>JAPMOQ010040745.1:3885560-3935774 GCA_026543055.1 Argiope trifasciata | reverse complement strand
TTATGTGGCTCCTCCTCTACTATGTCCACGGCATATTTCGCCATAACTGTTAGATCTTTGAAGCAATAATAGATGCCGGAATCCTTTCGCCGAATATTTATGATCTCCAGAGACAAATCTGTGAGCACCCTATATCGTCGCCCATCCAGGTTGACTGGCACGAAACTTGCAGCATCGGGAAGGAGACGTTTCCACACTCCGCGAGATGGCGCTGACGGAGATAAACTAAAAGAAAGAGGTACCAAAGAAATATAGACCTTGCCTCACTAAACGAGAGAAAAATGTTTTGAAGAGGAGCAAATAGCTACCACTGTTACACTATTTTGAATTCAATGATGTAATTGCAGAAGAATTTTCAGATTACTTTCTCTTTGAAGCTAAATTAATTAGTTTCGACTTTGATGGAAAATCACCATAAAGGACAAAAGGGAACCGAACGTTCTCCCATTGGTGTGGAGTGGAAGCTTGTAGAGGGGAATATCAGATCAGGTGGTGACGTCCTCATCCTCTGACCGCGACTCAAGATTACGAGTTCCTTCATCAAACTACTTTAGGAATAATAATTTATCCTATTATCGCTTATCTGGATCGCCCTGCACTCCATTTTTTTCTTTTTGGTAAAAGGAAAAGAACTCTTTCTCGGTTATACCTTGTGACAAATCATTTTTTCTAATGTAAATGTTTTTACCAGTTTCAGACTTTAAATGGACTTTATTATTTGTCTTTCTTCAAAGTTTGCGCAGAGAAATTCAAGCACTGCTAAAAGTGGAGAATATTCTGTTTGAAAAATTGCAGGAAGAGCTCTGTATCTGAAGCTTTTTGTTCCGGATAATGGATTATTCTTTATTTATATTTTTATATTTATTTATATGTTTTTATTTTTTATTTATTTATTATTGTTTTTCATTTTTTTATTTTTCTTATTATTTTTTGTCTTTCCCTCTAAGCTTTTATTTTCTTTCTCTCTTTGTATTTATTTTTTTTTCAATGTTTTTTTGGCGCTGCCTTTAGCTTCTTTTGCATCTTGTACGCGTGCATGGAAAAGTTATGTTTGAATAGCGAGTCTTTTGATGGCTATTTAAATTATATTTTTTAATTGTAATTGTAAGCTTTTCACCGGTGTAACGCCACTTTGGGCACACACCTAATCATCATTAGAATACATCAAACTACCCCAAATGTTGAGTTAAAATGGTATTTTAATATAACCAAACTAAAATCCATCAAATGTTTAAAATTGGTTTAAATAATTCTTGGCAAAAATGGTTTTTTAGGGAGGGGATTTTACTTTATTACCATATTTAAGCTTATTGTTTAAAAATCAAAAAAATTGAGCAAATTTATTCGTATTCAAAATCCAATTTTTTCATTCACGTAGAAAATAAAGATTTAAAAAAAATTACAGTCGAAAGATTAAAGTTACAGTTAACTAAAGATAAATAAAACACAGACGTCTGTATTGCGCAAGATGTGTGCATTTCATCCAAGGAAAATTTCTTCTTTACTTTTTTTTGTTTATTTTCACACACACACATATATATGTACAAAACATAAACGACAATCACATATGTACAAGGAAATACAGAATATAATATTTAAGAATACCGCTAACGAGATAACACATAATATACTTAGAGATGCCGCTAACTAGAGCGAACAAGGAAACAGAATATATATTTAAAAATGCCGTTAACAAGAGCGAGCAAGTTAAACATCGAATATATTTAAATATTTTATATATTTGAAAAATAGAAAATGCAGCTAACAACGAGTGCACAAGATAAAACTTTTTGCCGCTAACGGAGAACGAGCGAGGTGCCTGCTTGCACCAGTTTTACATCAACATCAGATATGGTTGTTTACAAAAAATATCTCAAGAGCATTCTTCTCACATTGCAAACATATTTATGGGTTGGAGCATATTGCACCATCTACGTTCAGTATTCCTTTATAATATGAATAAGTATACAAAGAATAAAAAGAAACAAATAAAATAATTAACTAAAACAATTATTAAAATTAATTAAATCATAAACAACAGGTAAATAACAAAATTTGTGTTGATTTCTGAAATCCCCTAAGCTTGCTTCTCCAAATTACGTCAAATTATTCTTTCATTTTGACATTATATTGGTGATAAAGCTATTTGGCATCCTTTAACAGAACGGGAGCATTAAGTTTTAGATTCCAGAAATAAATCCTGCTAAGAATCTTCACTGCATCTTTTTGTCACAATTAATTTGATTAAATTTATTAAAAAGCGTTTAATCACTTAGGTACAGATATGTGGTTGAAGTTTTTAGAGGTTTGGATAACTTTTGTTTTCTTCTCATTTCTTCTTACACGAAGTATATGCAAAGAGAAAGAACTTTAATTTTCAAAAACTTTGAACTGAAAATTTTGATGTATCTCAACATTTTAGACCCTTCGAGTTCAAAAAAACAACAACATATTTTTGGAATTTTGTCTGCCTCTCTATGAACATGATACCTCAAAAACCCTTTGTGCTCGACTTGTGAAATTTAGCATATGGTTTTTATTTCAATTTTGTAAATTGTTATGATATTTTAAACGAAATCTTTTCAGAAGAAGTCTGTCTGCCCGAGTGCAAGTTAACACGATAACTACAAAACTTAAAGAGTTAGGAGATAAAATTTGGAGCACTGACCATTAATTTGATAAGTACATGCATGTGAAATTTAGAATCCAGTTCATCTAGTGGTTAACCAATTCATTTAGTTTAACCTGCGAATCACCTCATGGATATAAAAACGCGATAACTTAAAAAAAAGCAATGAATTAAATATATGAAATTCGGCCTGCAATTCAGTAAAAAAATGCAGTTATATTTTAAATTTTGGTTTTAAGTGGCTTCCAAAGTATATTTTCGATTTTCTATTATTTGTGGATTAATCACATTCCAGTGATTAATCACAAAACAAAGAAGTTAAAAAATTAAACCTATAGGCTCTTTCGTAACAGTTATTTGAAATGTGGTTGGAAGTACATAAATACATTTATTTGAAAATATACGAGGATGTTCATGGCAGATTACTCTCCCTTGACCTATTTCAAGTGCTGGATTGGCAAGTTATTTTAGGTATTATTAAACTTGCTGTTGCATATTATCTTTAAAGAGTAATAGATCCATTATCACCAAATCAAAAGGTCTTTAGATGCAACTGGAGAATTTTAACAGGATGTAAAAGTACAATTTTGTAATTAAAAACATAATAATATATAGTGTTAACTTTGAAATTACAGAGCACAAAAAAGATTTCTTTTTCAATTTAAATAAAAAAAAATCAAACATGGAACATTTTACCAAATTTTGCACGTCAGGAAAAGTCTGTTTCCTTCTATCAAAAGAATAGCCTCTGGATCTTTCTCCATAGGCTGGCAATTTCTGAGATCTGCATAAGTTCGTCTAGCAATAGGTACACGCTCATTACCCCTGATAAATGATAAAAGCCTCGATTAATGTTGTGATTATTTAAATTTGTTAATAAGCAAGAAAATTATTAAAAATTATCATTTACAGCTTTAAAATCTGTTTCAAGTGTCTTGTGTGTCTGTTTTAATTTCCTGATCCTTGGAAAAATTTCTCGAATCCTTAGCTTAAGGAACCAAAAGAAAAAAAAAAAAAAAAAAAAAAAAAAAGGAAATTTGACCTTTAATTTTTAGCATCATATCATGGTAATGTTTTAAGTCTGATTTTACATAAATAGCAACTAGCTATCATGCTATAATGAGAATTGCACTAAAAGCGCAACGAACTGAATTCTGTTCACGTGATAACCATATAACTAAAACATGCGATAGCGCCCCCTCTTTTTCGAAAAAATGTACAAATACATAACAAACCATAAAATAAAACTTTCTAGAGACAGTTAAATACGAAATTATCTTGCAGAAAAGAATTTAAAAAAATGAATGACTGGCTGCTTGCTGGATAAATTATCTGCCATTGTATTTTCTGTGCAACAAAAAAAAAAAATTTAGCCTAAAAGCATTAACAAATCAAAAGACAATGGAAGTGTCTAATGTAGTTATAATGATTTTTTTTCTTCCTTTTAAAAAAGTTGAGACCATGACTTTCCTACCAGAGAAAATACATGAATGCAAGAAAACTGGAAGAATAAAGCAGCTATGATCGTCATCGTTAGTGTAGCAATGGTTACAATCAAAGGCAGAAGCATTTACTGATCTATACTTATAATAAAGCTCAATGTGTGCGTGTGTGTGTTGGCGCTCTACAGGCCAGACCGTTGGACCTACAGCTACCAAATTTGGTACATGTATACCTTGGAGGTCGGGGATTTGCACCTCAGAGCCCTTTTTTCGAATTTTTAATTAGAATTTGAATTAATTAAAATTTAAGCGAAATTTTGACGTTTTTCCGCTATAACGCGAAAATATTATCGCACAAACAGGATTTTTACATCAATTTAAAGATAAAAAAATTAGCTTTCTAATGATATCAGTGTTTTGATGTAAAACTTAAGCTTCTATTTTTAACTAATTTTTAAAGAAATATTTTAACCTTGTTTTTTAGCACGTGACCGGATAAAATAAAAGAATGACGGAAGTTCAGATTAAAAAAAAACAATCATCGTAAATCAAATCTAAAGAAATACAACTTTCAGCACGGGACTGGATAAAATAACATAAATATAAAAGGTGATACTTTCTAAAAAAATAAATGCAAGGCAAAAGCTTCTATGATCGTTTGCAATATCTAAATGATTAATTCAATAAATCTTCTTTATTTACGGTAAACCTGATTGAATTTAGACAGGATATGCATTGAAATCCCGACCTACTGGCATATTTCTATAATCGTTTGCAATATCTGTATCATAATTCAATAATTTTTTTGCTTTCTTTAAAAAAACATATTTAATATTTTGGCAACATCACCGAAAAAAACATTTTAATATTTTGGAAGCATAACCGATAGTTAAAACTGACTGATTTATAAAATTAAAGAATATTATTAGGAAAACGTGTTCTTTTAGAACTTTCCGTCCATCCTCTTAAAGAAAATATTAATTTCAGGCCAATCAATGCCCGAAATCACTTCAAGGTTAATGAATATGTGATTTAATTAAAAATTTTAAAACCCATTACTCATGGTGAACCAGCTGGTCGCCGAAGGCGGCTAGTAGGCAATAAAACTACTTTATGCAGAGAAGGGGAAAGCATGATCTTCAAAACTTGATGTGCTACAATCCTAGAGACATGTTCAAATGGCAAACTTAGTCGTTTTTCGTGTCAAAATGTGATTTCCCCATTCCCCTATTGTCTTCATAGACTTGTAAAGTGCAACTGGTGATTGGGACATGGTGTTAATATTATTATTTCGTTTTTACTTTGTAATTTCAAAAAATATCTGATCCTTCTATTAAATATTTAAATAGTATTAAGAATTTTTTTCTTTTTTATTATTTTCTTAAATACTTTTAGATTTCATTTGTGAATTTTTTTTTACTCCATGTACGGAAAGAATCTTTAGAAACGGATCCAAGGATTGTTGAAAAAACTGGGATTCTGAGAAAAACTCAGATGCCGAGATGAGAAGCTGCCAGCAGGGTGATTGGTTCTATACTATATTGGAGACAAATTCAAGGGATATAAAATCTTTTTGTAAAGTGTTTTACTTACAATGGCTCAAAAAATTGAGAGTATACCTTACTTTTACTTGATAAATCCTACTTTCAATATAAATAACATATTTCCTAGGAGGGCAAACGTGTTTTTATCTTTACACATAACAAATGGTATCATTTAGAATAAAAATAAAGAAAGATCAATGAAAAACTTCTGAACTGAAAAGTTTTAGAAGCATACGCAGATCTTTGCCTCAAAAAATCGAGAGTACACCAAAGAAATTTTTGCAATTTCTCGCAAAAAAGAAAATTTCACTATTAAGTTGCATGTCTTTTGGATCTTATGAAGGTCTCTAAGCGTCGTGGTACCAATTCGATCAATTTTTGATAAAACCTGAAAATATTTTATATTATTTTTCTTGAAATACTTGTTATAAATACGTTTTGTTTCTATTTTTATGTTTTTTGACGACTGTTTAGAGTATAACCCACGAATATTCAAGGGCATTGATGCGGGTAATATGGTAATGTGTGTAACTACTGTTTACAATGGAAAAGACACGATATTGTGAAGTTATGTGCGTTCTTCTTGGGGTCGTTGCTCTGCTGGAAAATGGGACTTCCATTTAAACCCAAATTTTTACCACTTTCCTTTAGATTTCGACTATATGATTCATTCAACTTGCTACAGAACTGTGTGAAATGCCATTAGACCAGATATAGATAAAATACGCAATGTTAGAGAGAAACCATTCATCAGCTTGCTAATTTAGAAAAAGCATTTGAAATTTGAAAAACTCATCATTTGAAGACCAATAACTTTTGGAAGAAAGTCAACCATATACTTTTGGTAGTGACAGCCATCGTACTGCATAGAGAAAGCTAATACTGTCTAAAAAAATTACATTCTATAGTCAAACATGGTGATGACTCCGTCATGATTTGAGGTTACATGGCTTCATTCGGGGTAGGAATTTAATTCTTAAAGATGAAATTATAAACAATATGATTTACTTGGATATACTTCGCAGTAATTTAAAGGAAAGTGCTAAAAATTTATATTTTGACAGAAATTCTATTTTCCAGTAGGACAATGACCCAAACCGAATGCAGCTATTTACAAATTATCGTGTCTTTTTCAATTGTAAACAGCAGTTACACACACTACCACAGTACCCAATTGTAAATAGCAGTTACATACACTACACAGTACAAAAATGTAAATAGCAGTTACATACACTACACAGTACCCCTACTTCAAAGGAAGTTTTCAGGATAGGAGGTTATCATAGATAAAATAATCATGATCAATAAATGTGGATAATTGTATAAGTTATCCACTTTTACAATATTATTTAGATTAATAAAATTAATAACTAAATCGCATTTTGGATGAAATGAGTTATTGGCTGAGAAGTTCGAAAGTTTTGCATAAAATAAACTTTACTCTCACTGATAATGTTTAACTTTTAATCGGGAAAATGTAATAAAAATTGAATCAGGAAATCTAATTATCAATAAAAAATTAGATTTTGGAATCGGTGTCAGCTGATTTAAATTGGAATTTATCAATTTCTTTGACATTTATTATTTTCACTGTCATCAGACGAAATATCGAGGAAAGGGACGTGCAATGTAAGAGCATTTTCAATATAACACAATTTTTCTTTATAAACATCCCATTTAATACAGTTGAAAATTTATGGGATTATGTTTAAATCAATTTAAACAAAAATTTTGATTTTAAAGATTCAGTTACATTTAAACGTATGGTAAAAATATCAATAATATAAAACTATTAATAAATATTCTGTTACTTTTTAATGGATTTTTTAATAAACAAACCTTTTCAGAAGATCTCCAAAGCCTTGACTCTGGATGTATGGCAGATTTTCCGAAAAAATAATGCCAAATAGCAAGATAATAACGCAAAAGTTGATCCGATTTCTTAGGAATGACATTTGTGTGTAAAACTTTCTTTATAAAAGTAATAATTCATTTAAAGACAAGTATATTTTGATACAAATATTTTTATCGCAGCTACCTAATCGTCAATGATTGAATTAAGTTAATTTCAGTCAGGGTTCCAGTGAAAGTAAATAATTATCTCTCACTTATTATTGTTTAGTTTTTTATTGAAAATTTATTCATCTTCAAATCGAGATAAATGATCTCATATTTGTTTAATAAACTTTATGGATAATTAGATTCTGAATTGTTTAAATTCTTCTAAGAAAAAAGCACCGAAAAACCATAAATTTGCAGTTTTAGGTAAATAAAATGAACATATCCTTTATTTAATTTTGTGATGATATATAGTTAAAATAAAGGTAATAAAATTAATCAGTCATCCAAGCTAAATACTGGTCTGACTTCGGCAATTTTTGTTTCATATAAAGCTTACTTTTCTAATGTCATCAAGGGTTGATTGTCTACTTCCACCCACCAGTTTTGAGGAAAATTTCAAAATATATTTACTCATTGTACATTTTTTTCGGGGAAAATTCGTGACAGTGTTCACAAGTTACTACCTTAAATCAGTTCCGAAATTTTTTATTTTATATGAAAGCTGATGATCCCTAAGTACATAAAATAGCAGACGTACTACTAAACAAAGCAGATGAAAAGGGATTTTCAACCGCTTTAAACGTAGAATTTTATTCTGCATCAAGTCATAATATAGATATGGTTTTTAAAAAAAATCCAATTTTATGATTTACTAGCCATTTTTGGCAACCAGCTGGTTCGCCATGAGGAATGGTTTCTAAAATTTTCAATTAAATATTTGCGTAAATATGTACGCAGTAAGTGTAGAAGCTCTAGATAATATGATCTAGGGTGTAGTGCCCTAATACACAGACTTATTCATTCATGTACGCAAACACATATTCATTTGATTATCAATCTTGGATTAATTCCGGCATTGATTGGCCTGAAATTGATATTTAAGATGGTGGACAGAAAGATCTCTAAAAGAACATGTTTTCATAACAATATTCTTTTATTTTTATAAATCAGTTTAAGTGATTGATTTAGAAGATTGATTGGTGTAACAACATTTGTTTAAAATGTTATTAAAAATATTTTGTAAAATATGGCTCACAGAGCAAAGTATGAAAAAATCTGAAACTCATTATTCATCAATGCATTGTTTGATTCAAGATAAATTAAATGTAATTATTTACTTTATTTGGACCAAGTTAACAGTACTAAATAATATGTATGCCTATTACTGATGATTTATACATTAGCCATAGGGACCGAATTTGAATGCGTATCCTGTATAAATCCAATTACTTTTACAGTAAATAAAGATTATTATGAGTATATAGACTACGGTCTTGAGCCATAATCTATGTTTCAGCCAGATAAATATAAATAAATTATAAACATAATATTTGATCTTCAACATGCTTTCCAAATTTCACATCTGTAGAGTTTACGAGAGCAATTTATGACAATATTATTTACAAAAACGATTTGAAATGAAATTTGAACGGATTTAGGAGGTGACTACAAAAATATGCTTTTTCATTAGTCGAATAAAGATATTCGAAGGCCTGATTGAGTTACTGAAAATTTAATAGAATGGAAAGATAATTGTGGTAGTTGAAACAAAAACAAGATCTCAGGTACTTATGAACATTATAAAAATACTTTATTGTAAAAGAAGAAATACGTTAGGTTGCACTTATGCTTCTAACACTATGCATAGGTTTTAAGAATTTTTTTTTTTTACATTAATAAAAAATGCCAAATACCTATAACATTGCGATGAAAAATATTGTGACTAATACAGATGAATTCGTTTTAATTTATTTGTTTTTGTGATTGGATAAATTAAATTTATTTCCTGTTAAATTCCTGTCTGTTCTCAGATTGCATTACTTTTGAATGACTAGAAACATGAACTGTCATTCTATTTTGAAAATTTCCATGCTATTCATGCAAAAAAAATTCTGATCTACTCCCAAGAATTTATTTCTCATCAAACGTTCTTGAGAAGGCAGATCTTCCACAAAATTGGATATGGAACTTGCCTAGTAAGTTTCCATTTCGTAATTATTTAAAAATAACCATTTAGGAACTGGTTTCTATGCGTGTTACTGACAACAGTTTGTTAGTTTAATGTCATGTATAAAATGATAAGTTAGATATTGTATTAAAATATTATTCAAATTAAAAATGTCCTGTTTAATAACAAATAAAAATCTTTATTTGTTTCAAGACTTTAATGTCAATTTGATATTAAATTTGTTTTCAAGACTTTAATTTCATGCTTTATCCATAATGGTGTCTTTACTGCACTCTTGCATCTCTCATTTCGTAGTAACTTGGACATATCATCATCTATAATTTTTTTTGTCTGATTAATTTATTTTTATATTCGAGCCTAGATTAATTGCCGGAGATTAAATTTGATAATGTTTAATAAAGCCCCCAGCAGAAGAAATCAATCAATTTCTTAAGATTCCATTCAAATAACTATAAATTATTAAATATCCAGAGTAGTAAAAATTGCAATATTTCGCTATTGTCGTCATTGTAATGAAGCCATTCAAAATTATTATTTAGAGATTTTGATTAAGTACCACCCGGATATCTGTGAATATTAATTTAAATTGTGTATATACTTTCAAAATATTATTCTTCATTTACCTTCTAAACCGGTTAAATTTTCACATAATTTTTGTCTTTTTCAAAAAGAATTTTACTCTGAAAAAATGGTTTCGCAATTATATAAATGAATGAGAAACATTTTAATTTTAATCTACTTTAAATTCTGAGTAATTTCATTCCAGTTTCTTCTTCTTCTATATACTATTATTATATGTAAAATTTCACATTGAAATGTATCCTGTGAAATTATTTATTTATAAAAAATAATTCAACAGTAAAATTTTTTTCAGTATAAATGATAACTTTTTAAAGCCAAAGAAGTATTTAATAGTATTTTCTGAATTCTGAAAAAACTAACGTTTCAGATAACCAAGAATATCCACTTCCTTTGTTAGTCGGAAATTAGTAAAGAATACAAAAGAGCATGTGAAAAAAGTAAAGAAATTCTTTTTTGATGTAATAAAAGGTAATTGCATCAAAAAAGAAATACATTTAAAATTGTGCGAGTTATTTTCTTTTCAAGTTATGCCTTTCATGTGAGTATATTTTTAATGCGAGTTGAAGCTGCTACATGCGTTTTATGATAATTTATATTGTATCAAGATTCCAGAAAGGGACAATGCTAAGGCAATGAATAATATTTTTTAAAAATTTATTATAATTTAAATTCAACACTTTATCCATTCTGTTTAGTGAAATGATTATTGATAAATCTTTATGATTTTTAATCACTGTTCCTTTTACAACTGCTAATTTTCTATTATTCCGTTGCGTACTTTCTTGCTCTCTTTCCTTGGGGTTTGCAGTTCATATATAAATTAAAATTCTGAAACTCTCTTCAATATGATGTATTTGAGGTGATTTCCCAATGTTATTATTTGCACAAAATTGAAAAGATAGAAAAATAACGAAATTGGTCTGAAAATATTTTCTCATTTTTTTTCAAATTAGTCATGCAGATGAAAACTGAATACGACCTACTTCAGTTCTCTCGCTTCTTCTCCTTTTTTTTTCTTTTTGAGTTCTTTTGTTTTTTTTTCCTAGAGCGAAAAAAATTATTAAGTAAAGAACTGACGTTAATCAGTTTTCCTGAGGATAAACAGAAACAAGGGCACCTTTAGAAACGATACTGCTTCATATGTTGAATGTAATACTGATGAAAGATTTTAAGATTTTTTTTATTAAATGATTTTATCTTACAGTAGGTAGGTTTATGTTCATGAGAAGAATTATTTCAGAATTTTGATGAACAAGACAGTCCTTGGGTTGCGAACTCTTTTTACCGCGAACGCTAAAAATTCTAGTCCATTCAATGCAGAATACAAGAAAAACAAATAAACATTTTCGGATATCATAATGAAATAAGCATGAAGTTTTGAAAGTTATGATGCTATTTTTAAAATTTTTTTATTTCTTGCTAGATGGGCGGGGAAAAGTATTTGTTTCGAAAAATAATATCAAAGCGAAGTGAAGTTGACAAAGATTCAATGTAAATTTGTAAACTTCACTTTTTACGCTGGTGGTTGTGTGAGGTACATTTTTGAATAAAACTTTTATATTTGTAAGAACTTCCTCTAAAATTTAAAATGGTAGACATTTTAACAGAAAAAATTAAAAAAGTTTTGAAATAACATTAAAAATGGCGTTTCCATTGTCACTGGTATTTTTTAATACAAATAAAATCAGTGCGATAACTGTGTTAAATGTATTTACACTGATAAAGTTATTTTTACATTCTTTTGGTTTTGGTTTCAATTTTTATCGATAAATCGAAAATTATATTTCCTTTCGTTGACCATGCGAGGCATGTTTCAACCTATTCGTTAAAAGAATTGAAACGCCTGTTCTTTAAACTCCTATATTTTCAAAAACTTTTAAAAACTTGAAATTAATGAATGTTTTTGTTTCCAAAATTTCTTTTTTAAAAAGAGGAACCGAATGGTTAAGTTAATAAATATCAATAAGTTTTGTATCAGGATTAACAAAGCTGATTTAAATTAATTTTGTAATTTAATTTTAAACTACAAATTTTATATAATAGGAAGTAAATAAAAGTGTGAAAATTGAATTTCACGTATGAAAGAGCTTAATCATGGTTATGTAATTTATGAAATACAGAAATGTTGTAAGAAACTTGTAGGAGAAATATGACAGGAAAAGTTTTATTCAGTGAAATAAACTGATGTACATATTAGGAAAATATATTGTTTCTCCAAAACTATAATTATTTAAAAGTTGTTTGATGTATGATTTATATTGTAATATACAAGATCATGAATTGTATGATAATTTGAAATGCTAATTGCATTTCCTATTCTATTTTGTAATTCTGAGAAATTGTTTGGAAGACAATTGTATTAAATTTTAAAGTTAAAATTATGGCATACATTTTTATTACATTATGATATTCAATTATAAACATGTTTAAAAATGAATATCATATCATCAATATTGTTTTATTCAGTACTTGTCATAATAAAAACATTTATGACTTTTTCATCAATTTCTTTTAATTATTTAAATGAGTTTCATATAGTTTTCCTTGTTTCTAATAATGTGATTTGGAACAAGTTTAAATAAATCTGACCAACTTTTTCTTTTTTTCAGTTATGGTATTTCTTCTAATGGGCAACTAAGCCTCTTTTATTTGCATTGCTTATTCTGGTTGATTGAATGCTGATAGTAAATCTGAAAAATTAGAAACATGCCAGTCAGTGCAGGTATATTTTTTTCTGCTGAAGAATATCTTATTTTTTAGGCGATAAGTAATGTTATTTGCATTATTTTAAATTCCTAATGAAGAATTTAAGTACATGTTTGATACATATATTAAGTAAAATGTTGATGATTTTTTTTTGTTTAATATTTTTTGAAAAATTGGGTTTTTATATTAATTACTGCTGCTGACATTCTTTAACAGTTCCTTGTGATTTAAACCTTCCATCTAACTGCATAATTCCTTTTCCATCTCTTAGCTTTACCTCACCTATTTGTTAGAATAACATCTAATTAAATAAAAGCATGAATTGTGCATTTACAATTATATCAGAAGAATGAAAGAGATATTCTTTGCTGTATCATACATTAATTTATGATGGTATAATTATTGCATCGCTTTTAAAATTATTGTAATTAAAATGTAATTTCTTGTGTAGTTTTATAACACTTCTCTGAATTGTCATTTTCTCTTTTCCTGCTTATGTGCTTTTAAGACTTTTTATGAAAAGACTTACAGGTCAGCTGTGTTACAATGTCTAAAACTTTTTTAAAAGTATATATAATTACTGTAGAGGAAAAAAATTAACCTACTTTTTTTTTGAAATAATTATACCTTATAGTCAAATGATTCTGATTTTAAATGATCAAAGAAAGTTTTTTTTTTAATGAAATATTAAAAATCTGAAGTTTAAATTGCAATCTTTCAATGTCATACTTTAAATTTTATTAGAAGGATATTTATGAAGCTTTTGGAAGCATGATAAATGCAGAGTAAAAAAATATTACTATATAAAAAAAATTAACTTAAGATTTAGAAGTTTGCAAAGAATCGCACATTTCCTGATGTAAATATATTTCATTTGGTATTTTTGGAACCCATTTTAACAGCTAATAGAAAAGTATTTGAAATCTTCACTGAGAATTATTAAGTGAGTTAGCTTTGTGTGGACTCTTTTATTCATGAATTAGTAAAAGGCAAATTTCTTGCTTCATTTAATAAAGAGATAAATAGTGCATTTTATAATTAATCGTACAATAATATTAATTTTAATTAAATTGATTGTTGCTGTCATCATATTTTCTCCCTGTAGTTAATGAGAAATAGGTGTACATGCTTTTAAATAATTTTGAAAACCTAAGCATAACATATATATAATTCATATATTAGTAGCATTTCTAAAAGCCTAAATTTGATATTGAAGTATTATTATATATTGTTCTGGTAGTTTGAATACAGAACTAAAATTTTTCTTTTTGTTGGTTAAAGAAATTATCGAATAAATTCTATTTGAATTAATTTTGTTAGCTGTAATCTTCTTAATTGAATTAATGCCAAAGATGTCTTGATCAAATCAAATGAGTTCTTATTGGAATCTTAAAAATAAATTTAATAAATCTCTGTAAAGTATAATTTCTTTTATGTCAGCTTTATTGAATTTTTTTTAAATAATTCAAAAACTTTTTATAAAAAAATTAATTTAAATGTATCTTCAGAAGGAGAGAGGATAATTATATATTTTAAATAGTAATAACTCAATTACAAAAAATTATTTGATACAAATAATTGGCAATTTTCCACTTATGGAATTAGCTATGGAATCTCTCATGCACTAATAGCTGCTGGTAATAAAAAAAATTGTGTTATACCAATTATTGCCATAATGGGATTGATAGATTCACTATATCACTAAATATAACTTTTAATTATATTTCTGGTGTAAATTGTACTGTACTGATTAATGGAATAATTTTTATATTCAACTGAATTGAAGGATCTTTTTACCATTATAAAAAAAGTGATACATCAGCATTAAATTACTGTTTGGTATAAAATATCACTTTATCATCTGTGTCATAGTTGCTAAAATAATAACAAATGTGTCTTATACAACAATTTTGTTTACAAAACTGGTGAAATATGTTCACTTTGCTTCATTTATAGTATTTAGTAAATTTAGTTGGAATTTTGGCTGTTTTTGAGCTAACAAGAAAGTAACACAGATTCTGTAATGATACTTTATTTCTATTTATATGATTAAAAAAAATTGAAGAGTTGAATAATCTGGAAATTACAGAAATAACTTTTTTTATTGTTTATTGATATGTTTGAAATAAACTAGTGAATTTCTAGATTTTGAAGGCTATTTTGTAAAGTTTTTGTTATTAAAAAATAATTTAAATTTTTTAAAGAATTTTTTAAAACCTTTTAATTTTTTTAAAGGAATCTTTGTAAAGATGTAAGAATATTTTATGGTATGCAAGAAATTAATCGATTTTGTGATGGATGCCTGCAAAACAAATATTTCTTGTCAACATAAATTTTTAAATAGAAATAAAACTTAGAAACAGATTATGTAATTTTATGGTCAAAATATAATATATGTTGTAGTAATTGATTTTTATTTTTGGAAATTAATCAGTTGTAAAACATAATATTCTTTAAAAAAACCCCAAAACACACACACTTTTGATTGTTTTCTGAACAGTTTTTTTTTAAATAGGTAGAAATAGATATATTTATGTGGATTGGAAATATTATTCCTTTGATAACAAAATGTTTTTATAGTAATTCTTCAATCAGAATCTTTGAAATTTCTTATTAAAATTACAAAAAGTAGCCTGTCATTAAATTTATTTTAAAATTGAATAAAAGTTAAGAAAAAGCTTATTGCTAAATGCAGGCTATATCATAAAAGGTAATCGAACATGTTTATTACTAGTACGCAAACAAATGCTTTTTAGAATTCTATTTTTTGTTTGATGTCTTGATAGTATTGCAAGTTATCGTCATCTTTTTTTTAAATCTATGTATGTTTAAATAAATATTTGTATTTATAGATACCCGACAGGCTTTAAAGCTGTTGGAACGTATCCAGTTACATTTGCAAGAATCTGAAGCAGCTCAATTAAATCCTACGGTGGGAGATGATCTTAATACACTTATTTCAGTTTTGGATAGTCCTGTTTTTAATAGTATTCTTAACATTCAAGTAAGAATTTATAAATTTTATCATTTGTTTTTGACATATTTATTTTGTTCAAAATGATATTTGTATATATTTATCTACAATTACAACAATATTTTACTTAAGTATGCTATTTTATTCACATTTCACAATTTTTTGGAAATCGATGTTATTAACTTTTATTTGCTATATTAAGGTTTCTTAGTATGATGCAACAAACTTCACCTATATATTTACATAATTGAGACAAAATTTAATGTCTGTACTTTAGTCTGAAATAATTGTATAGCCCCTATTTGAATATTGTTGAATATGATAACTGTTTGAATGTCATTATTACATGAAACATAACTTATTAATATGATAATTTTACCAGCCAGAGTATATAGATTTCTTTGATATTGAACAGACTTTCTACTCAAAAACACATTTTCCTTGCACAAATTCAAACGATCTATTTTGTTGTGGTATAGTGTGTTAATTGCTATTCCACTTAAGACTTTTCAAAGTAAATGTGTAGACTTTTTAATTTCAAAATATCAAACCATAAGTTTGAGGCAGTGTATTTTTTATGTCTGGATGCTGAATTGCTGATGATGAATTGCTCATTAATGTACTGTTTCTTTTCTCAATATTTTCAAGCCTATGAACTGTTTCATAATATTAAATACATGAAATTATATTTATTATTAATAAATAAAATCTCAATCTCTGATAATGTTCACTTTCTAAAGGAGTTTTACATTTAGTGACCTTTTTGTTGGAACCTGAATAAAAATTGATTCAATTATTATTTTACATATAATATATTAACATATTAATATGTTATCCTGGTGATTAATATGTAATTGGAAGATCCTTTATGATTTAAAATTTTTTGAGATGAATGCATGTTGGTTAAATAGAATCAGTTGATATATTTTTTCTATATTTTACATTTTTATTTGATCCAATGTTTTTCTTGATATCTTATGTATGATTTTTGCTAATTACTGGTTAGATCTTATTTTAATCAAGAATCTTTTTACATTATGTAATGCTGTAGAAAAATCTAATAATACTTTTTATATTACACTTTTCAAAACTAATAATAATACTACAATCATCTAACACTTTTCTACAAAAAAAGTATTAGGAGACTGCATTAAAAATTCAATAATATTATGCAAAACACCATTAATAAAGAAAGACAAATATCATTATAGCAAAGTCTACAAATTGTTTTTGATATAACAAACCAATTTTATTAGTCTAATAACAATCAAAATATAACTGATTATTGATTACATAAATGACCAATCAATTTTCCATTATGAAATATGTTTAGTAAAGATGTAAAAAATATGTATTATAATTGTAGGATATGTAATTTAATGTTACAAGTTTATCTTGAGAATGTGATAGTATTCAGAGTATTTCTTATGTTGAACTCTTACAATAATTTTTAATTTCTGGAAAGACATGATTATGATTTTTATATACGCTGTATGTTGTTTTAATATTCTTTTTATTTGAATAGTATTGTTTGAAGAAAAACGCCTATTTGCAACTAATTTAAATGTTTTTGCCACTTATTTACTTAATATTTTGCAAATGCGCTAACTGAATTTCATGGTTTTGTTGTAATATCTGGAGAACTTCATCAACATATATTTAAAAAAATTGATCAAGCTTTAAAATTAGGCCCATCATAGTCTCAATTGCTGGTCTGATTTCACTGGTTTTTATTTCATATAAAAGCTTATGAACTCTAGATATGTTATTAAGGATAACCTTTTACCAATTTTTGAGATTTCCCTCAAAAGTATATCATTTCTGTATGGGAGGAATTAGAATTCTTTGCTCTTAAGCATTAATTCAATTTTACCGTTTGAAACCTTTTGTCTGGATATGCCAGCAATGGCTGCCACTCTCTGGCCTCTATTTTCATGACATATTGCAAATTAAAACCTTGACATAGCTCCATCCTCAATAAACGGATTGATTTCACAAGCTAATTCTTTCACTTTGCATATATATAGCTAATCAGAATACTGTATGTATGTTATGCAAATATAAAATATTTCGTTTGATATGGTAGGATATCTCATAAAATTCAATAGATGTAGTTAAAGTTAATAAAATAACAGAGGAACAGTTAATTTGTTAACAAAAGTATTTAATTACCTTTTATTATAAATAATGTTAAAATATAGAAAAAATATTTTAATATATGTAATATTCTAAAAATGTTTCATCACATGTTGTGACATAAGCAGACATTAATGTAGGAAGTTAATCTGTTCCTTTAAAAGATTCAAAATTAATAAGATAGACAGTTAATACATAAAACCACTTGTTTTAAAAACTTAATGCTAATGTCACAGATGATAGTTGCTTAAATTAATATCTTAATCAATAACTTTTATTAGATTTATACATATTTGTTATAGCTTTATTCTTCCTCTTATGGGTATTTTAAGCTAATCAAACTAAGATTTTGAAATTGAGGCTTTCTCCCCTCCCCCTGCAGTTACAAGTATCTAATAACAATATTTAAAGACTAATTAGGGTGAATTTATTTCTTTATAAAAGATTTTTGTTGTGGCCTAGAATAATTTCTAAAAAGATGTATTTTAGTGGAAAATTATGAATACATTTTTTTAATATAATTATTATTGGAAAAAAATGCAGGTTATTCTTTTAAGAGTATGCTCTTTAATAATAATTTGGATTGATTACTATCATGAAATATAAAACTCATCAAGTAATTTGTAATATATTTCAATTGCAGATGCAGTAAAAGCTATAATTTATATATTTAAAACCTTTTTTTCTTGTATGTGTGATTGATATAGTTGCCAGATCAGAGAAATTAATTTTTGTTGTATTTCAGGATTCTATTCATGAATTAAAAAGGCAGCTACACAAGCATCCTTCTATTTTGCCTGTTGATTTTGACATATCTCCAACTACTGGAGAACTTCTTTTAAATTTACCTGCTGAACCTCTTCCACTTCAGAATTCTGAAGATTTGTATGAACCAAATTCTGATGCAGAACAAAATTATGGCTATGAAAACCATTTGGCAAAGTCTATGGGGACCATTAAAATTGAGGAAATGGAACCTCATTCCACTGAGGTATGTTTTGATAAACTTGTGTCGTAATTAATTTGTCAGAAATAGTATTATTTCATTTTATGCTTATTATTTGTAAAACTATATAGTATATATGCAAGATTTTTAATATTGTTAGTTTACTAAATCTAGTTGAAAAATTCAGAGAGAAATTAATAAAAGTCATACATTTAATAATTATTAGTATATTTACTTTCCTTTTTCTTCACAAATCTTTTTTTTTTCAATTTATACATTTTTTGTATCCACTCTTTTTTCTTAGATTGTTTCTTTTATTTGTACATTATTTGGTACTTGCCTATTTTACATGCTTTGCTTTATATGTAAGTGATGTATACAGTTATCAGAATATTTGTTCAGTTTTTTCTGAATCCTTCACCTATTTTTTCAGTTTATATCTTTTATGTGTGGATCCAAAAGTTAATGATGATTAATTCTATTAAAAATCAAATAATTTTATTCAATAACAGTTTCTTTACATTTGTTTTTGTGGTGTTGTTTGTATTGATAATTGTAAGGAATTATAAATAATAATTTTTTGTGTTTTTAGTTTAATTTAAATACAGAATAATATGAAATGTATAATAATATTTATGAAATAAATTTTGTTTTCAGATTTCTTCTATGATTACTGCACCCCCTGAATATGCATTATCAGCTATAACAACTGAGAGCTATGCTGAGGAATTTCAACGTACTATTGATCAAGGTGCACAAGGTCGGGAAATACATACATTGCAGCTTTTTAAACCTGAAGGTAGCAGCTTGGGTTTTAGTGTTGTTGGTTTGCGGAGTGAACAAAAAGGAGAACTGGGAATTTTTATTCAAGAGATTCAACCTAATGGCATTGCTGGAAGGTAAGTGTTATTTCTATGATTGTGAAAAGTAAAAAAAACTCCAAAATCCTCTTGTAGTGATTTTTCTTTATAGGAGATGTGGATACTGAACCAGTAAAAATTGCATTTCCATTTATTTACTGTTTTATATGATGCATCGCTTATGTTTTTATTTTCTTAAGATTTGATCTATTTGATTTATAATTATCCTGTAAATAATCATTGTTTTTCTATTGGATTATATCCTTTTGATGTATAATGATTATTTATATCAAAAGCTAAATTTAGATAACTCACAAATCTAATATTTAAAAAAATGAAAGATGGTATTTCTCAACGTTTGTATCTTAAGAAGATATCTTTTTTTAATTGCATAGCTATGGTTTTCTGGTTTAGCTTAGCAAGCTGAACTAAGAATAGATAAGATGCTGTAGGAAATGGTGAAAATTTATTTTTGACCTATTAGATTTATATCAAATTTTATGAAGACTAAAATAATTGTTTTATAGGATGATGAAAGTTGTGGCAGTATTTTTAAAAGCTATATGTAGCTATAAGTTATGTTATTAAAGTATACCAAAGCATTCCTAATATCTTAAAATTTCTGTATTATTTTTAAATCTACAACAAGCTATATCTATTTTATGGGCTATAGTTGGGCTGTTTAAATTGATGGTTGTACTTACAGATGATAAGTTTTTAGATGTTTCTACCACTTTCACATATAAGCTACTTCAAGTACACTTTTGTACTGTATATTAATAATTAAAAGAATGTGTAACATACTTGATGATTTATTATTTTTAATGAAAGCAAACAATTTTTTTTATATTATAAAATAAATTAATATTACAAATTAATATTAGGAATTAATTTTCAGATTATCAGAATAAATATAATGTTTGCACACTAGCTGGTACATACTACTGCTGAAACTTGTATGAGACAAAAGTTTCTAAAACTCTTGTATTTTAACAAAGAAAATTGCAAGTTTATTTGTGTAATTAATCATAAAAGACTCAGTTTTATTAACTCGATAGTTACTTTCCTTAAATCTGAAATTATTTTAATTTTCTCCCTCCCATGCCCTTTTTCCAACATTGTTGTTTTTGAAAAATTATTTACTACTGTTTATTTTTGTTACAAGATTTTGAAGAAATGAATCATAAAAAATTATTGCTGTTCCAATTTTAATTTTTGTATATTATAAAGTTCTTTTATAGTGATGTAGATGCAATGTAAAATTTTCTTGAGAATAATGTTCAAAAAAATTAAATAACTCTCTATTGCATCTATAGTTTCTAAATTTAAAGTAATTTCTGAGTCATTAACCAGTTTAAACTTTTTTTGAAAATATTGCAAGACTTCTCTATTGGTCTCTCTCTCTCTCTCTCTATATATATATATAATATTGATAATGAATTTAAATTTTCATTTTCATTTTTTCTTGATGGGAAACAAAATTTTGGAGCTTGATGGATTTTGGGATGATAAAACCCATCGTTTTTTGGTATATATCGGTGCATGGATAATCTGATAGTTTCGTGCTTGTTTCAAACAGATTGGTTTATGGTTTAAATTACTGAAGACAATTCATAAGAATTCAGAGAATGTGTAATTTGAAAATCAAGTTGTAACTTTAGTTGGTGATAAATTGCCAAATATGAAAACGTTCTGCATTATTTTCTTATAACCCTGTGTTAATTTGGTGAAATTATCCCTGAACCAACAATCTTTATCAATTAAACAAACAATATTTTAACTTAAATGGTTTAATTTTTAAAAAAAAAAAAACATTGCCTAAGTTAGGCAATAACACTGTGATTTCCAACAGAAAAATAGAACATACAGTAGAGAATTCAAAAGCTATATGGTGAAAGCCAGCTTCAAAATAAAATTATATTAGCAGATGATAGATAAAGGAAAAAGCATACTGTGAAAGCCAACTCCAAAATAAAACTACATTAGCAGATAATAGATATTTTAAAATCTACACTGTGAAAACTGACTTTAAAATAAAGAAGAAATAAATCACCAATTTATTGCCCATGCATTTTAAGACTTCACCAATTTGTAGCCTCCACATTTTGAGACTTCAACAGTTTATTGCCTTCACACTTGGAGGCTCCAAAAACCTCAAGCAAAAACAATATGTTCTTGTATGATACAAATTAATGATGATTATTTGCCATGAAAAGATTGGAAGCATATTGCATTGCACACTGATACATCACCTTCTGTACACATGTAGCAGGTCTCTCTCTCTTTTTTTGCCTCTTTGTATTTCCTGTAAGTGTATTTTGTAAGATCATGTAGATGGGAGGTAAACTTCCCAAGGCCAATGAAAGGGTTAAAAAGAGAATTTGGTAAAATTTTAATAGTTTATATTTTTTTTATCAGCTTGTTAAAATAAGTATAAACAAAACATTTTTTTTTCGTCATATTATATCTTTCTATCCTGTAAAATATATTTGTGCAATTCTTTTGCTCTACGCCAGACAGTCTGTAGTGTTGAATGCCAGGATACACATGGGCATGCCATAATCATTTACAATGCATATTTTTCTGTGTTATTAATTGACATATATAATATATTGCCTGTTTTATTTTGTGACCATGTGAATGAAACTGGTTTTTATTGAACTTTGAACTAATAAGAGAAATGTTGATGGAGCAAAAATCTGTGAGTTAGTAGAGTGGGTAGGGTTAGAATATTCAGCTGAAATTAGTTGGAAATGGGTGGATGAAAATGCTTGAAACTTTTGTTTTCTTATAATTTGTTTATATTTGAAGATAGAAAGATAGCTATTAGACAGACTAGGGTTTTAATTATAATGAGTGAGTTTTATATTGAAAGTATATTGATAACTATAATTCCTTAGAAGTTTTGAGCTAAAATAATTTTCATCCCTTACATTTAATTCCTCTAAATCTTTTGCTGTAATACATTGTTTGAAAGCTTTAATTAGTTGCATTCACTTTCACTGTCTTTGTTTTTCATAATTCTATCTTTATGAGAAGGGAAAGAGGGTGGGTACAGAATAAAATGCCTTTCTTGATATCTCTGAAGAGAACAGATCTTTTACTTCCCACTTTGCCAATGACTTTTTTGTTTTTTGAAAATCAAAACTACATGTGTACTCTGAGCATTAATTTTGTTACATTTCTTTTCACCACAGAGCCTCATTTTACGTAATAGCTACCTTGTGTATCTATAATATTGAAGATGTCAAATACTGTAATTACAGCCATTCCTTTAAATAAGTTATACAAATAAAGAATAAGAAACAGAAAGAAAAACAACTTTTAAAGAACTTTAAGACAACTTTTAAAGAATATTTTATACAATATATTTTTACAAAGATATATATTTAAAAGTAATAATTATTCTATTCTACAAATATTTTCTAATTGCATTGTTGATATTTAAAAATTAATTTCCTATCAGTATTATTTTTTCATTATTGTTCAAAATTGTTTCCCTTCTCCCTCCAAGAAAGCTACTAAACAAGTTTGAAATTGGAATAATATTTTATAGATTAATTGTAATTCAAATATTTTTCACTCTGCATTTTCAAAAATTTGATTATACATTGTTTTTTTTCCCCTTTGTAAAAACTCTGTAGTTATTATCATATATATTTGTATATTACTTATAATAAGAATTAGATTAATATAATCTGTTTTCAAATATTCAACTCATTTTATTGCTTTGAGGAGCATAGATAACAATAGTTTATAACACAAGTCCCTGACACATAATTATTTCTACTTTTGATGATATGCAGGCAATGAATTTCTAGGAAAATTTTTAAAGAGAAAGTTTTTAACTTTTACGTACCATGCAATTTTAGAATTGTATTATTTTAATAAATCCATTAATGGGAAAAATATTAAGAACATAGGGAAGGTCACTTAGTGTTTGACTTTAGGATGAAAATAAAGTTAAAAGATGGCTTCAGGTTTTCTACAAATTTCAGATTCTCGAACAAACTTGTTTTAATGAAAATTGTTTGAATTAGGAAATTTGATGTTTCAAACATCAGCTTTTATTCATTAAAAATTATTTTGTGCAAAATTTGTTAGCTATAAAATACTATACAGTAAGCACAATGCAAGCAGTAAGTAGACAAACATAAATAAGAATAAACCTTCAGTGTTTATTTTAATAATTCAAATTGCTGGTACCAGGTGTGTTGCTGCCAATGTAAAAAAAAAAAAAAAAAAATGTTAAATGAAATCAATCGATAATTTTGCAATGTTTTATCAAAATAGGGTGAACAGTACGGCAGTATATAAAATGCGAATAAACATTCATTTTTAGATATTAGATTTGCGTATTCTTTTAGAATTATAAAAGTTGGTGTTCTTTCAGAATGGTAATGAAAAAAAAAAACAACTATTTATTGTATTGTGATTTGTTTAGTATTCGTTCAAAATTCTCAAATTTAATTTTAGGAAATGTGGTTAAAATAGTTTCCTTTTAAAATTGATTAAATATAGAAAATATAAATTGTAACATAGAAAACATAACCATAATATTGTTAATACAGTTGAAACAATAAGTTTTGAAAATTGAGATGGTACAAAATTATTTGTACCACAATATTTTGGGTGGTTACTGTGAAAAACGCTAACATTTAATTAAAATATAAAACCCCCAGGTTAGGTCTTCCTAAAATTTTCTCGCATAATCTGTAATGAAGTTGTAACATCTGAGAATGACTTGCATGATATAAGCGTGCTGTAGCTACAAAATATTAACCTTTAGCTTGCATTTAGCATTTCTATAGAATCTATTGTCTTGGCGAGTTATTTGGAGATTAATCCTTGGTGAATAGATGCAGTTAAAATTCAATATATATATATATATATATATATATATATATATAATATAATATAAAGATAATTGTCATATCCATCCCGTAGGTGTAAACAATAAACTGACCAAGTTTCGTCGCAATCGGATGAACGGTATAGCAGCGCATAAGAGACATACAAACATTCATTTTTATTTATATTGATAAATTTTCACCCTTTAGAATTTTTTAAAAATAAAGTAATATTTGAAGGAAGGATTTTGTTTATGTACCAAAAAAATAGTAAATAAATAAAAATTCTTGGCTTTAAAAACGCGATCCATTTTCGATTGGTTGAATTTTCGAATATTAATTTAAATCTATATCCTTTCATTAGATTTGAGCTATTGAACATTTTTGCACAACTTAATTCCCTATACACTGTTATATTGCTTTTGATTCTAGACAATAAATTGTAATACTGTTAAAAATTTGCATGTTTCTTTTGTGAATAAATTTGTGAGGAAAAGCTTAAATGTGGTCAGTATATGTTGGCAAAATTCGCCCTAATTTTCTTATCAAAAAATACTTTATGTTCATCATAATGAGCATTACATTATAAACAATAATTACATTCAGTGAATTATAGAAATAAAAATACATTTTAAGAATGAAAAGTAATGTATAGCTGCTGATAAATATATATATTTATAGTAGATTAAAAAAAAATTTCGTAAAAATTTGGATCACACAATTAAAGTCTCATAATTTACAAATATTCTTTTATTTTTTATTCTTAAGTTCTAAATGTGAGCATTTCAACTATATTCACTGCAGTTATTCCTTCTTTAAAGTTTTCCTTCTTTTCTTATTGGACTCGCATTCGTAGACATTCTTTTATTTACCTTCCCTCTTTTCATTTCCTACAACCAAATAGTCAAGAGAATTGTAACAATTGAATAACCAAGTGAATTGTAACATTAAATAAATTTCTTTTCTAATTTTATTATCTACAAAATGCGTGCTATTCCAGTTTAAAATAAATTATTTTTAGAATTTCAGAAAGGTGATTTTTTTTTCTTCCCATCTTAAGTCATTTTAGTAAAATGTTATAATATCTTTATTGATTTCTTTTATTATATATTTTTCTTTGATGTCTTGATAGAAAAGAAATACATATTCTGGACTATCATATATATATATATATATATTGAGAGAGTGAGAGAGAGAGAGAGAGGTTTTTATTTATTAATCCATGTAGGTTTTTTTGTTTTTGAAATCAAGTTATTTATTGAAATAAAATTTTCAATTCTTATAGTGCCATGTGCAAAGAAAAAAAAGTTTAAAAGTGGAGTGTGTATCAAAAAGAAAAATGAGTTGCATTGTTTCTTTTTCCAGAGATCTGTAAATGAAATTTTCAAGTATCGGGAATCTAGTAATGATATTGTAATTGAATTCACCCACTTTGAAATTTTTCTTTTCCGTATATTTTATATTTGCATTTCAATTACGAAAAACGTTCATTATTTATGTAGCATATATATATATATATATATACAGTGAAACCTCTTTATAACAATATTTTAGGGACCAAATAAATATATTGTTGTAGAGAGGCGTATTGTTATATCGAGGGCCCACATATTTTGAGAATTTAATGAGGTTTTTTTTTTATTATTATTAGTTTAAGGTGCATGACATACTACTTTTAAGTCTATATTTAGAAGAAATTAATTTGTAAAATACTAATAATAGGGGTTTAAATACTAAAAAAAAAAAAAAAAAAAAAAAAAAAATTCAGAAAATAAGAACAGAAATATTCACATACCTGAAAACACTTTTTATTGAAAATAATCCAATATTTTTCTTTGTTTATTCATTTTTTTTAACTGTTAAGTTCAACAATACTGTATGCATTGAGTCTAGTGCACGAAAATGTTCTTCATTTGTCGACGGAAGGCTTGAAAAAAATGTCCGTAGAGAATTCACAGATTGAAGAGCTTCCTGGGATGACAATAAGGACTGCGATGGACCTGTATTATCATCATCATCTTCATTATTGTTTCCTATCTCATCAGTAATTTCAGAGAGAATATCTTCATCAGTAACTCCTGCGAAAACCATAAGATCATCATCTGCTGTTAAATAGTCTTCTATACTAATTCCAAACTTTTTACGGCCTGTTTCTTCAAGTTGGGATACGGAGTTTTTGATGTGATAAACACATTCTTGATCATCTGAGAGATCATTGTCTATGGAATTTTCATCATTATCAGATTTCTTATCTTCCATAACACAAAGACCAGCCTTTTTCCAGCAATTCCGAATGTTTTTTTCTGTTACTTCCCACCAACTTCCACAATATCCACAATGAGTCTTAATAGACGGTTTAGTTTGTTTGGTTTAGTTTAGTTATATTAACGTCCCGTTTAAAGCAACACAAGGGCTATTTTGGGACGGACCTCGTAATTTTGGACCACGGTCAGATGACGAGAACGAGGCCTGAACTGGCACCCCCCTCTCCACACCAGCGGGAGGATATTTGGCCTGATAGATTTAACGTGCAACAGACCCCTCACACGACGGTTCTTCGGTGGAATCGAGTCTCGAACCTGAAAGCCTCCGGTTTCGAAGCCGAGACTTTACCACCGGGCCACCGCGGCCCCTTAATAGACGGAAAAAATAACAAAAGAAAACGAAAAAAAAAAGCATTTGAAAATCAAAATATTATTATAAAGGGAGAAAATAATACTGAAATTTAGATTGAAAAAATCGTTTTACAGAGGTTTATTGTTCTAGAGAATATCGCAATATTGAGGGGAGATTAACATTAGTTTATATGCAAAATCCCCGGGGCCACTAAACATTATTGTAGTAGATGGAGTTATTGTTGTATCGGGTATCGTTGTAGCGAGAGTTTACTGTATATATATAGGTTTCTTATATATATGTAAATATTAGGTATTGTTATGTTCCTTTCAAATAATATTCTTAGTCCAAAATGGAGCGATACGTAGAAAGGCCATTTTATGTAGTAAAATACACAGGAAATTTGACCAGTAATGCTGAACAATAGCTCAGAGATCTTTCTGGTCACGTATGCTGCTGAATTAACCAGTGTGACCCTGTGATGGTGGCCTTTTTTGGATTCAGTTATTCTCATTTGGGGGAGCAAAGCAAAATCGGCACTTATTTTTTTTGTCCCAGATTACTTCGCAGATTTTTTCTTCTTCCCTCCATTAATTCTATTTTTGAGCATTGTCATTCAGCCATGATTTCTTCACAAGAACCATAAAATATATACAATTCATGCTTGAGCGTACATCAGGATTTTCTAGTAGTTGCTCTGTTGTCGATCTTTTTCATTTTCGCTCATAATTAATTTGGATTTAATTACTTGGTGCGAATCAAGAGTATATTTTAAAAACGATGAAGAAACTTGAATTCGTAAATAATCTACAACTTAACCAATCAGTTACCCTAAAATAAAATTTTAGATCTAATAATTCCTACTCATCATAATTCATTATTTTTATTTTTTCATTTTCCTAACCTTACTTCAAAATTTTTATCTTTTCTTGAAGAGATAATAATATACACCAGTCTCGAAATTTTCTTGGCATTTCTCTAATTTTAAGATAGGCACTCTTTAGTAATCAATATATTTAATAGTATATCTACAACTTTAAAGACCGTGAAATAAAATTTAGGAATCCTAAAACTTCTCACCATATAATAATAATAAAGCACAAAGTCAAATGTTTCGATTTTTTTAGATGTATCACTTCATTTTTTCCTTGCTGCTTTGGTTTTTCTGAGTTATGTGCTTGAGATATTTTATTACATCATGAAACCTGTACTTTAATTCATTCACTGCTGTTCTTCCAGACTAGAAAATTGAGTTCAATGCTGTTACTATCATTTTCATATTACAGGATCCATTTCTTCCTATTAAATAAAACTGTAATAGCAATGCATATTTGAAATTATTTCGAAAAACATAAATTTTTGTTTCCTTTGGAAGCTCTTATGAAGTTAAATTTAGATTATGTGTCACATAATGTATGAATAAAAACGTAGGTCTTTTCTATAATTACGTTATTATTTTACAAGACTCACCTATTCCTATTGAGCTTTTAGCATTTTGTTGAATCAAACTTTTTATTTTACAATGATTTCTGGAATTTTTCCAGAATTTGGATGATACATCTTTTATTTTCCTAAAACATTAAATTTTCACAATTTCTGAATTTTACTACTTTGTTGCAGCTTTTAAAATAATCATTATAGGCTATATATGCAGCAGATTTTTATATATGGTCGCTAAAAACCAGTCATAAGAAATGATTGCTAATATATTCTCTTAAATTCTTTCTAGGTCTTGGAATCGTTGTTTTATATGCAATGTCTTTTTGGAATATCAATTTGCGAGTTTACCAGAGCATTATCATCATTATTAGCCTTTTGCTTTGTACTTTCTTGTTACCTCTATTTTTACCCAGAAACCTTTTCATAACGGGTTGACATAATCTGATTATTCATCGATGTATTCACAGATTACAAATATTTATTAGCATTAAAGAATTTTACTTCTAAAAAGATTTATAATTGCATAATTATCGATACCAATAAGTATTACTTACAAAGTTTAATTCTTAGATTTTTAAAACAGTGTAAAAAGGATCGAAGTACTCACTTCTCCTCATTTGTACTCTATTAAACTTGAAGATTTGGTCAATGGTTTATACAATCCTGTAAATGGCTAAAGTTTATGAACTTTTTGTGTTCTTAGAATACATGGCCATCTATTATAATGATGTATGAGTATATACTCAGTTCTGTTGTTCGTGCAACTATTCTTTTTCCAATGATTTATTTTAGCTGTTCAATTTTTAAATGTATATATAACTTGCGATTTAAATGATCCCTTCTCTCCAAAAATTCATGCTCCCTTTAACACGAATTTCGAATGGAATGTCGTTGCTGATATTTAATGCCCTTTTTTTGACTTGTGTGCGAGTAGTTATTTTATACTATCGTATGTACCAAATGGGGGAAAATCAATCTCTTTTGTGTTCTCGGTATTGCGTGACTCTGAACTTAATAAAAGTTGAGGAACAGATTCACAGTCCTCGTATATCAATGCTTATTGCATAATCGATAAATAAGAGGCCCTTTTTCCTTTGCTGTGATTTTGCTGCTGTTTATGTTTTGTTTACTTTTCCTCATTTTAAATCGGAAATTACTTCGGATTTGTAGAATATTATTCTCTTTTTCTTCTTGTTTGCACGCTTTGTGACTATTTTGTCAAATACGGATAATTTAAAAGTATTTCCATGTATGAAAGCAAGTAGATTCTATACGAAAAATCAGCAGTTGTCTTATTTTATGTTGACCACTAAAAGTTATTGATGGAATCGGTAGAATTTAATGTTATTCATTAATTTTCTATTTTGTAAAATAATACATTATGATTATTTTTATTTGTTAGTTAAATGGAGAGTTCAGTTTTTAATTTTTTTTCTATTCCTCACAATATTTTAAATTTTATTTAAATCTCTAGAACATCTTTCGATATTTATTCAGTTCAATCGTGTTTTATTGAAATGTCTGGTTTTGTCTCATGAGCGAAGTATGCATTGAAAAAGTCTTGCAATGTAAAAAGCTAACTGTTCTTTATATTTTTGCGAATCTTCACGTTTTAGAACTCTTAAGAACTTTTTTCTGAACTTTATCTATATGTGGGCACATGAACCTCCAATTTAAATATATATAGAACTAAATGGTTGGAATTTATTTTATGATCATTTTACCAGTACTGAACTTTTGCAACAAATTTTGAACCGAATCTGATAAAGACAAAAATTATTTTATCCAACAGTACATTTTATTTCCTTCATTACGACAGAATTAACTCTAGACAGAAAGATTTTTATATTTTTAACTCAGATGTTGCCTTCCGTTCTGAAAGGAAAGTTTTAAATTATTATTTTTATTTGAGTATTCTATTCGTTTCCTTCTGTAGATAGAAATATGCTTGGAAGTTTCGAGAAGAATATTTCCTATTGAATGTATATTGCTACGGATCTCTTCCGTCCATCGGGGCTCTTTTCGATTTGATGGTCTATGCAGAAATAAACAGTCCTTTTGTAGAAAACTACGACGTTTATTAAAAAAAAAGGGCACGAATACGCAGGTGACAAATATATACAGCTGGGACAAACACAGGATAGCACACAAGTCTTAATCGGTAGTAACTATAGCCACAGCACACAAAGCGACCAAACAAAATGCAGCAGGAAAGGGAATCTCCTAAGCTACAGTTCTCTACTACGGCTACAGTTCTCCACTTCTCGATTGGGCTGTATCTAGTTGCCGAAACAGTACTACACGATTGGGTACACCTCACGGAACTCGATGTTACTTCCACAGTAAACGTTAGGACTCGGCACACAGCCCAGTTCAGCAATAGCCTGGGCTCCATTCAATGCCAACACTTCGTCAGACTATGCAACTTTTCCGCCGCTGCTTCGCTATCCTCTCGATAACTCGTTTCACAATAAACTCTGTACTTGGCTACAGTTGATTTCAGCGTTTAGAATTGGGTTGATGAGACGACTAACCCTGACATTAGCTTATCCCTAGTTATGGTAGACAGTATAATGCCTGGCTGTCGTTCCATTACCGTGGCCATTTTCGTCGAGCTCCGGAAGTGATCTGATGGCCTGTTGAAAAATTAGCCTGCTGCTTAAATAGTCTTGGCCAGGATGATAAGACTATGATTGATTTCGGCTTGAAACTGCCTGCCTTTTTATAGTTCCCTTGAGACGGTCCGAGAGGATTTTGGACCTACAGGTATACCTCGATTTCTATTTTGACAGATCGATAAAATTCTAGAAGTTTCAAACGTATCTATTTTGTCACCAATGTCCTGTGATCACTGATGCGGCACCCGATCAGCATCCAACAGGATTCACCTTAAAAAGGCCTTTCTTATGATGAAACTATTCGTGCTAGGAAGCAACATTACAGGTTTGTAACAATATTTGTTATTCAGTCCGCTTCAGATTTTTAAATATGACTGTTGAACATAATTATATAATCTTTACATTATGATTTGAATCGGATTTTCAGAAACTAAAATACAGTGGTGGTTTAACCCATCTCATTAGTATTAAAGAATTAATTTTTGTTGTTTTTGAGTTCTTATTGATTTCTGTACTTTACATCGCTCCGCAAAAATTTATTATATATATTTTTTTTGAGGGAGGAGTGCAATTAAAAAATTATATATTTGCGCATCCCTAGTTTAAAAGGTCAACATATAATATTTTAGGGTGTTGTCAGAGTCTTAAATGTTTTGTCAAAAAATTGCTTGCTCTGTTGTATTCTAAACATTTTCTACTACTTGTAGAAAGTTAATTTCTTCCACCAAATCATTCAAGCCATTTACATTTTCTTGTTAAGATTTGTTTTTAACTGTAAAAAGTTAAACTTTTTTATTAGGTAAATATGTTCGATAGTATAGTTTTATTATTTTCTGTATAAGGAAATTTTGTTTAACTACTGTCTTAAATGCCCATATTTTAAATATGTCGAAAACTGAAGTTCGTATCGTCACATGCTAATAGATTTTATTCAGTAAAAAAAAAAAAAAAAAAAAAAAAAACGTCAGTTTTAAGTAAATTAGTATTGACCAAAGTCGAATTCAGAAAGATTTTAAAGTTGTGACTAAATGTCAGAATTTTTATCGTTTGCTAAAAGCTATAAGGGCTTTTTTGAATATTAAAAGTCGAACATTTTTCGCCCTTTTATAAGCACATATGTTTGCAATTTGAAATGTCATAGCAGCTTGAAAAAAAATGGATTATTTCTGGAGACTTGGTTCTGCACTCATATTAAAAGTTTATAGAAAACATTCATCTCTTTGTCACTACCAGAGTGTCACTGGAGGATGAATTGTGCTTTCACGTGGAAAGTTAATTGAGGCTTCTCTTGTCGCTGTCATCTTTTCAGAAAATAGTTGGATGAAGACCTACTTTCTTGCAGACTTGATGGAGCATTACTTTAATGAAAGCTCGACTCCTAGAGCAAATGAATATAAAGGACTCTTAAAGGAATGCACATTTTGTGTGATAATAGAATATCTCGATGTGAATATTTTAAGATTCGTTTCATTTTAATTAAATTGTTTTATGTTTATATAAAAGGAATTTCTAAGCATTTAGGAAGTAACTGATAATCTGTTATTAATTAAAAATAATGTAACATATTAGTTGCGTTGGATTTTTGCTTATATTCTACGACACATATTTAAGAAGATATATATAAGATTAATATACAATGCAACATGTTTTATATAAAATTTACATAACTTATTAAAAACAGATTTCTTCAATAAATTTTAAGAGCTAAAATATGTTTAATATTTCAAATATGATAGCAAATATGATTGAAAAACCAGTTCTTCAGTTTCAGCTACTGGTCCAATTTTATTTCATATGAAAGCTTATAATATTTAGCTATGTCGTCAAAGATCACATGTCCATCATCTTCCATTTTCGTTGTAACTTACCTATAGGAGAGAAGGAATAAACAGAAGAAATGTTCTCTGGCCTTTATAACTCGTTCGATTTCACCAATTTTTATTTCTTTTGAAACCTTCTGACGTTTAGATGCTTATTAATCATTGTTTGATCCTCATCCTCTGTTTTTCTTAGATATCTTAAAGTAAAACCTTGACCCAGCCCCCAATCTCAACAACTGGATTGATTTTGCCAAATAATTCCACGCTTCACATGCTTAACTACTTGGAATGCTCATTGTTTGATACAAGCATAATTTAAAGTATTTCCTTCACTTGATTTGTTCATCAAAATGGATCATCATTATTAATGCTCTTAACGAGGTTACAACTAAGGTGCAATCGACTTATCCTGCCACGCCTTAACTGTGACACATTTGACAGGGCTAATGTGGCCGACCAATGTTTAAATCACTATCCAGTTATGTCTTCACCCAAATCGTCAGATTCGATTGCCTCCTTTGCTCATTCTAGCGAAATGGTGTATTCAAAATAGTCCTGCCCCCGAAGCCCTTATTCTCTTGGTGGGCGTACATCTGGTTGTCCAAATCAATTAAGTTTATTAATAATTGTTGGGATGAAGCTAGCACTTACCTCATTCCAATCACTCATACTTTTCTTTTGAATTTTGATTCAAACATTCGTCAATTAGAGAGGTTATACCGTCTGATGTGGTGAATGTTTGAATCATTTAGTCTTGATAAATATTTGGCTGTTTGAGTGGATCATTAAGACGGATGAAGAAACTGTAGTTGAATTTTGTGCCGATTTATTAATTCAAAAAAATTATTATAAGATTTACTGATAATTATTTATCTGATTAACAACGTTCTGTTCTCCCAAACAAATTGCTTGCTCCGATTGTTCGAGACTTCTTTTAATTGGAATCTTTTTACTTCATTGACTTGGGTAAACATATCTCATGTCTTTGACCAACGACCATGGGAACATCTTCTAATGTGAATGTTTGTTCCTGACAAAGGAAGTTCGTTAGTCAAAGACCTATCACATGGTACTTTAAACTGTTTGGTGTCCATCATTAAATTTTTCCGAAGATCAAGTAGCGCCGGTTGTGCCATAGGTACTTCCGTTTTACATGCATTTATGCAATATTTAAGAGTTGAAATTTGTGAATAATAGCATATTGATAATAGATATTAAATAATGAAAACTAGGGAAAAAACAACATGAAACAGCATCTTTATTGTAAATATATTTAGGTTAAGTTTTCAGAGATGTAATATTTGTAATTACTTCTGCTCATATTAATAAAAATGTTTTTCTGAGGAATATCTATTAATAATTCCATCTTATGATTGCATTTTGTTTTAGATGATGTGCATTCGAAACTAATTTACTCAATTCTTTTTGTTTCATCACCTTGCTGTAGCAAAATATAATTTTTCACGCACCTCATGGATCGTTTCTGTTTCGTTCACATCGACCGTTTTGCTACTTGTATCGGAAAAATGTATTGGAAACTATAAATCTCTAGTATTCGTATAAATAAGCGTTTATTATTTCGCTGTGGTTCAACAGAGAAATCGATCAGAGCATGTACCATAGACGGCTCTTTCAGCCTGTTTGTGAAACGTGACAGGTGCTGTCGATTTACTGACGACGATCATCGATTAATGAGATTCCTACCGAAACACTCATTAGTGGCATCGATTGCTAGAGTAGTAATAAAAATGGTGCCATTTACTGGATGAACGTCTATGCCATGGAAAATAATTTCGTATCATGGTTACGTCGTGCTACACATACACTGTTGTTGTAACACCTTGAATTGGTGCTCTGCTTGATTGCTTTTGCTACTCCAATTGATTTTGTTATTGGATATTTGTGTTTGGGAAGCGTATTTGGTGCTAATTTAAGTCTGAATCCATTTCTGTTCGATTCATACGTCTTGAAACGATATTCTTGCATAGTCGCATTTAATTATACAAATTATTTCTTTGGGGAATAATTATATTTCCTGATAGGCGAGGGAAAAAAAGAGAAACTTATTCTATTTTAAGCTTGCGTTTATTGCTGCTACTATTTTACAAAAACTTGATCATTTACATTGCTTGTGTAGGCAGTGTAAAGATTTGGAAGTTCTGAAATTGTTCAATGTTCAATGCTTGTTTGCATCTATTTTTTTTTTTTTTGTATTTGAATCCTGATGATATAGTAAGTGTAAATTTATTGATTAAGATATGATAAATTATTTATTTTGGTTTAAGCTTGCGTGTTTATGAATAATATACTTAAAAGGGAAGATTTTAAAAACTTAATTAGGTTTTATTTAACCCTTTATCTACTGCATTATGAACTATTGAAAATTCCTTCATAAATATATTTTTTTCTAGCTGCCATATTGTTGATTAAAGGATATATAAGAAAACAAATCTCCCGGTGCGAAATTTAATTTGTTAGAACTAATTAATTAAAGTGGTACTTAAAAGTACCATCAGTACACTGTGTATAAATTTCCTCATAATAGAAAAAAAATACGGATGATATTCGTAATGAAATTTAACCTCTTAAAAATGTTAAATAACCAAAAAACACTCATAAGAAAACAAAGAAATTATCAAACTGACATAATTTTATTTTATACATAATAATGGTAGAAATTCACATTTGATGATCATCATAAAAACAATTTTTTTTTCATTTACGCATTTTTTTTATTCATTCTGTATTGTCTTAGAATATTATTTGCCCAATCATTATAAGATAACAGATTATGTAATGTGATTAACGGTCGAATTATTCGGTGATACTTATAAGTACCGCCAGTACACGTAGTGTTGGAGAAAACATGTTTTTCTCCAACACTTGGGCAAATAATATTCTAAGACAATACAGAATGAATAAAAAAATGCAGCACTTACGTTTGGTTTGATATTATATATTTACAGCAAAGAAAAGATGAAGAGCGGCAATCCGTACAAAATGGCAGCAAAAGAACACAATGTCCGTTTGTAAATAGCTTTCTTCCTCGCAAAATTCAACAGCCTAGAACAACTACTGCCATTTATCATGAAAAAGAAGAGATAAAAGACTGTTTCTAAAACGTACCATCAAAATATAAGTAATGGTTGTTGTGCTATAAAGTTTTAAAGTGATTGGTACTTATAAGTATCGTCAGTAGATAAAGTTCGTTAAAACTTTTAATAACCATTCAGGGATCTTGCGATTTTCACTCAAGATGCCAAACATCTTATCTGTTTGCTCTCTTTTCTATTATTTGTAACTTTTTCGTACATGATTTTGTCCATCTTCACATGTAATGATAATTTCTAAAGTGGGTTTGAAATTTCCTTAGTTTTATTTTAGTGCTTTCCACTCATCCCGACATAAGATACAATGTAAGTCTATTTTTGCGCTGGAGGCCACTTGTTCAGATTACGCAGTAGCAGCTATACTGATGGAAAACCAGCATATTTCACATAACTAGAAAAGGTTGACAGTCGATCCAACTCATTTGCTAAAAAGAGTTTTATAAAAAGTCATTCTGAAAGAGTATTAAAATCTTTATGAAAAAGTATTATAAAAACAGGAACAAAAATTTTATATTGAAACATTTTGTCATAGTATGGTTATTAGTCTTTCACTACTACAACAGCATGGACAGTTTTTTTAAAAATGTAAATATATCTATTGTTCCAATCGATATCATTGATAAATATGTATTTGTGCGTATATGGAGGTATTTGGAGAAAAATGGATCTATGTAGCAAGGCAAGTTCAGTATCTACGTAGAGCGTTTATTAATTCTCTTGTTTTTAATCGAATGTGAGAATAACTTGGATATTACTTTATTTCATTCAAACTGTTTATTTTCGTAGAACCTCTTAGTTTTCAAAGAAATTATTTTTACAATTAACATTTGCAAAAAATGCATGAAAATGTTTGTTCTACAATGAAACTTTTCTATGTAAAGATAGGATTTATGGAGTATTGTAATTTCAAAGTATATAATTTAGATGGATATTTTTGAAAATTTCTGATCCCCTCCCCCTCCTTCTTAAGTTTTACCTTCAGTAAAAATGAACAAGTATTCGTTTTCAGCTCTACTTACTGGTACTCATGCTCAAAGTTTTTAAATTTAAGAATTGCATTTATTCATTTGTATGATTTTTTTTTATAAAACATAGTTTCAAATAGGGTTTTAAGCTTTGGGAAATTTGTAATTTAATAACTATATTAGACCACCTTTTAAATTTTTATTCAGATTTGGAAGATATCAAAACTTTACAAAAGTTTTATTGTTTTTTGATTATTATTTAAAGATTTCCAAACTTCTGTTTTGTTTGTTTTTAAAAGGTTTTGCATAGTTCTTTATTTTATTTCATATAATTATTTTATGTTTTTAAGGATTCTATTTCCCTTGCGATTGCTAATTTGAATATAAGTGGACATCAGTAGGTCTATTCAGTAATTATCTTCATTTTCCCATGAAAAATTCATGCCATGCATCAACAATCAAAATAATACAAATGCAGCATCATATCTACTTGTTAGAATATAAATTCTGTTAAAAATCTGAAAAGAATGAAATGAAATATATTATTTTAACTGCGCACTTCCTGCTTTAATTTCATTTTTATTACTATTATTCAGAAATATTATTTTTTTTTTAATAATGTGATAAATCATTCGTAGTATCCATCAAAAATTTTGTTTACTAGCAGGAAAAAGTTTTATTTATGAATCTTCAGTTTATCATGTTATGCTTAAGCACGGTTTTACAAATGAGATTCGCTTTGTTCAATTCTTTTTTGTTTATTAGCTAAGTAAATTAATCGCCTGTTTTAACTGTTATCTCTTAAAATTAAAGTGAGAAAAATAAGATAATTCTCTAGAAATTTTAATTTTCTGCTTTACAAAAGAATAAACGGAATTTTCTATTTTTTTAAAAAATATTTAATTTAAACTAGTTCTTTCTCATTCGGTTATTTGTTCTTTTGTGAAATGTTCATGGGAGAAATAATCTGAAAGAGTCCCTTTCTCCTGCTTTTCCGGGTTTTGTTCGCTAGTTTACCATTGTTCGTAATAGTGCTAATCTAGTTGACTAATGTTCTTTTTACGTGCTGGATGACATCGTACATGGTGTTCCTTTCAGTGATTTTCTCAAGGCTTTTAAGATTTGTTGAAAGAATTTAGCTGATGATTGTTTCTAATCGGCTTCTGTTATATTTTTAGCCACATACATTTGGAATGGTTAAAAGAGAAAATTGATTGAATTTTTAGAGAAGTATTACTTTGTATAAATTTCGCTGATTTTTAAAAATAAATTCTCTAACATTGTTTAGTTAATAAGTATGTTTAGAACGATGTATTTCACTGAACAATGTATTTTTTTTCTTGCAATTTATTTTTTAAAGAACAGTCTGATCATATTCGTTGTTTCATTAATCACTCACTGTTACGGTGATAAGAAAAATTCATTTGCTTTTTAATTCTAAAGCTGTAGAATTTGTATGATTATTTTACAATTTAAACTATCAAACGTTTTAGCTGCCAAGCATTAGAATTGAAAAAAAGATTTTTTTTCCTTCTGATAAGTATGCATTTATGTGATCAAACAAGCATTCGTCGAATATAATCATGTTCGAAGAATAATTAAAAGATAATTAAAATGAAGAATGTTATGCATTTTTGTTTTTATAAATATTTTTATTCTTTGAATTTATTTTATCAGGGTATATTAAAGTAATATGATTCATATTAAACGCAGAGAGCGTGTTAAATTTTATTCGTTTTATTAATTTTAAAAACTTTTTGCTGGATTCATGAAATAGAAATTGTTCATACAATGGAAGAATGATATAAGAGTTTTAAAGTTGTATTAATTCCATTCTTGTCAACAGTCTATTGCAACATTTCCTTTAAATATATGTAGTTACAATTTTATTGAATAGCATGTATAGTTATAAATGCATAATTTTATAATCTCTTTTCCTTGTGAATTAGCTCGGTCATGATTAAGAATGGAAACAAATAATTATTCTTTGAAGAAAATACATACATTTATATACAATTTTAAGCTTTTAACTCTAGTTAACTAAGATTGAAATGCAGAATATTGTCTATAAAGTTGTTTTATAGACAATTTGGAATATAAGAATTTGGTACTTGCTTGATAAGTTATATTTTGTGTTAAACTCATATCAAATACCATTAATTAGCTCATTTAGTTGAAGAAATTTGGATCATAAAAGATGTTGATTAGAAAGATAATCCTAATTTGAATTTAAGCATTTCATTCTACGCGAAATATTTTATTTTAGCTCTGCTCATTTCTGCACTGTTTCACCATCAATTTTACACTCACGCCATTTTGATAAAGAGTCAAACTCATAAATAATCTGTTTTTCCAAGAAGTTTCATTACTCGCTCTAATAAAACCGAAAAGCTAACACCAGAGGAAAAGAAAGGAGAAAAACCAAATTTCCCTGAAAAATAAATCTTCCTATAAATTAATTTTTTCTTCTTCTAAGTTTCATGTTTCCAAGAAATCTCAGTTGTTGTTGGTATTTTGGCAAATTATGTCTTTTCTTCACTTTTCCAGTCAGAAGATTTTTCTTTCAGTTAAAAAAAAAAAAAAAAGTGTTTGTGGGAAGCTTTCCTTTTCTCGACTTGCTTCTCTTTCCCAGCGGCTCGCTTAAAGATTATCTACGTCGGAATTGCCAAGTCAAGCACAAATTCTGCTGCCCCTGGCTAATTTGGTATCTTTCCATAGTTGCGCGGCGGCTTTTACTAGAACTTCAAATACCGGGTTTCAGCATTCTTTAGAGAAAGAGATGAAAGGCAAAATGTTTTTCTTGGCCGGGGTATCATCTGCCTACTCCACTCCTTATTTTCTTGTCACGCTTTTCTTCACATTTTCTACGTCAAAACCACTCGTTTCTGCCCTCCTTTCTACTCTTTTGTTTTGTGAATATGCCATTTTCTGTAAAATTCACTTTTCAAATATTTTAAAAACATTTTGAGACTTTCGGATATTTAATTTTTTTTTGTTCCTTTTTTTAAATAGTGAAATATAACTGAATTATATAGTACAGTGTTTTTTGAGATACGGATGTTTTCCCATTTATCTATCAGTCTATCTCATTGTATATAATATACGCACTCACAGGGTGTCTCTAAACTTATGAACCATACTTTAAGGCTATGTAAAATACATTTAAGGAGACTTTTTTCTTTGTAAAGTAATGTGGGTTGAAAGAAAAGCTGCGACGAAAAAACAGGAAGTGCCGAGGAAATGAGAATACAAAAACATTTTATTAAGTGCACAAACGTGCCACGACCAGCATCGATACAGGCCTAGTAGCGCCTAGCAAATAATTACTTTCGTGTTATTATTTGCTAAGTGTTCCGCGAAAAAATGCAGCGGTGACTGAAAAATTTGCAATGAAGTTTTTGTCTGTTTCGTTAGAATACTCTCCTTTTTTTACGCCGTGTTTGCACTTACTCTTATTTGTTCCACCTACACTTTTCATTTCCGACACCAAATTGCTATACAAAAATGTTTCTTTATATGTAATTTACCTACCCTTGGCTCATGACTTCAGGGACATCTTGTATATATAATATAAACGTTTTATGTAACCATTGCATTTTATTCGCCTTTGATTGGTAAATAACGAGTTACCTGACTCATAACATTTGAAGTTTGTTTTGCCAGTATTGTTTGAAATGTTTACTGAAAATTATTCTTACACCTTATTAAATATTTATATTGTTCTTAACGATGAGATAGTGATTAAAAAAAAAGGAAAGGAAAAACAGAGCTTTAACACCTGCTATCATTTTGCTAAAGCTTTTTCATTTGCTAATTCTACTTCTAATTCTAAATTCTTACTAATTCTAAAACCATTTTTTACTTCCAAACAATGAAATTATTTAAATCTCTTATTAAGACATTTTATCTGTTAAGCTGAATAAAATTTATTTTATTACTTAATTTGTTTATAGGATTACATGAAAGTTTTTTCATAAACGTTAATCGAAACATGTATTTCTTCCAAAACTGATTGATTCTTTAATTTTTTGACTAGTGTATTAAATTTTTTGTAAAACATTTGTCCTAAAACTAGTGCTTGTTTTATCTCTGACTTAATTATAAAAGGTAAAGGGAGATAGAGTGGTGGTAGAGTCTCTGCTTCGGTATTATAGGAACCTATTGCATTCGATGACTTGCTATGTGTGTAGTCTTAGTGTGCATTAAATCAGCTATCACTCGTATATTCTTATGTTAGTTATGTTAGTGTTACTTGAGAATTTGGATTGCTTACCCAGGAATTTACAGTAATAAAGGCAATAAAATTGATAATGTGTACAAACAGCAGTCAGTAACGCCACCAGTGAATACCATGAAATGTGTTTCTACGATTATGAGGATAATATAATGTATTCCGTAATATTCATAAAATTTTATATTAAATATCGATTTTTTTTAATGGAACATTAATGTTTGAAAATTAAAATTTTATTTTATTTAAATATACAATTTACTTTGAAACTGACCTTTGCCGCATTCAGAATGATCAAAGTGAATAATACAACGATAGATACATTGTGTATATTTCTCTCCATATTTTAAACCTCTCTCCCTACAGTATGGAATGAAATTTGTCATGAAAATAATAGGGTTTGTAAAAAAATATTTTTGCAAATATAGAAGTAAACGAAGCGAAAGGAAAGTGATTAAAAATCATGATAATATGTTATTTAACATATTTTATGTGTACGGATCTGTTTTTGAAAAATCAATGAAAAAATCACCAATGGAAAAATAATAACAGTTCTTAGTAGGATTGCATGAAGTTATGTATGAGTTTTATTTGAAAAAAATGATATATAATGTGTCTGAGGAAACATATATTTTTTTCTGTTGCATTTCCATGGAGAATTATTAATTCAACGCAATTTCTTTATTGAAATAAATGTTTACTGAAATAATATATTATTGAAAGGCCCACCCTGTATTTTTTTGATTCTTAGTAAATAAAAAAAATAACAACCCCCCCCCCCCCCTGTTTATTAATCATCTTGGAACACCTGCGTCTTAGATTCAATTTTAATATGTAAGTGGGTTTCACATGCCGTCTATATTGAAAGAAGTTTTCTTTTTAACCCCCCCCCCCCCCCTTAATTCAAAACGGACTGATAGTCTTTTACCACGCTATCTGAACATTTAGAAGCCGTGCATCGGTTGCCCTGTTACTTAGAATGTGTTCCATCAGCACATTTTCAGGTAAAAATTCGTATTTTAATGCGTAGAAAGTAATTAAGAGGGTTTACGGATCTTAATTAAGTTTGGTGTTTTCTTAATTTTTTTAATGCACTGGCAAATTTATTACTTTTTTCATAGGATCGAAACGCTGGATGTAAAAAAACGCTTATTTTCGTATGTACTTTCATTCTTATTACGGTTGTTTAATGACACAAATTTAGAAATGGAAGATTTTATTGAAACATGCTTAAATTTGTAGCAATATGAATTTTTAATATGTCTACTAAAATTAAAAGTTTAATACTATAATGTTTTTTTATTAATAACTAGACGCCTTAAATGACTAATGTTCGCTTATTTTTCTATAAGTTTGCCTTTTTTTGGATGCAAGAGTCATAAATTTGAATACAAAGAGTCGCCGTGTTACCCATGCTTATTTAATAATTAACAAAATTCAAATAACCAGTTCTGCTGTCTGTCATTATCTATTTTCGCTGGAAATTCAAAAGCACTATTTCTAAATACAGTTTCTATAAGGAAAAAACATTGCCAGTAGTAGTCGCAACTTCTAAATAAAATATCCTAATGGATTGATTTCGTCAATTTCATATGAAAAACCTAAAAATCCTAGGTAGATAATCAAGGTTCATTTTTCTCCTCTGCCTCCATTTTCTAGAGATATTTCAAAATAAACTTGAACAGTACTCTTGACCTTAATAATTGGGTCGATTCGTCAATTTTCATTGCAACGTGATACTTCCATCATATCTAGTTACGTTTTAATGCTCTATCTTAATTTAAAATGTCTTTTCTTTTGTTATGATGCATTTACTCAAAATTGATTGATGTGATTGTATTAATTTGATCGTCAACCACAGTTTTGGCCGTGTCAATCAACTATGATGAACTACATCTTACCTCAGCAAAAATTCAGTGAAAATATAGTTAAAATAATATAAGTGAAAGTTTATAGAGTATGATGATGATGTAGTATTCTTTCTAATTAGCTGCACTTAGAAGTGAAGAAATTAATCGGCGACAAAAATTGACATAATGCAGCCAATTTCTGAATCGCCAAAGTTCAATAAACACATGCTAGCAACCCGATTAAAATATTTCTGAAGTATGATATCATTTTTATTCCTAACCATATTATTAAATCTTAGCTTGAGGCGGAGGAAATTATATGTAACTTAAATTATATTCAATAGAAATTGAGTATAAATATATTTATACAACATAAAGCTTTTCATAAAATGTTAAGTTATTCACATTACATATTTAAAAATGTGTTTTCAAATAAATCACAGATATATTTATGTGACATGTTTCGCTGTCCTCATCCAACAATCTTCTTTTACTTAATAACACTACGAGATGTAACATAAATGGAATATTAATGAAAAAGATAATTAAATACTTTCTAGTCTTCATATTATCTTTTGTAACGTATCAGCAGCTTGTAAAGAAAATAGGTTTCAAAGAAAACTGACTGAAACATAAAGAGACAGTAATGTCATTTAATTCAGAGACTGGCGGCAACTGGAACTCACAGAAGGACATTATGAATTCCAATTCCAGATTATTTCGGCACAGATCAGAAGACTATATTTCGAAGTTGCCTCGGGCTGTGCATTCTTACCGGATTCCGATTTTAGGAATTAATTAGAGGAATGTTTATTCTCGGGGATTAGAAGTCCGTTTCACCGTTAATTAATACGAACCAGGACAGATTTCTGCCGAAGAGTAAAATGTAAATGCTAGTTTTCGAACTACTCATCGATAAATTCTCAGCCTTGTACTGTATCATCATCAACAACAACTATGACTGTTAGTTTTGCAATCTATGGGAGTACAATAGAAATGTTGGCTTAATATATTGAAGAAAAAATAATGAATATTAGTCATGATACAACTAACAAAACTATTTAATAATATACTAACTGGGAATAAATTTTTGAAATTTTGATGTTATATAATATTTGAATGTTTTTATCGTTACTTAGTTGGCGGTATCAATAAGAAGTTTTTAGTTTCTATTTTTTTTTGGGGGGGGGGTCAAGCACTAAACCAAAAAAATAAAATCCTATAATCAGATTGCATACATAGATTTGCTTGAGCTATTTTCAACTATTACTAGGAATGAAACATCCAGAAAAAATATACATAATTCCAGTCAATGTTTAGCTCTTATACTCGAAATTAGATCCTAACACTAAGTGAACTGAAAATGTGACAATCATAACGTGATTGCTTACAAGTAGTCTAAACTAATAATCATTGCGACTCACTTCTCAGAAATCAAATCTAAAACGATTTACTTCATCCTCGGCGAATTGTATTTTTTCAGAGATGGATAGTACATTTTCTTTCAGGAGAGGTTTTATGGACCAAAAAGAAAGTTTTATGGGGGAAAAAATATTCATCAATAAGTGTACTTTTAATTTTACAAAAAATGGATATTTTACATATTGGTTTGATGACGTATTATATTCTTGCGAATTGTAGAAAAATATTATAGTCATTCAAAATCTTACCCTTGACGTCAATAAAAGCATAATAGTGAAATACGTATGAATATTATAAACAAATATTCAAATAATATACAGTAAAAATATTTATAAACAATTGCAGTATTGTTAAAACAGGCATTTACGATACAATTTGCATAACGCCATATTTACCTATTATACGCTTACCAGTTATAACCCTTAACCAAATTTGGTTCGCATGGCATAAAATCCTGAACAACTATCCTCGAATTATGATAATTATATGTTTCCTTTGTAAGAATTCTTGGAGGTAAACAAATTGATTATTGTCCTCCCAACCTCTATTTCATTTAATTTGTTTAAATGTCCTATCACAACTGGCTTTTATAACTTAAGTTCCTATATCCGAATAAGAAAGACTAGCCCCCCCCCCCTCCAACAACGCTTACGAATGCGGAATGATGAAATAATGGTTCATTCTTTTTACCCACCCCCCTTTTTTTTTTATCCCTGCCGCAACAATTTTTTTATGGGCGAACGATCCTTGCCTGCGAATCAATTTATCCTTCGGCTCATCCACACACATGCATAACTAAAGGAGTGTAACTACGGAGGAAGGCGGCGGTAGGGCGGTTGACTAGGAGTGTTTAGACGACGTCCTTTTAATGGACTTTCGACGTAATTGTGTTAAGGGATCCTCCACCAGCTAAACGAAGCGTCTCACAACTGCGTTCTTGTGCTAATTGAAACGCAAGACGAGGAGATGTTTATCTGCTCTGGTGCTTGTGTGTGCTCGTGAATATGAATGGATCTCTTTACGCTCTTCGACGTTTCTTGCTTTTGTTTCTTCTTCCTCCCTGCCACATCCCCGTGGTTCCAAAGATTCAGTCTCCATGGCAAAACTTACTTAACTAGAGGGAAATTGGATTGAATTTCCCTATCTCCTCGATTCGCCTAGAATTAACCCAGAGACGTCCGAGACACTGAGGTATTACTTTCGAATTTGGTAGAAAGTTGTTTCTTCGAAAACTTGGTTCTTTGTTTGCATACTTGCCAAGAGACAGCGCAGCTGGAAGGCATTTGCTTTGCAAATTAAACTCGCAACTTTGACTTGCCTGCTTGAAATTCGTTTTTAAAAGCTATTTGGGTAATGTGATTTTTAAACGATTTGTTAAAAGGAAGCCTCAAGCCTTATAGCAAATCAATTAATGCTGATGATAGGGTAGTCTCTCTATCCGCATATTCTTTGAAACTCGGCACTCCTCTTTTTAAAAAAATGTCTCGAGTTTACTATCTAAAAGGAAATGACTGTTAAAATGAACTTAAAAAAATTAATAAAGAAATAATAATTAAATTCATTCGAAACCATCTGTCCCCAACTATACATTCGAAGTCGGTAAATAACGGAATGTAGTGTCTTCGGTCTCAAATGCGGCTAATTTTTAAGTTTAAAAAATATTTAATCATAAACCAAAATTTATGTTCTGAAAATCGGCCATTTACGAAAAACGAACTTTTTCCGTGTAAAGGCGAGTAAGTATGTAAACATGATCAATTAACAACATGGAATATATGTAGATCTTTTATTGGAAATTAAATATTTCAATGTTTCCGTTAGTTAATTGAACGTATGTAGTGAGACGCCAACATTGTTGTTTAATGTTTGAGTTAGCTGTTTCTCGATAACATGCATCTTTTAATTTCATTTGAAATTCTGTTAAGAAAAAATCTATGTAAATCCAATAATTCGAGGGGTATGTAAGGCGATGATTATGCATATTAGAGGCACTTCACTTGGGTTGCTTACTTTGCTAATATATATGTTGCAGTATAGCCTATTTGCAGTCCTTTTTATAGGGGCGGGGGGAGAAGAGTATAGAAGAGTATAAAATGTTAAACACATAGAATAATTTTTTTCTGTCTTCTTTATGTTGTAAAAACTCTTTACCAAAAATGAAAATAATAATGAATTTCTCTTTAAAAAAATCGCCGTTTTTAATCACATTTAAATTTTTATTTAGAAACGTCAAAAAACTTCATGTATTCTTCATACTCGGACATTTCTCTTCAGATTCGGAAACCCTCTGTCCTTTTTTGCATGCTCTAGGAGGAGTCAGTTTCTACAGAAAGGGATGTGAGGAAAGATAAAAAGAAGAGACGCTTTTAGATTAAAAGAAGAGATGCTTTTAGATAAAAAGAAGAGATATATATTAATAGAGTCGACTGATATTTACGGAATTAACTCTTTTCTGATGATCTGTGCTCGCCTTAAGTCTGGCTCATTTCCCACTCCTTTTTCCTCTTATGGTTTTTTTAGGGTTATTTGATGTCTATTATATCGACAATTTGTGAGTAGCTCCAGACCGATGCCCACAGGCGGGACTGGTTATACAATGCGTCAGTTGGTAGATTTTTCGACCATATCCTTAAGGTCACAAGTCGTTGGAACGCGGCTTTAGGAGGCATAACTGGTTCATCTTTCTGCCGAAAACCCCTTAGCAAAGTACAATCGTTGGAAAGCTCTAGTTTTAAGATTCGTAAATGAACAGTAATTAGCATTTTGCATATCTCTTTGAAATAATGTAAATAAATAAGTAGCAAAGGATAAAATGTATAATGGAAAAATCAAAAATAGGTTAAGAAATCGAAGTATCCTTTCAAATGTTCTGGGTCCTCGAATAAATAATACCCCTTTTGTGCAAGACTATAAAATCTTCAATCTGTTTTGAAAAACTCTTCTTTGTGCCAGGAGTGAAAAAGCTCCTGTTTTACTGAAAAAGTAGACCTTTCATCATCTCGGTGAAATGCAATTGCGCGGAAAGATCACTTAGCCTGGGCGAACAGTGGGAAAGGGAGGGAATTTAAAGGAACATTTAAACAATCGATTGCGCCTGGAAGGAAATTTCCCGACGAAAGCGATTTTCTCACCATTTCCTTTTTCTTCGTTCATTATCAGGATCTCTAGGTAGAAAGGTTTCCTTCGCTTAAAATGTCTTAATAACGCAAGAAAACCGAGCTGGAAATACCGAGATTGCATTAATTGGATCTCCAAGGGAATCCATTGCAGAAAACTTTTTAATTTATTGCTCAGTAGGCTGTGTTATGTATGCTAGGAAAATAGATTAAATAAATAATATAGTAGAACTTCTATTATCTGAAGATCAATTTATTTAGAATATCCGAGTCGATTTTGGAAAGAGGAAAATAAAAGATACCAGAATCGGATAATATTAACGGGCAATGATCTTCTAAAATATAACAATACATTTTATTAACTTATGAGTTTGGTTCATTTAATTACAGAATTTTAATTCAAATCAGTGTATTTAAACTTTTAACTGCTTATTTCCTTCTCTACCTCGTTAAATGACAGTTTCGCATCGCGAATGTGCTTTCTTGATTCAGTTATCCGTAAAGTTTGTGGTGTTTAGGAAAATTTTTCGAACTATAGCGTTTTTGAATTTGAGATAGTTAAAGCAATTAAATTAAGAATTCAGAAGTGATAATTCGATACACACGGCACAGAGCTGCGGCGGGTTAAGAATTTAAGCTGAAGTTGCAATTAATTTGAAAGACGTATTATTTGGACAAGTTAAAGCATCTAAAATGTCCTCACCATATTTAAAAGATGGAGATAGCTATACATATGTTACCGTGAAAGTCCGAAATCTGGAGAATGTCGACATTCGCTGGTGAATGTCAACATTCACGTAGTCGTTTGGTGTATGTCCGAAATATTTGCTAGATATCCTCATTTCTCACTTACACCGGCAAATGTCGACATCCACAATGCACTAATGGTGAATCTTGAATATGCGTTTCATCTCTCCGTATCCGGAGAGGAGAAATGCAGATTTGCATTTTCTTATCTCAATATTTCTCTGTTGACCTTGTGTTCCAGCAAAACACAACGTGCTCTAGGCCGCACCTCTTTGTTGACGTTGCCTTCTGTTATCTCCTTTTCGAGCTCTTTAATCATCTTTTCAAATTCCACCAAAACTTGTCTGTGATTGTCGACATATACCGGCGATGGTCCGAAAGTGCAAGAAATGTAATCAATTGTACGGTCTTTCACCAACGTTTTTGGTATGTGTTGACATTCACCAGCGAATGTCGACATTCTCCAATTTCGGTCTCTCACAGCAACACATACACAAAATAAAATGTGTCGTTTAAGTATACATTTAAATAAATTTTCAGTGTAAGGGATATTAACACATTGGTTTACAATAAAACTTCATTCATAGTGCTTTTTTTAATGTAAATCTTGCAATAATTACTCTTTTCTATTTCATATTCTTTTTAAGCTTCATTTCATGGATCACAACTTAGTTTTTGTTTTCCACTTAATCTTTTTCCGCTCTTGATCCAATCGTCTTAATTTTCGCATATCTAAATCTGCAATCGATCTTCGTTAATTTGGATAATGAGATTTCTACCGCACAGTAAAAGCTCCTTATTCGCGGATTAAAAAAATGCGACCCAATTCTTATATTCGCGACTAAAAATTTCTTTATTCAACCTGTCAGTGTTTTGGCGTGATAATAAGAAAGCTTGTGTTACAAGCGCTATTTTTTGTGACTGGTTCCGGAATTGTTTTGTTTCTGAAGTTGAAACTTATTTAAAAAAACAGAATTTAGACTTTAAAGCACTTATAGTTTTGGACAATGCACCAGGTCATCTTAGCGAACTTGAAACTATGCATCCTAATATAAAAGTGACAATTCTACCTCCCAATGCGACGGCTTTGCTTCAACCTATGGACCAAGGAATAATCCAGACCTTTCAGCTCTATTACATTAGATGAACCTTCAAAATCATATTGGGTAATATTGATATGAATGTTATCTAATGCTGGAAGAAATTTGACATAGCAAAATGCATCGTAAACATAAAACAATCATTGGAAGAACTGAAGCCACACACATTGAAGTCATGCTGGAAAAAACTACGGCCTGCTCTGACTGCAGAAAATGATGAAGAATCTGTGCAAGTTCAAGCTTTGACTGCAGAAAATGATGAAGAATCTGTGCAAGTTCAAGCTTTGACTGCAAACATAGCCGAAATCGCGAATGGAATAGGCTGAGATGGGTTCGAACAGACAGAATCAAGTGACATTCAGGAATTGTTTGAATCACAAGATGAAGATTTGAATGAAACCGACTTGGAGGAAATGTGAAATTCACAACCCAACGAAGAAGAGGCTTCAACAAGCACTGAAAACGTGACATTTAATTTGA
>JAPMOQ010040745.1:3840143-3882579 GCA_026543055.1 Argiope trifasciata | reverse complement strand
ACAAATAAAGAAGTTATGTTAGTGTCACTAACATATTTAAAAATGAAATATTAAAAGAAATGTATAAGGGTTTAAAATTATTTTATCGAAAGAATAAATTTACTCCTTAGAAATTGTTTTTAAATAGTTTTCAGATTGCTGCAATTTTGATTTCGATTTTTTCCCTGAAGGGTGCTTTATCACTATATGTAATGTAAAACTTTCAGTTGAATACCTTCCGATCTTCTCTTTATTTTATGCTGATGAAATATTCAATTTTTTTTCCTTACCACAAATTGATATTTTTTTTAATTGTCTAATCTGTTTTAGAAAAATTTTTGATTTTTTTTGAACATTTCTATGATTAATAACGAAATAATAATAATTAATAATGAATAGATTCGTGCCTCACCGATTCTTGGAACTTTATCGGACAAGATCAGTGTATGCTACAATCTTCTGATTTCTATTGTTAGATTTTGTGCCTTGTAAGTCAAACTCGGTATCCTTCGAATACTCTGAAATTAAATTTATAATGTTACCAGCTACGGGAATTATTTCCGAAGTAATGATGAAGGCTTTTCTTCAACGCTAGCAAACAGGATGGAGGTTTTCTTTCATGAGTTCTTCCTATATTTGCTCTTCCAACATGTGCTGGCAAACCACTTTCACCCTGTTGTTTTCGAAGCAGCCTAACAATTCAAGTACCTCTTGTTATGATCGTGATCATTCATGTGTTCATCAAATCACGATTGGATAAGCGCCGTTGTATGAATAGGAGCATCATTATCTTCGAAAATTCCATCTCCTGCGGGAAACAAAATTTGCATCGTTGAATAAATCTAACCAACTAAAAGTTCTGTACATTTTTCTTCAGTGATCTTTTCTTTTAGGATTACAATTGGGCCAGCAGAAAATGATACAGCTGTCTATACCTTGACAGATGTACATCCATTGCAACATTTAAGGAGACAATCATCATCATACTCTTGCGCACATATTCTCCGAATTTGCGCCCGTTTTGCTGTGGAGAAAAGCGCGAAAGATGATTCGTTTGACCTTATTATCTTTCTCTTATCAATCGTATTTCTTTCACCTGGAGATGTCTGACATTATTATCTGTGACAGGCAACTTGGGAATTGATGTTCTATTGTAAATATTCTATTTATGAAGGCGCCTCCTAATAGTAATTATTAACGCTGATTGAGCTTTGCCGTCACTTTGACTGCCGTTACTTTTTTTAAACCACTACAATTCTTTTCAGTACACATCAATCTCTTTCATTTAGCTTTTTCTCCTTGCTCAGAATTGTCGCGCTCCGTGTTTTTTGTCATTATTTTCGACACCATACCTTTAGAAATACCTAAAAGCTGGGATGTTTCAGTTACAGTTCCTCCAGCTTATTGGGCTACCGCATTTTGACCTTTTGAGAATGTGAGCTTTTGATAAAAATTAGAAACGTATATACAACTTCAATAAAGCTATCTCATACTACCATGATATATACTTTTTATATCATACTACTATGATATATACTTTTGTATAAAAAAATAGTAGTTAAAATTATATTTCAATGTTTACGGAGGGTATTCATAAACGTCTTTTTTATTCATAGGTATTTCCATTATTTTGATAACCACTAAACATTTCAATGTTCTGGTCATGGTTCTAAAAAAATGAAGTGAAACTTTTGACAATGAATTTCACATTTAAGAGCACAAATATTCAAAATTATAACTTGTATGGACGTTGCTGTGTTTATTTTGTGTATTAAACATTCGATTGAATTAGTGCGTTTTAGAATTACTATACGTTAGTGTACAAAAGTATTTATTGATCATATCTTGCGATAACAGTTAAACTATGTAATAGTAAGCAATAAACATCCGACCTCTTTGTAATGCTTCTTAGACCTAGAAATTGTTTACTTAATGTATGTACTTTTCTAATAAAAATTATTATTTTTAAAATTCTCGGAACATTTTTTATTTTATTTTGCATAATATACCGAGAAATTATTGCAACATTGGAGCTTTCTTTGAATGCATAGAACTAGTAACAGAACGAGATAGTTGTATGAAATTTGATTTGTGGTTTTGGTGTTATGAACTTAACACATTAAAGGCGGGGGATTTTGATGAAAGTATGCTTGGTGACGCGGATCAAATCGTAGTACTACTACTCCCTCCTTTAATGTGTTAGCATCAAAATTGTTAAACATTAAAGGAACAATTAATCAAGGGAACAATATTTATTTCCTAAGTAAAAGCATATAAAAGGGTTGTTAAACACTTTAATTTTTACGAATAAAAATAAATTGCGCTTGACGACTTAGATGTTGTAGCCCTCGGATACTTACAGCAACAGTATTATCACAAACTTATTTTCGTTAAAAAATTTTCATGCTTCGTCTGCAAATAAAATTTTCATTCAATGTTTAACAAGATTTTTTTATTCATTTCACATTCTACGATTCATCACCAGGAGACAAAATGTATCCTGAAGCAGAAAGCGTCATATTGATTTGTATTCTTCCTTTATTCGTTAGAATAATATTTTTTCTCTATTGAATGTGTAGTAGTTTTTTTTTTTCCTTCTGTTGAATAAAATAGAGTGAAAAAATACTAACGTTTTGGAAACTGAATATATCCGAAGCAAATAGATTTTTACTGTCGTACCAGAGCTTGAATTAATAACCTTTAGTTTAATTGCACTTGTAGATAATTCAGTAACTTCGTCATGTTGAATATATGAATTTAAAAATAGTATGAAGAGAACATTATTTCAAGGGCAGAATTTACTGAAAGAAATATGAATAAAATATATCATTCTGACTGGCTCATTTCAGAGAATTCACTTGAGCTCAATTTTTTTTAAAGCAATTTCTCACTGTTTCGAAAAGAATCCCTTCCCCACTATCTTCAAACAATTTTAAAAATGCAATAGAAGATCATTTTCATTCGCTTCATTTTTTCTAGCAATCTTGGAATGTAACAATATATATATATATATATATATATATATATAATATAATTTCCTTTCTGTAGCTTATGATTTCTACATATATATATATTCCGTTAACTTCGTGAGCTAACTGTTTATCTCACTGCTAATCGCAGTGGATTGAGTATTGAGTGTCGATTGTGATAGCAAGTACCTGATTTGTTTATATCGAAGACGATTTATGGAATTAATTTGAGTACTGTAAAATTTGGAGAGCGAAATATCGGTTCAAGTGCCAAATCTTATTATCTGACTTCGCCTCAAAATCAAATGCTTAAAAATTCAGATGTTTTGCGCAACGACAATTTTGGATGTTAAGCCTATATATAAAAAAAAATCCTTACATCTGTTTTTTTTTTTTTTTCTTTTTGCTTGAGATGCCGTTTGAAAGACGAAAAATTGGAGATTGTAGGTTGTATTTTGTAAACGGTGATTTCATTCTAAATAGCGTTAATTAATTTTATCAAATTGATTTCACTATTCATTGCTTTAAAAAAAATTTCTGCTTTTATATTTTGAAATTAGAAAAAAAAAAAAAAAAAAAAAAAAAAAAAAAAAAACCCAACTATTTTTATGAAAATCTAGTAAATAAGAAAAACCAGATTTATTGTAATTCATGAATAAGGGGCCCCAAAGTGCCCTTGATAATTTGCTGTTTCCTTATTTATATAATAAGATATTAGCGTCATTTTCCCAAAATTACAGAGTCAATGGGGAAAAAAATCCGATTTTATGAAATTTGATATGAAAATTATTTCTCTTTTTAAGCTAACATTTTTAATGTTAATATCTATGTTTAATGTTTTATCAGACATGGACTAAAAAAAATTAAGAATTTTTTTGAGGGGCGACTGTTTTAATTTCGAGAAAATATTACCTTATTACCACGTTTATAACATTCCAGAGAAGTATAGCTTACGGGTTGGAAATATACGTAGAAACGAACATACCTTGTAATGGGAATTCTTGGCTCGATATGAAATGAAATTTCTCTACGGGAGCATTGGGTTTTCGAGTGCTTAACATTCAGTGTCCCGCTATTGAAACCATGCGATATGATGTCGATCCATCTAAGCGCATCCTTTTTGTATGAATTTATACATTTTTTTCAATTCAGTAATAACGCACGTATTCTCAAAATGAATAATAAAATAAATGTTAAATTTAATAAATCGTTACTGTTTTAAAATGTTAAATTATTTTCTTAAAAGTGCTGTCTCATAAAGAGCATAGCCTATAGCTATCTAAATTTTCGATTGATTTTCCGTTTAGTGCGTGATATATGCTAATGCCAACGACACCTGCTGTGATTATGTTGGGACAGCTTTGTAATATTAGCAAGCAAGGTGCTGTTAATGTAATCAAGAAGATATTTTCGTTAATAAATATCTAATAACTAGCTATTACCCACGACTCTGTCCGTGTGGAAATTTTGTTGTATATGTACGAAAAACTATCAAATAATGACAAATAAAAAAACAAACAAATCTAACCTAAAAACGAAGCATTTAAAAGTATAAGCATATACGAAAAATATACAACATAAATACAATTTAACAACAAAAACACAACTAACGTACAAACAATTTATTTACTTTGTATACCCAAAATAAAACAAAAAAGCAAAACAAGTCCGTATTTCTTTTAAAATCAGGACAAATCCATTTTATTTAATGATCGAGATTGTGATAGCTACAACAGTATTATATACATAATTTGCAAATTTTTAATTTAAATGAAAACACAGTTGTCATCACGTGCAAACACAGTTGATGTCGCAACAATCACACGCGAACTTTCAACACCAATTGGCGTAACGCACATGTCTTTCCTACGCCAGTTGCGGTAATGCAATGCAGATTAGAAATTTTTTATTTCCTTTATTTTGTTTTCTTTTAATTTAAAAGTACTTCGAAATGAACCCGAAAGGTCGGTTAATTAACAACATTTGATTTTAAGTTCATGAAACAAACAAACAAAAAAATAAATAGAATCGTTTGAAATAATCGGTCGAAACTCTCCTAATCCTAACCTCAACTTTGTTGGGGGGGGGGGGAAGAAAAACTGGAGCTTTGCACATATTGCGCGCGATTTGGCCTCAGCTTTTCGGTGCGAAAGTTAGTTTTTAATTAATAAAAAATTAACCACTCAATTAACATTAATAAAAAGTAGCCCATGTTCTTTTCCTGACTATTATCTTTGTTCTAAATTTCATCCAATTCTGTTCAGCCGTTCTGACGTGATTGTGTAACGACCATCCATCCATCGAAACTTTCACATTTATATATTAGGTTTGAGGTTTGAAAGGAGATTGAGGTTTAAAAGTGTGCATGCATTTTTTTTACTCATTTTTAATTACGTTGTTTTAAAATATCAGCCGATTTTGTTAGCCAAATTTAGTTACATAAAATCCTCATATATTCTTTATTAGATACCATTGTAACATTTACGGTCTTCTTAGAGCTGTAAAGATCGTTTGTGGTAATTGCATATTCTTAGTGTATTATTCACAATTTTTCTTTTAAATTTGATTACTGGAATTAGCTGAAATAATTTGGTTAGAGTTTCTTACAAATTTTCTTATCTAGGTATTGTTATGGAACTAGGCGACTTAATCGGAAACAGCATCCTCTTGCCTTTCTAGAGCTTGTGATCGATGATAAAGGATAAATTCTTTTAAGTTGTAGATAGTTAAATTATAGAAAACGAAATCTATGCTTTTAATATCCAGGTTTATTGTGTTATTTTAAGCTAGGTGTTTCTCGGTGGTAACTAGGTGTTTCTTTTAATATCCAGGTTTATTGTGTTATTTTAAGCTAGGTGTTTCTCACTTCCCTTACAAAACAAATAAGAAACAATATAACTTTCTCAGGGGAGGGGAAACAAACTTTTGACTTCGGTGTATGTTAATTTCGTATATTTTTTTAATTGCTGTAAATTGCTATTGCTATTTTCATAATTTGCTATAAAATCATGGCATTCTAATTTTCTAAAGTTGACATATTTTGTGGAAACTAAAGTTTACATATGGCATTCTCTTTACATATTTTATGATTCATTTTTCATTTTGATTTTGATGCTGCTATGTTTCAGCCCTCATGCATTTTCATTTCAGTTAGAACTTTTGAGCATTCGTGCCGCAAAATTGCAATTCATGCTCTTGATTATTAGGATATCGAAAAAAAATTATTTTTTTTCACTTTGTTTTTCTTACTGCCATAGAAAGGAGAGAACTTTTTTAAAAATTTTTTTTACGACCATTTTTATTGTCTTTTTGATGAAAGCCCAATTGCCTGAAGGTTGAGCAGTAGTCAACAGATGGGAGAAGCCGAAAGTACTACACAGTGTTAAGTGTTCTTTCTAGTTAAAGGTCATAGTTCAGGATAAATTCTCATTAAGTTGTGAAGAATTCAATATATTTGCCCTTTTTTCTTTCATTTTTCTTACTGCTTACAATAATGCTATTTTTTTAAAATACCAGTTGTGTTTTAGGAACGAAAATGGTTAATTTTATTTAAGATTAACGTTAGTCACAGCAATATATTTTTCCATTTCTAAAAATATTAGAGAATACCATCAAGAATTTAAATTTTCTTGGTTTTCAGAAGAAAAAGCTTGAAACTAGCTAGGAATAAGGAACATCATGAGTATGAAACTCGAACGTTAAAGTAGACAATGTATTTGGCAAATATGAAAAAAGAATTTTTCATATTAAGTTTGAAATAACTAGTTTCCACAATTAGTCTATCGATGTGCAGATGTTTTTCACTTTGCCATAAAGAAAATTGAAATTTGAAAAGCTAATATTTCTCGCCCCTTACTCCGCGTTCCTCCTAACATAGAAGATCACCTAAATTATTTTAGATTTAAACAAAAGGGGGAAAAAAACCCTTCCGTTATCATAAACTCTATATTTGCTATTCCTTGACATGAATACATCATTATTGCAAATAGCAGTGACCTTCTAGAACTAAAGGGTGATCTGAACATGCAGACTGAATTTTAGTCATTGCTGTTATATTCTCACAAACTAGATTAACATGTACTTAAAAAAAGCAAAATGTGAACAATCAATATCGATATTTTAAATTCTTGGGAGCAGTAAATAAAAGGGTGGGGTTGGGGCTGGAGACAGTCTTTACATTTTATTATTTTAATCCTTTTTATTGATGTTTAAAGTCTGTATGAATGAGTTTTTTTTAAAAATTATTTTGTGAAAGTATTTATTATTTTACATTTTTTGGCTTGATTATTTCTTGCTTTTTGCAAGATGCTTATTACGGGAAGACGGATATAAATTGCCTCAGGGCAAATAAACTGACAAAAAAAAACAAAAAAAAACAGGCTTGAATAAAACACGATGGAGATAATAGAAGTGTCAATTTTGGGATTAGAATTATAAATTATATACTGCAGAAGAGAAGTATTCATTAGTATATGAATTGCTAAGGAATCCTTGAAATAAAAAATAACATATGGTGTGTATAGGAGACATTTCTCTAACGAAGAATTATTGCACTATTCGGAAACATAACTTGTTTTTGAAAAATAGATGATTCTACCCAAGATACCAGGAAATAGTTTTCTTGATTAGTTATCTATTTATTCACATCGAGCCACTCCTTATTTTTATACAATTCCCAATAAGCAGTTCCAAATCAGGGTTACAAATATTTCTTCATAAACTACTAATTTCACCAGAAACTCGCTGGATTTTCGCATGATCTTCCAAATAAATTTTCTTTGTTTTATCTCGAGCTTCTGATCACTCACCTTTATCTTTGTTTGAGCTACTGATCACTCACACTCCACGTGAACATCTACTTTTTTTAGATAACGTCCAGGTCAAACGGGAAAACGTTGGCATCTGGGGTTGGAAGGAGAACTAATCCCGTCATATGAATATATTCAAGAATTGTAATACGTGCTTTTCTCTTTTTGGCTATGATTCTCTATTTGCGAAGTGAATGATTTTTGTATTGATTGTCAAAGTTAAATTACGTTTGCGAATGTCAAATCAATGAATTTTAAAATAAAATCAATCCTACACTGAGTATAATTGAAGATTTTCCTGTTGTTATGTAAGAGTTTAAGTGGCAAAAGTACAGATGAAATTCACAATATGCAAGATATCAAATTTGTAATTGCGCTAAAAGCGTTTGATTTCGCAACTGTTAAATAGAATCATTCAAATTAGTTTGTTACCATAAATGTTTAATCAAAAATTCCACCTTTCTCTGTGTTATTTTTTTGTATCTTCCTTAACTGCAGACGAATAATTTACTGAAAATTTAATCTCTGAATAATTTCCATCCATTATGTGAAATTTATTTTTCTCATTTTGATTATTAACCTTTGAAGCCAGACATTATATTATTTATTCCGTTCGAAATTCCTGAAATTTTGAAACAGTTCTTATTAATTAACTTTCTTTGGATTGTTGAATCTTTTGATCTTAATATTTAATAAGATAATAAACCTATGCTTCCAAATTTTTTCGGGCGATTTTAAATTGTGTTTTAAAATACATTCAGGATTTCATCATTATTCGAGGAAGAACTGTTTTGCCAATTTTCTCCTACAATTAATAATGATTTATTTATTAAAGAATTATTCTTAGAATCGGAGTACTTTTCCTTTAAATAAATAAATTCATGTCACATCTCTTGATGAAAGATAATATCTGTCTTAAAGTTCATTAAAAGTTTCAGATTTTGTCATAACTATTTGTTTCTACCGTTCGTTGCCAAGGTTCAACGAAGAAACAAGGAATTTGACTGCGATTAAGGTAGTTTCTTTCTTTTTTACTTATTTCGTGGTAAAGGAAACACGACTTTCAGATAGTAAGGTACTTTTTTTTTTATAGGAAGTCTTGTAAAACTTTTTTTCTTAATCATTCAGATAGCAATCTATACGTGGATTGCAATTTTTTTTACAAGGAAAATTTTTAGATTTTTTAGGGTAATTTCTTTTATTATCGCACGAAATTGGATATAGGATTATGACATTTTTATTAAAAAAATTATGGACGAAACGTCTTTTTTCAATTTTGGATACATATATTGAGTTTAGCTTAAGTTGTTTAGGTGAGAATAATAATTTTGAAATAGTTATTTTTCAAATATTTCATATTTTGCCTTGTGTAAAATATTATGCAAAGTTTGCTTTGTTTTATTATTGAATTTCTATATTTTAGAAATTCAATAGTCTGAATTTCCCAGCTTTCTTTCTTTTTCTTTTTTTGAAATTATTTCTTTTCCGGTCTTTTTGTTTGTTTGGAACATTATACAGTGTGAGTATAAATGATGAACCCGATTTAAAAAAATATATATTTTCGAAATTACTGCACTTATTGCAATGAAAGATACATGAATTTAAAGAGAAATATACCGTTTTTTCATTTTCTGTTGCATGTTTGATATGTGATCCTCACACAGCATACGTCCAATTTGTAATCCCGTTCTTTTCAAACCTTTTGTAGCTTTTTTGTTTTGTCTGTTGTCTTTGAGATGGCCCCAGAAAAAGAAATAATAAAAGCAAGACATTGTTTTTGTACCACTACCAATGACAAAAACGCTGCTTGAATTTAAAACTTTCATCTCTACCGCCGAGATATCTCGTCTTTCAGATACTTCCTATTACAAGTTTCTGTGGACTAAAATTTGTCTCTTATGAAAGCCTGGGTAGGGTTGATAATACATATATTTCTAATACATAACTATCAACCTATCTAAACTGGCATAAGAGACGAATTTAGCACACAGAAACCTAATTAGAAGTATATGAGAGACACCTCGCAGGAATGCTGAAAGTGTTAAAGAACGCTTTGTGAAGCATTCAGAACGATTGGCAGATTGATGCTAAAAATGTTAGGAACAAATTGGATAACATATTGGACGTATGGTGTGTGATAAGACAGTCACACATCGGATATTTGTAACTTGGGAAGAAAAAAGCCCTTGATATGTTTCTCTTTAAATCATGTATGCATATAAAATCATACTTTATAAAATTACTGCATTGTAATATGTGCAGTAGTTTCGAAAGTAGGATTTTATAAAGTCAGATCCATTATTCGTACATTCACCTTGTTTAGAATTAGATTAATTTTTTTTTAATTTTAAATATTTCAAATAAAAAAATATAAAAGTCAGTGGAGGAAAATTCATATGAAAGATTGAAATTGGTTTACTTTTTTGTTTTTGTTTCTCCGAATCAGTACCCTTTTAAAATTAATACAATTAATTAAAAATAAAATGATTTTTCTTTAAAAATATTTGATCTTGAACTGGTTAAACAAAAATAAGTCTTTCACAAGTTTTTTTTTAATGCGTGGGACGTGATATGTGTTGTTCTAGTAAATATTATAAAAATGTTAGATTTTTAATTATTGTGTTAATTCACACGAGACAGGAAAACATATACTATAAATTTATTTGTGTGTGATTGAGGCTAAAATTAAAAATGATTGGAAATCTAAAAATCTGCATTGTTTTTTTAATGTTATGTTTTAAAATAAAATATGTAATACTCTTTATTCCACAATATATTATCCATAAGTACTCTTATTCCACAATACAATTATACTCTTTATTCCACAATACATTTGCATTATTAAATAAAGAGTTTATTTTTTAAAATTGTCTTCAATGTCCCCAACCCCTAATCTAACAATAATTGAGAAACAGTGAAACATTAAAATTACGCAATTTGAAATCAGTTTGTGAAAGACCTTGATGACAGGCAATTTATCTCTTTTAAAACTCATTATGAATTGTAGATTTAACTATTCTTTTTGCCATTCTTGATCATCGCCAGGGATTTGGAAATGATATAAATATGTTTATAATTAATAAACTTTTTTTCAAAGGCAAACATGAGAGTTATGGTTATGTATTTTTTAGTTTAAAACTGCTTGAAGTTTTCTTGAACAACCTGCTTTTTGAATTATGAGTGATTACAGCAATCTGTATGCTGGTTGTATATTTCATATGATTACATTTCTAGATTTTTCGGTTATTTCTCCATTGTAACAATCATACTGAATGGTCACGATTTTATTTAACATGGCGAATTATTTAACGAATTAGAAAGCGTAAGAATTATCTTTTCTAAATGCTTTCTAAAGTTTGACTAGTTTTATTTGATTACTGTATGATAATTTTTACGAATATTTCCTTATTTTTGTTATGTAAATGTTATTTTTTTATTATATAATAAATAGCATTTACATTAGCAAACCTTGCTTAATAAAATGGAATGGGTTGAATAATCTTTAAAAAAAAACTTTGTTCCAAATACACCATTTTACTCAAGACGTATAGATCAAATGCAAATAGTAACAAATGCAGCTAGAAGTAAGGTCATTTTGATGAGTGTGTAATTGTGCTTGTATTGATATTTGAATAATGTTGTTGAAAAGCCCTCTTTAATAGAATCTTATTCATAATAAATATTTTGTCATTTTTATCTCATTGTAATCTTTAGCTATGTATTTTTAAAATAAATATTTGGAAAGGTATTGCATCTAATCATTTTTTTCCCTTTGTGGTAACGTTTAATATTTCTATCATATTATTTTAGAAATTTCGAAGCTATTTAATTTTTTTTGAACTTAATAGCTGGAAATTGTAAAATTTTAGGTATTAGAATTTTTTGTAATAAAATCATTCGAAACATTTTACTTATTTATAAAAATTTTGTATTTAAACGCCCTGTCAATGGAGTTTTCGTGAAAATATTACCATATGTCTGTGATATGCGGTTTGATTAAAATCAAAAGTATATAACACCATTCATATGACGTTGATTATAGGCGTTTGCCGCAAGTGCAGGTTTCCATCTCAGCAGACTAAATAGTTGAAGCGGGTCGTAAGCTGGCCAATTAAAAAACTTTAATAACTTAAATAAACAATAATATTGTGCATGGAAATGTCCGGGTATCATAAAAACAAATACATGTTTTCAAAATTAATAGTGAAAAGTATTTTCATACTGTGTAAAACTATTGAATTTAATCTCTCAAATTATTGCGATTTTATAATTTTAACTTCATTGAGCGAAATAAATCCATACATTCGTTATACAAGCCATTTTCTATTTTTATTACATATATATATATATATATATATATATATATATATATATATATATGATATTAATTCTTTTTTCATTTTTTCGTGGAATGCAACCAATATTGACTGTAGATTCAAATCTAAATTATGGCTTTTAATAAGTTTTTACCATTTATGAATATAATCTTATAATTTTTTTAATCGATAATGCCATTTTATTGTTTTAAAAATATTTTGCGCCTTTTATCTATATTTCCTTAGAAACTTCTCACCGAAGACTTTTATCATTTATAAGAATAAGAAAATTTTTTTTTTTTTTAAAAATAAAATTCAATCATTATGTTAAACACACTCTACGCATAAAATTTATTGCTTCGTAATCTTTTATTCCCGATTTTTTAAGATTGAGTAAAATGATCTTATTTCTCATTTTATTTAATTCTGATTTGATGAATGCGACTTATGAAATCACCAAAGGATCTTTGAATAAAGTACTTTCAGATTATTTGACACATTCAAATCAACGTGCCCCGTTAAAATCAAGATGAATGATAAAATGTATTTTAAATGAGATTTCCTGGATCAGTTTGATTCGGGTTCTTTCCTGTTAATCGATTATTTTTGAAATATTTATTTGACATAACTATCACGATTATGTATTAACTGGCATTAATTTATGATTTGAACTTTCCAATGCCTGTCTAAAATTAACCGTTGTTATCAGCTGCTCATTATTTTGGCGAAGATTGTCAAAATTTACGTGATTAAACATTGAATTATTATTCAATGAACTGGTTGACACTATGTGATTAGGATTTTGTATGATAAAAGTTTGATGCACTAATATATTTAAATGGTTAAATTAATTGCAGGAATAAAGCGTTGTTCCTGATGATTGGGGGCATTACACGAGAATCAGTTCACATTATAAGCATAATCATGTTTCTCATTTTACGCTTCAATACACTAGGCCATAGTTACGATGCGTCTTAGTCGGATAACTCTAACAAAATCTTTTTTAAATAATTACTCTGTCCTCAGTATTATATATGGAGCAGCATAATCACATTAAATTTCCCGAATTCCCCCGACGCTTTAATGATTAAATCTGAATATGAAGAGCATATTTTCGCACCACGTAAAATTAACCAAATATATTTGTACATGCATCTTACAGTCCCTTATTCAGAATTTATATGCGGAGATGGGTTTGATAGATTTTACATTGTGGTTTTAAGTAACTCAAGCAGTTGATACTATACTTTTCATGTATTTATACATAGCATTAAATCTATGCACTCCCTTTGCACTTATTAATACTGTACTCTGATATAAGTCTATATTTATACTCCTTATAATGTTTGTTGTCTTATTTTAAAGATATTAAAATAAGACTCGTTGAAGTTTGAAGTCGTTGTTAAATTTATTTGGACGATTAAGAAATATCGCAGTTTTTTTTCCAATTTCTAGGATGAAAAACATATAACTGTAGGATATTTTTATTTATTTTTCTGAAGAATTATCTGGAAGTATTATTGCTTACGAAATAAGCATTTAAGGACCATTAGTCTTAAAATGATTTTTGTCAGGAAGTTTAGAAGGATTCTAATAAGTTAGCATATGATCATGATTGAAGTGCGTCATTTTAAGTCATATACGAATATATAAATACATAAAAAAGTTACAAGGAGTAAATAACGTCGCTTTGCGAAATGTTAAAGTATAAAATTAATGAAAAATTAGAATTTTTCAAACCTTTTTTTCTTTATTCAGAAAAATAAAAATAAAGCTTTGGTATATTATATACCGAACATTTTCCGGAACGTTTTTTGCACTCTGCAGGTTATATTGTGGAGCAAATTATAATGAAAAGTAAAAATAAATTGATTTAAATACATTGCTTTCATTATCAAGAATCTAAAAATGACAATACATTTTGACATTTGAATAAAAATTAAACTTATATTTTGACTTGAAAAAAATCTATATCAATTATCCTTTTTTAAGGGATATTAGACTCGCGGATTTTGAAATAAAACTGTAAAAATCAATTTCAATATTTTAAATTCGATATTCATTATTTTAACCATTTTAGTCAAAAATATGGAAATTATATTGCCTCAATGTATACAAATTTATAATATATATCAAAAACATTTTTTGAATTTCACATTTTTTTAAAGTAATAGTCCAATTTTTATCGCTTATCAAGAACTGTTTGTAAAAGGAGTACATTGCAGAGAAAAGAATAGGAAAGGAGAAGGCAAGTGGGAAAATGCATGAGAAAATAATGTGAAATTGTAGTCTCCGAAATGAATCTGCCGACAAAACGTTTAAGTTTTGTGGGAAATTGAAAGATTTAATTATATTAAATTAAGTTTTTTGTAAGCCTGCAAAACGTAGCAATTAAAAATGGATTACGAGGGATTAAAAAGTTATTTTTAGAAAGCAGATTATTTAGAAGTCATTATATCTGTGCAATGATATTTTAAACTCGAATTTAAATCAACATTAATTTCTATGGTTTTATCTTAATTTAGCCCATATCAAACTTTCTTTACCTTATTAAATCAAGAAATACTTTGTAAAAATGTATAATCAGTTATTCTCACGCTGCGAGTAATTGATAAAAGTTGCAAACCTAAACTAATATATTTTTTAAAAAGGTTTCTGTGTTTCCCTTTTCATGTGATCGACATGCGTCGGAAATCCCTATGAGAATTTTAATAATATAGAGCACTGTAAACAATATTTTTCCTATCAAAATATAGTATATAAGATGTGGGAAAATTAATTTCTGTCCTCTTCGTGTCTGCGCCACTTGTACCTCGGCATGCCTTGCCTTACGGAAGAGAAAATAAAATGACGTGACAAAATGCAAACTCTCTTCTCCATCTTTGAACTTGCCTGTCTGCCACAAAATTTTAAAATGTTATTATATATATAATAAATTATTATTATTACTAACTGTATAGTCATTTCAGCGACTTAAAATTTAAAACAATAAAATATACGCAATTCTTTTCTCAACGTGCTATATCTCTATAAGTGCTTATATTTATACCATCGATAATCCAATACTGGTATCTTGGCTTCGTGATCGGAGGGCTCCTCTGAAACAACTCCATCAGTTAACTGCCATCTGACTATGAGGTTCTTCCTAAAATAACCCTAGTGTTACCTTAAAGCGGGATGTTAATCTAGTTAAATTAAACTGAACTGGTGCTATTAGGAATCCAAACTTTTTCATATGCCTTTCTTTTATTTGAAATGTTATCGCTAACCTTCTGCACTGTTTTCATTGTCATTTAATTCCTTGTCATATTAAAACAAATTTTTTCTATAAATAGACCTTCCAAAAAATCACCGTTTATAGAAGCAGAGACACTTCTACTTTTCCATTAATACTATCTAGTAACTGTTTCGCACCGCATGTTGAACAAGTAGAATGCTTTGAGATTCACAAACTCATCTAAAACTTAGCTATAAGCAATAAGACTAATGAAAAACTTGTAAGTCGCACGATTTTCTTTCAGCTTGGACTCGTAGATTATATAAGGAACGTGAAAAGAAATTCACTTTCTCTTTGTCTTCCTTTTAAAGTCATTTTAAGCATCCATTTCAAGACTGCGTTGACTGTTGCTTTCTCTTAGGATTTACTTACAACCTGAGTTGTTTCTATTATGTAGTTTCTCGCTATTTTAGATCAGCCTTCTTCTCAACGACAGTCCGGTTCCTTTTGTTTTGCTTTGTATCCTTTTCGCAGTTCACTGAAAAAAAAAATCACATTTTAATTGTGGAACGTGATTCAAAATTTGCCTTATATGCAGAAGAGTTGGTTAGGCATTAGGAAAATAATACAGTAGTTTATTTAATATAATTAAACACATTAGCTTAATTTTTTTAAAAAAAAGAACAAAGTTTCGCCAAAGATATGCATTAAACTTTTTAAATGTTGCAAAATAAAAAGAATATGAAGCTAAAATGTAAATCAAAACAAAAGTTATAAATTAAAATATGGAAACGTAGTAAATCGTCTTATGCGATAATAATAAGCTTTAAAGCACAATTTCTTTTTGCATGAATCACGATAAAGAAGAAAAAAAAAATGCCACGCGTTTGTATTAAAATAAGTGTTTAGCCAACGCATAATATTAAAAAAAATATTCAAAGTTGCGTAACAATTTCAAATTATGCATTGTATATATTTTATATCATCAAAATGGACAATATAATGCATACGCTGGAAATTTGGAAAATTAGCGCAGAGAGGTTTGAATTTATTTCTGAACATTAAATAAATAAAAGTTGATTTGAGTTTGAAGATTATTTTTACGGCATTAGACCATTGTACTAAATTTGATTCCGATTCTTCAAACGTCTGTACGCGATACAAAAAGAAATACACACGAAGGAACTCTTATACATGTGATATAAAATTAGAATTAGGATATACATTATCCTGGTTTATAACTTATATCTATATCTTTACTTTCGATAAAGATATGGATAGGGGTTTTAAATATAAATTTTATATGTATAATTAATCTTTTACATATGTAAATTTTATTACTTTATTTTTATTCATTCTCCTTTATTTTATACTACAATTTGAGCTGATTATTTTTTTTTAGAATGTTACGTTTGTATCTTAATAAGGAAGGGCAAATTTTCCATTAATGAACATTTATAGGTAGGAACAGATGTAATGGACCTGTCTTCATGTGTTCCCGCAGAATTTAACCCTTCAATGCCTAAAAGTACCCTTCCCCTTTTCCCGACCAGCAGCGGTCACTTCAAATAACTTTTCAGTACATTTTCCAATCTTGATTCCCGTCTCCGCTGGTGGTCGATTCGAGGCGCTGCGCTCTGCCTCCATCATTTCACTTCCTCCCCCATTGAAACTCCCAGCACAGAAGCCTCCATCGTTTTCCAGTCAGTCAGTCTCGCTGCTTCGTAAAGGATACCTTTTTTACAACTCCCGCCGCGTGGATTAAGTGCGTGCACGTGGAAGTGCTTCCTCCAACCTGCTGTGACTCCGGATGGGTGCACTGGGATACATTATGGCGGAATTCATAACTTTGTTGAATTAAATTTTCTGTTAAAGTGCGAAAAAGCTATTAAGAATCAAAATATTTCATGCAGTGTGTTGTGCATCTGTTCTGCAAAATAAGTTTCAGTAATGCTTGTTGCAAAATTTGTAATTGCGTGGAGTTAAATTCTTCTTTACAATGTCTATTATTTCAATTTGAAAGCATTTAAAAGTATTTGACATATATTGTCTCATGTATTGAATTATTGGAATTTAGTCCTGAAACTAAATTTTGTTTGTTCTAAGTGGAAATTAAACTCACGTAGAGTTCTTGTGTTTCAATTTTTCGCTAAATATAAGTGTCATACGAGCTTATATATATGAATCAAAAGATAATATATTATTTAATTTGGTTGTAAAGAGAATTTGACCAAGTCATTGTACTCTCTATTGTATAATACTGACTGTGAATTTAAAAGGCGGGGAGGTGCTTTTTCATAATAATTTGCCAATAAAATATAAAGTATTTTTTAATTGGCGAGTGAATTTAAATATTAAAATTTTTAAAATCTATAATAGTCATATTACTGTTATTTTAAGCAGTCACAATCATATATTTGATTTTGTACACAATTTTTTTGATTAAATCTACTAATTGCATTCACTTAAAATTAGGCCATAATTTATATAAAAATTCATGCTCATTTATTAAATATAAAGAATTATCCATCGTAAATCTTGATATAGTTACCATCAAAGGAAGAAAAACAGTTGAAGAATTTTTTTAAAGCATGAAAACTACTAGTTATTAATCTTCAAATACTGCCGATTTAATAAATGCGTTGCCGAAAAAGCTTTAACTGTTTTCTGTTACCTGCCAATGAATTTAATTCCTTTTACACTTGACAAGAGTTTCAATTGAACTAACTCGACTTTCCCTTGCAAATAAGTTGGAGTAGAGTTGGTGACACATTGCATTAAAGAGGGAGTTCATTTCTGGTGTGATCCCAGATGTCCGGTCCGAATTGAGAACTAGGAAATTCTCACACCTGTTACTGTCAATCAATCCCCGTTCTGTCTTCGATCGATGTTGAATCGGATTTAACGCAACTTTCATGTCGATCATGTGGACGGCTGCGTCCGCAGACATAGGTTGACGCTCTTGAGAGACATTACGTGGTAAGTGTGGTTGCTACTCAAGTGCTTTTTTGTTGATACTGTGTTATATAATGATTATATGGCAATATTCCACTTTTTACCTTTGAAACTGTGTTTTTAAAAGTAAAATCGAAATGTAATCTATTGTAAATCAATTAATTGAAAAGTTTTCATTTCTTAAGATCATTTAATTGACGAATCTCTATGCATAAGAAAATTAGCAGACAATCCATTTTCCCTATCTAGTAAGCTATTAATATATCTTATGGTCTTTTTATTCTTTTTGATTAAATCAATCTTAGATATTTTTATTATTAATATCTTAAGCTTTTTTTTTATACAACCAAATTCTCTTTTTGATTATATCGTTAATATATAAATTGAAAGATATACTGATTTATTTTAATATTATTTATTGAATTTCAAATCTTCCAGTCAAAAAATTTTGATGGGTAGAGCCTAAAAGAATCTGTTGAAGAATTTTTTTTTGTGTGTGTAGGTTAGTTTTTTTTAATTTTTATTAAAAATTAATAAAATTTTATATTAAGGATTTGCATATAAATTAATCACCTTTCCATAAATGCAAACACAAAGTTGGAAAATTTTCTATTTTTCGATATATAAACTTGTGTTGCAACGAAACATTTAATATTCTTCGAGATGGTTATGCCTTGTTAAACATTCCTGAATGCACGTCAAATTTTTAACTATAAAAGAAACTTTCTTAAGATATATTGAACGGATTAGTGATCGCATTTTTTTTATAAATAAATTATTTATGAATAGTATTATTATTTTGAAATTCTCATAATTACTAAATAGTATAAATTTTAAAATTTTTAAAAAATGATTTTTAATTTGAAGCAAAACTTTGTTTCATTGATATAAACATGCAAAATGCTGGAAGGGGAAAAAACTCCTAAAATGTGCGTTGAAAAGCAAAGTAGTTAATAAATTGCACCTGGAACATTTTGAAATTTTATTTATATTTTAATGAGTTTTTAAAATTTATTCTAAAATATCTTGTTCTTCCGTTAATTTTTTTTTTAATTATAAGAAGTATTTCATGAAATTATAACGGCAATTTTAGGTCAGTAATTTAACATAATTTTTTTTTAGAAATCCATTTAATCTGTGTTATTTGCTTTCGAAAAATATATTTTAAAGATATTTTATGATGATAAATAATTATTTTGATAAAGAATGGTCGCAATTTAACTTTTGATCAGTTGAAAAGTTTTCATTTCAAGTGTTAATTTCTTTCATACAGAAATTATCTTAAAAAAATTATAGATTTCATTTATTTGAATGTTAGCATTATTATGTACTTACTGTTTTTCGATTTTATTACTAAATCATTAAGGCTTTGCATTCCTATTTGCCTAATTTATTCAAATCCCCATAGGGAATAATATAATATAGCAAAATAAATTATTAATTTTAATTATAGTATTAAATGCATATAAACTAGATATATTTATATATAATCATAAATATGTATAGAATACGGTAGGCTTGTCACTTAATCAATGACTGTCTTGTTTCCAAAATTGAAATGCATTGCTAAGTTGAATGATATGGTAGTTTTTCAACTAATTTTGTTAATATATATATCCGAGTTATAAAAAAAAAAAAAAACTGATATCATTCAGTTATTTTTTTCCCATCAGTTTTCGCTATAAATGAAATCTAGTTTTATGAATTGATTTTTTTTCTGTGTCAGAATGATTTAAATATTTTAAATACAATGCTTACATCGTTTTACTCTCCTGGTTTTTAAATCAAGTATTAATTTTTATGTTATATTTCATTAGTGAAAATAACAAATATTTCTGAATTTTTATTAAAGCGAATCTAAAATTATATGCTGATAGTAAAAAGTAATCGAATCATTCTATTCAATTTTCGTAAATTCTATAAAAAATTGTTAAGCAATAAAGGATATTTTCTTTAAATTAATTTTTTTTCCACCTGAAAAACTATATTTTTAAAACCAGATTATTTTTATTGCTTCCTGGATTTTTACATTTTATATCTCATTTGAGATTTAATATTTAATTACTGAGCATTGATCTTTGCTTTATTTTATTAAGGATAGTTTGCTATGAAAAATCAAATCTTTTATGTTTCGATACTAGAAATAGCTTTTAAAAAATGAATTTTCTGATTTGAGCATCACTTAATTATTTTCTTTTGGCAGCATTTTGTTGTGAAATTTCCATTTAATTTATATTTTTATATACAATTTGTTCCACCTTACTTCTATCGTTTAAATTTTTCGCGTGTTTATATTAATAGGGAAATGTTGGAATATCTTGTTTTTAATATAGATTTCACGGACAGTTTAAAAATGAAATTAGAAATTTCCTTCTTTTAAATACTGCAATGATTTTTGTGTTTTATTTCACTTTTTTGGCACGTTTTGTGTAAATAGTATTTTGTAAATTATTTTTTGTATAGTATTTACCATTTTGAATTTATTTTAATTGAAATAATGATGTATTGGAGTGAAAAATGATGAATTTTGTCTGATTAAAAAAGAAGAAAAAGAAAAAAAAATTGTTCTTTGCATTAAAAGAAAAGCGTCATTTCTCCTCTTATCTTTCCAATATATTTTAGCTCTAATTCGGAATAGAGTATTTTTTTAGTGTTAAACCGTATCAACCTAGAATTTAAGAGGAATTGTAAAAAAATATTTTATGATTTTTCGGTTATTTCAAATTATAAACGCAATCAAATTTATATGATTAATTGCTAATTTCATTTATGTATTGAATTTCAGTGAAGTGAAAATATTATTTTAAGAATGTATGTGCACATTTGTAGAACCATCCTTTTAGATATATGCATTACCACTCTTAAATAATGTGTGAGTATTTGAAATAATTCAATATATATGTTTGTCTTGAGAAATACAAAGAAATAACCTGGAAGATTTGTAAAAAAAAAAAAAAAAAAAAAGTGATGTGACAAATGTTTTTGTAATAAGCTCCAAAGTTGTAAAGAAAAAAAGGGTTGTAATTCGCTCCGAAGTTATAAAGAAAAAAGATTTTCTACTATGTATTTATTAAAAATCTAATCTAAGGTTTATGAAAGATCTTGCCTTGCAGTGAGCTATTAATCAAAAAGTTACATGACAAATTAGCTGTAGGTGGTTAACAGTTTGTTTGTTCTGTAGAGCGCTTTTTAATAATTTTCTAGCCATTTTATCATTTGCATTCAGCCTATAAATATATCATGTTAAAATTCTAAATTTAAGGACTCAACTGCTAGTCTGAAGACATGAATTTCGTAGTTTGCAGCGTATATTTAAAAAGTTGATTATCATGACTGTTGTATATTTATTGCTTAAAAAAATATTGTTCACTTTTGTGTTACTTCATGGTAACAATTTGAAGCGCGGGATAAAAGGAATTAGTTTTTTTGATTTAATTTTCTTTTAAACCATTTATTGCAATTCCATTAATAGTTAAAAATGCGACTTTTTTAAAAAACAAAGATACAAGAACATATTTTCAACAGAAATGGAGCCCTTTTACAAGTGAAGAACAGAGAAAGGTGAAGGCGACAGTAAAATATTTTTAAATATTATCTAGCAAAAAGCCCCAATACCAAAATATAATTCGCCAGAATGAAAATAATCCTTAGTAAGTATAACATCGAGATAATAATGATAAGAAAAAAATAATAATAAAAGCTATCAGTAAAATAGTTTCTAAGCATTTGCTAATTTAAAAACTTAAGCAATAAATGAAGCTTTTCTTCTTTTCCTATCATTTGTCTTTTAAACTCGCTATCAATAGATGGTATGTATCTGATAATTACTTTAAAAAACATTTCTAAATCCTAAATTATAAAGTTTCTGACCCATTATTTTGACATCATGCTTGGTGAAAAATTGCTAGTTGCTATATATTTGCTATTGGCTGTATTCGTGCAAAAAATTTCCTCCAGATAAAAATTAAGTTGATTTTCTTCCTATAAAAGGAGTTTTGAGATGCCCTGAAAATATTATATTTTGTGACCAATAGTTTATAGAATAAAACGGGACGATTTGAAATGAACCGCTTAGCTCATTTCCCCGTGTAACACAAGTTTATTGTATTATTATATTCCTAACCTGTAATTTAAATTATTCTTAGATGTTATAACTAAAAAACTGCACATAATACACTGATAGAAAAAAAATCCCAATTCCAAGAAAAAATTATTGTACAGTAATGAAATTTTAGGAATACATTTGTCTAGGTAACATATTTAATTGATTAAAGTTTCAAGATCACAGGTAGAGCCATTGGCGAGAAGAGCCATTTCAAATGTGAAATGTTGGTACATTAGTAACCGGTGTAACCGCCAGAATTTTGAATGCAAGCATGCAAACGTGCATGCATTGTGTCGTACAGGTATCGGATATAAGTTTGTGGGATGGAGTTCCATGCCTGTTGCACTTGGGTGGTCAATGCAGGGACGATTAGTGCTGGTTGTGGATGATGACGCTGGAGTTGTCGTCCAATGATGTCCCATACGTGCTCGATTGGAGAAAGATCTGATGATCTAGCAGGCCAAGGCAACATGTCGACACTCTGTAGAGCATGTTGGGTTACAACAGCGGTATGAGGGCGAGCGTTATCCTGTTGGAAAACACCCCCTTGAATGCTGTTCATGAATGGTAGCACAACAGGTTGTATCACTAGACTGACATACAAATTTGCAGTCCGGGTGCGTGGGATAACCACAAGAGTGCTCCTGCTGTCATACGAAATTGCTCCCCAAACCATAACTCCAGGAGTAGGCCCTGTGTGTCTAGGCCGCAGACAGGTCACTAGCAGGCGTTCACCTGGCCTCCTTCTAACCAACAAACGGCTATCGCTGCGACCAAGGCAGAACCGGCTTTCATCAGAAAACACAACACATCTCCACTCCGTCCTCCAATGAGCTCTAGCTTAATACCACTCACGTCGCAAACGGCAGTGGTTTGGAGTCAGTGGAATGCACTGTACAGGGCGTCTGGCTCGGAGCTGTCCTTGAAGTAACTGATTTGTAACAGTTCGTTGTGTCACTATGGTGCCAACTGCAGCTCGAATTTCAGCAGTACGATTAGCCACAGCCATACGCCGAATACGACGGTCTTCCCTTTCAGTAGTACCACGTGGCCGCCCAGAACCTGGTCTTCTTGAGGCAATACCTTTCCCTGACCACTGCCGCCAATACTCATGCGCAGTGGATACATTCCTGGTAAGTCTTTCAGCAATATCGCGGAAAGAAAACCCACCTTCTCGTAGCCCTACAACACGACCTCGTTCAAACTCAGTGAGCTGTTGGTAATTTTTTCCTTCGTCTTCTCAGAGGCATCCTTGACTAACATTAACCCACTACGTCAAATCTCAACTGTAAATAACGATCACGAACCTTAAAGCGCTTATTTAAAGCAAACCTCATTTGCATGTTCATAGTGTCGTTACTAGCGCCACACTTACGCGCGTAGCTCGGAATTTGAATCGACGTCATCTTTCAGATGTATAAACACGCCTACCAAATTTCGTTTATCTAGCACAGCTCCTTCCTAGTGTTGGGATTTTTTTTTTCCATCAGTGTACATAAATGTCAAATATATCACGAATTTTTAAATAAATTTAAAGCTCACGTTTCCAAATTAGACAGTATTATCAAATTAAAAAAAATCGAGTTAAACGAAGATCTAAATTAATGACAAATAATGATTTAGATTAAAAAAATATAATTGAAAAACACATTTATTTTTACGTATTAAAAATTTTTCCAAACTTCTTGAGATGTCTTTTTCACTTGTTTGTTACAGTTTAATTGGCAGGAAAGAATTGACCCATTGAGCAGTTGAATTAATTGAATTGTTGAATAATTTGAGTTAACTGAATTGAATCAATATCATTGATAAATATTTTAAGTAGAAAAGTTTCAAAATTACTTACAATTATTACATTTATGTATTTGTGGAAAAGTCATAATTAAGGACATTAAATATTATTTTTTTTTTAGATTTCTACATATCAATAAAATCGTACGGTCCAAAAAAATTTACCTTTTGATTATTTTAAAGATTGCTTTTGATCAATCAACAACTCTCATTCTTTAAAAATTTTGACCCCCCCCCCGAAAAAAAGCGACCTTACAGAAAAGTAAATTAATAGATATTCATTCGAAATAACTTTGATTAGATGTAGCTTCATTAGACCTTTTATTCGATTTTTTTAGAAGCTCAACTATTAAATAATCAATCCTTGTCGTCCCAGGGACCTTTTTTTTCGTTATAGCACGACTCGATTAGACTTTTTTTGTGAAATGAAAAGGCATTGAATTACCTCCCCCCCCCCAGAAATGATTGGGAGGGTATTCAATGTCCGTTTTGCTTAGGAGCGTGTTGTTTTAAATATTTTTTTTTGAACTGATATAATTGAAAAGGTGGAAAGGAGATGGAAAAAAAGTCAATAAAGGACCAATATGGCCGATTACAAGAGGGTCGAAGTTAATTTAAATTTGGGAATAAGTAATTAAAAGACGAAATTAATCACTTTTTTATACTTGGGGATTAAGCATGACATTAATGTTGATATTTACAAAATAAGAATTTCTAGTTAATTCTAGCGCTAAAGCATAAGGCGAACGTATGAATGAAATTATTTGCCCGTTTGGGTTTTATTCTGTGAAATGTATCCTTACATGACATTATCGAACCTTATTTTAAAGTGATGAAGTTGTCATCTCACAAAATACTTATATTTTCATTTGCATGTTTATTTAAAAATAAAAATTCAGTCATGAATATGGGCAATATTGCAAGGCAAAAAAATGTTTGAATTTTTTTTTTCCCACAGAATATTTTTGCTTGATTTGGTCTAGAATTTGCTTTTTTCAAAAATTGCATTATTATTGTACTTTTTTTAAAACCATCTAATGACACTGAAAGTTATATATGAATAATCATTTTGACTTTTTTATTAGATCTATTTTGGTAAAGATTTTTTAAATTTCTTTTTTCCGAGTGATGTTTTTGGTATGGAAATGATAGGATGTCTTGATTTTTTTTCCCGGCATCAGTTTGTGGTTTAGAAGGCACCATTTTAAATTTTATCTTGTAAACGTATTCATTAATATTGTTGTTATCTATATATTAAAAAAAATTAGAATACGAAAAGTACCAGTCATTTAGTTCCGACCACTGCTCTAAGATATTGCAAAGCAAAATTGTGATAGAAATTTTTCACCAACAACGGAATCATTTTATTCATTAATATATTTAAAAAATCCGTAAAAAGCAAATAACAAGTTCCCACCCCCAACTCCCGATCTGATTTTGTCAGTTTTTATTTCATATGAAGCCATATATGCCACTTTAATATGCCCTTAATGAAATTCAAAGAAAGCTGTTTGAATTTCTTTGAATGAATAAAATCTGCTTTTGAAAATGGTGCTCTATTTTTAAAAAATTGTTCTATTTATGTTTTTTTTTAAAAAAATAATAAGTTTTTCTAATTTTTGGTCCGATTATCCGTGATTACCAATTGAATATAAAATCTTGTTTTAAAAAAGCCTGATAAAATAACTCACTTAAAATACTGTAAAAGAAATTTTTATCTTATTACTGAGCTAAGCTTTGTTTAAGAGTCGATGGATTTCATTCACAATAAAAATTTCTGAGTGGTAAGGCAATCTCCGATGGTAGGGATCAACGATAGGGCCGGGATTATAAGTCATTTTAAAAAATCGTGAAAAGTTCAAATTTTTTGTTAAAATCTTATACACATTTTTTATACATATTTTAAATAATTTAATAATCTGAAGCAATTTTCATTAGTTTTTGAAAATTACTTAAAAAAAATATAATAGTACAGTTATTTTTTTCGTGGTTATTAACATCTTAATATCCACTATATATTTTTAGCGCAGGTCTCAGCGAATATAATTAATTACAGCCGAACTAGTGCGAAATTTAGAGCAAAATTTGATGCAATTATAAGGAAAGACATTCTTTATCGTATTGTAGAAAACTCCCGATTTCCGAATGAAGGCTAAATAATCCTCCTCTTTGAATTACATCTGTTGACACCAATTTTGTGAAAATGAGTTCATAGGTACTCAATTTTCAAACTTGTTTATTTTCTTTCTTTCCTTGTTGCTGTTTTATAAAGTAAAATGAAGTAATTGATAATTTTATAAAATGAATTTTTAAAGGCGAAATAAACTTTTTTGTTTAGTCTTTTTTGCAATGTGATGACAGGAAAAATTAATCAGAAATTCAAGCATTAGAACTTTTTAGGCAAATTTGATTGATTAATCTTTCTCTAATCATGCTCTGTTTTTTTTCCTTATCTTTCTTTGGCTTTGTTGTTCTTAATATTATCACACAATAATACTTCTTTATTTATCTAGAATTTTTTTATTGCGATTAATATTGTCGATTATGCTACATATTGATTAAAGTTACTCTTTTATTAATTATAAACACACTTTATTGTGTTCTATTAAACCTCTTTACTGTATAATTAGCACAATTACTATTATTTACTATTCAAAATTATTATTATTTTGCATTCAGTAAAGCGGAGGGGGGAGAGTCGGAAAGTTTTTCTCCCTTTTTAAATGTCGAAGCATCTAACCCATCTTGCTTTTTATCTGCCACTGTATGTATTAAATATTAATAAATTATCACTACATACTTTCCTTGTTTGTTTATTCGTTTTATTCCGTTTTTGAATTTACTAATTATTAAAAGCTTCAAATTTTTATTCGAACGCTTTGTTTAAACTAATTACTTTTTTTTCTTTTATAATCTGCAAAATGTAAAATTTTTTGTTGAAACAGCAAATATTTTTCACTTTGGTATTTGAAAATATATTTCTTTTTTGATATTTAAAAACATTTCCGCTAACAATATTTTGAGCGTTACATTTATGTAAAATTGTCTATTTTTCTCTCTTTATAATAATACAGTATTGCGACCAATTAAAAGAAATTTTCATGTGAAAATAAACAAATATGAACATTTCATAGTAGTGGATGCGAAGCATTACTTTTCATTTTTTAAATCCTAAAATATTAATGCTGAATAATGTATTAGAATTAGTGCATAATTTTTTTTAAATTTTTTTATCTTGCTCTGAATTTGCGTTTTGAAAATAGTAGTAAAGGGTTTTCTCATAAATATTTAAACAAAATTTAACAACTAAATCGCATATAATCTATAATGTATTAAAACAAATAAACCAAGTAACAATGTGAAATTTTTTTTTACTAAGGTGAAAGAAAAAAAAAATGTTATATCTAATAGAATTGTACCTTTAATCTAGTAAGTTAAAATTCTTTTTCCGAAATTTTGGAATTTATTCTAGTTTCCAATGTTTTTTTAAAAAAATTATTTACTTTCAAAAATTGCATGTTCATGTTCTGTTTTTCATGATTTAAATTATAAAATTTGATTCATGTGTAGTAATTTATTAGAACAAATCCATAAAAGTTTCCAATTTTTTAATCTTGCATCCAACTGTATACTTGTATTTGGATTAGATAGGGTATTTCCTTTTAAATATTTTAAAAATTAGAAATTAACAATTGCGTTTTTATAACATCTATTAAAATAAATTTGAAAGCAAGATATATGAAAAGTGAAAAAGCTCTTAAAACATTTCTTTACTAAAGGAAAAAAGTAACTTTTTTGAATTTTTTTGCCTTCAAAATGTCGTTGTTCTGAATTTAAAATCCTTTAATTGTGTACAAATTATTTTGGAATTCCTTATTGTTCCTTGAAAGTATGGTTAGTTATAAAACTTTTAATCTTCAGTTAATTGTTCCAAAATTCTTGAAGCGGATTGAAAATTTAATTATTGAAGAGAATGTTTTAATGGAATATAATTCTTTTTCACGTTTAATATATTACTTCAGCATTTTATAGTATCAGAATTTCTATTTTTTCGTCGTAAATGAAGTTTGATATTAAAACGGAATTTTTCTTAAGTATTTTTAACTTTTAGGAATTTATAACTTAGCCATAAAAAAAATTAAGAATTAAAATTAACTGAAATTTATATACTTATTTTCATTAAGGAAGCTTACTGCAAATTTATTTTAGACTGATGGCTGCTTTCTCAATCTGATTAATAGGTCTTCTTTCCTTAGATATTTTAATGATTCTCTGATGAGCTTATTTTGCTTCTTAATGGATCTGATAATTACAAATTTTTAATTTTTCGGTTTATTCAGAGTTTTCAGCTTCACTAACCGATCCAACATTAAAGTGAAATTTTTCCTTTTATCTTCGATCCATAACGAGAAAAATGAGGGGAATGAAAACTTTTATTCTTTTGCCCAAGAATTCCGTTCTTGTTCAGCTTTCTGGAAAGCACGACGTTATTAGAGTGTTAAATTTCTGAAGTAACGGAGAAGGTATTCAAGAAATTTTTCTGTCGACGTTTTCGGCGACTACATACAGTTCCCTAACAAAAAATTGTTTTTCAGAAAATACCTATTTTTTTTTTGACTGCATGTCTCGAAACGCTACAACCAAGTCTTGTTAAAGTGCAAGCTCATTTAAATAGGCGATTTTCCTTAATTTTGATAAAAGAAAAGGAATGTCAAATCGATCCTATTTGTTGAGCGATATTTTTGTGCAAGTTTAATATTATAGTTTAAAGGTATCCGAACACGTTCGGAGCATTTTTTAAAATAGGAAAACATGATGTAGACACACTTTAACCATATTTATCGATTTAAGACTATTACAGATTAGCAAGAAAATATCAATATTTGAAATAAACATTAATAATTTTTGAAAATTGGTATTAATAGCATAAATTTAAGTAAATTCTTAAACTTATAATTGACTACATCAAATACTATTACTCTCATACGAACAAAACTTACACCAAAATAAGCTAGATAATTTTTTCTTGGGAATGATGTACAAATGTATGGTTATAATTGTAAGTAAAGATTTTGGAACCAGTTGAAGATTTATCATGAAATTTTCAGTAAATTTATGACATTATTATTGAAACAGTTGACTGTAAATTAAAAAAAAAACATTCATTCAATCTAAATTATTTTACTTCATTCTATTGGAGATAGTATAACGTCCACCAAAATTCATAGCAATATGATTATTATATTTTTAATTATTTGATTTGAAATAAGCAAAAAAATAAGTAAAAATCAATTTTCAGAAAATTGGTTTGGAAGTATGCAGTAACATATTTTAATAACAAATTATGTGTGTACATATTAAAAATTCATCACATTTATAGGTCATACCTTCTTCTATCTCAGCTATAATAATTTCCCTTTTTTAATTTTTTTTCTTTCAATTTTTGTATTTGGCAGTGAATGCCACATAAATTCATTTATTCTCTCTCTGTCGAGCTCAGCAAATGCTCGAATTGCATTTACACTAAGATACATTCCAGTAACCTTAATGATATTCAGTAGTGCAGCAAAACTTCGTTAAAATGTATTACAGATATAAATACCCCTAATCTGATGGTTTGGAGCTCAACATAGACATCTTTAGGTACAAATATCCATAAAGCGCCGTTGAAACTCTCATTTGCATTTTTTGTTTTTCCGTATTTAAAATTAAATTTTTGTTTATATAAATTTTTAACATGCTTTTAGTTTTTTAAATCAGTGTTTCCGGTTATTTTAGTGCCTATTTCTGGTTTACGGATCATTACGAAAATATTAATTAACCTTGATTTATAATTAACGTAGAGACAAAGTAAACCTGTTTTGGATATCTCAAAGACTCATCCATCCAATGAAAAAATGTTTAAAATGACATTTGTAGCGAAAATCGATTTTTCAACGTGTTCAGATACCTTAAAAATAATACCCGCGGTTGTTTTATTAAGCATTGATTTGATTTATTGAATAAAAGTTTAAATTTGAAGCTACACAAAGGCTGTTGAAATTAACTTTAGTATTTTGAACTTAGGTTGGATATTGGATACGGTTTTAGACATTAAATTCCGAATCTTCTTCATTTCAGTTTGTGGAGGAAGGAATCGAATTTGAGCTCTGATATATCTCAGGTTTCGCATGAAGGCCTTTAATATGCTAAATTCATCATCGGAAGGGCCGCTCTCTTTAGTGCAGTGTAAATTACGAAAAGTGAATACTGACTAAGGTAGCTTTGATTACGGTTCAGAATTACGAGATTCATCATAGTATAGTCTGCATATCATTTCGAAGTGGAGCTCAAATCAGATATAGAAAATATCTATATCTGATTTGAGCTCCACTCTGAATGAGCTCCACATTCGTAGACTTTACAGTTTATTTCATTAAATAAAATTGGTGTACTTTTAGAAAACACGATCTTTCTCTATTTTTGATTTTTTTATCTGTAAAAGTATCGATTATTGAATAGTTAAGTAAATTTTTAATCAACAACAAACTATTTCTTAAGATTTATTATTTTTTTTTAATGGAGCGAACAAATTTGCTTCCCTTTCAAGCGTTTAGTAATGCATAGAGGTAATGGATATTTTAGAAATTTCAATAGTATTAATTTTACTGTAATTTTTTTTAAATAATTTTTTCGCAGTTTTTTAAAATAAGAGTTTATTCTAACAGAGTTCCTTGTACTTTCTAAAAGTGCTATTTTTCCATGAAAAGAAAACATTGATTTTAAATCTTTTTTAAATATTGTTATATACAATGCATATTTACAAATGATTTTTAACTTAAAAATTTTTTTTTTAAAGATAGTTCGTATCACTTTGTATTTTACCGGAAAAATAATTAAATTTTAATTCGATTTGATTGTTTACTGCATATTATTTTAAATACATAAATATTCGGTAACGGCAGATATAAATTAAAGTGCTTCTGTTTGGGAAATATTTTCTAAATATGGTTTAATAAATAAATATAATGCCTGCGAAACAAGATAATATTCAGCCTAATCGAGCCTTTCAAATAAAATATTTTTTCATTGTATAAAGATATATTAATTGTTTGATGAGCTTTTTAAACGAAAACATTCTTATATTTGTTTGCCGAAAACATTCTTAAAAATTTTCAATTACAGTAAACGATGTGCAATTATTTACCTTTGAGTAAAAATATTTATATATAATTTTAGGCACGTTTCAAAAATACTCCTACGCTAATATAAATGCATTTTATCTAGGATATCTTCTAGCATGCACAAATTATGGGTCGGAGCAGTGAATTGTTTAGTATAATACTTTGATTTAATTTATGTTGAAGTAAATAAAATTTCAGCATTTGAGCGTTTGTAGTTGTGCTGAATTTTTGACATATTTGTTCATATTAAAGTACCTGGAAAAGTCAGTTACGATCAGATTGAAAGTATAACTTTTTTTTTTCTTTTTCGAAAATATGGCGAAGTACATAAGTAATTTTCTATTTATGATTTATTTTCCTTATGGTAGATATGAATGACTTTTTAAAAAATGTATTTTAGTTTTAAGTCTAAACACTTAGTGTGTAAACAAATATAACCCAGTGGTTACGAAGTCAATACTGAATTAATTTTTTTTTAAAAGTACAACCAGAAATAAGAAAGTTTTTGCTGATGTGTATATTTTCTCTGTTTAGTTTCTATCAAAGAAACGCTGTTTCACAGTTTAAATAAAACTCATGCGAAAATTTACCGCCGACAAATTTGTCACAAAGCAACGAGAAAGGATTAAATTTTTAGTTTGGGATAAAGCGAGTGCACTTTATTTCAACTTATTAACATAGTGTTTTAATTTACGTTGTTATGCAATTAAGATTAGCGAAAGTTTTCACCCGTATACAAAAATGCCGTTCAATTTGATGAAAGGTAAGATTTGCTCATGAAGAACATAGTTATTTGTTTTTGCTTTCAGTTGGTTAGAAGATATGCGTTAAAACTCTGATTCTAACAATGGACCTGATGTTTAAATCTAATAATCGCCTTTTCTTTTAAATGTTGTATTATTGAGAGAGTAAGGAAAGAAACTTTTCGATACTTTTTAAATGAATTTAATGGTTTACAAAATGTAAAATTTAGGAAACAATTCAAGCAATGATTCAAAACATGACGAACAATATATAATGAACAACTTTAGCAATCCATATAAAGGGTTTTATATGGATTCCCTTAAAAAATATGTTTCAGAATTTGGAAAAAGTTGTAGTGATTAGTGGATCTTACAATTTCATTCTATGAATGTAAATAAAGGAATGTAATAATTGCATAATTCAGTGTTGGAAAAGAAATTACGAATATGAATGAACACGATGAAATAAGATCTTTATGAGATAGGGTTTTAACAAATTTTCGTTTTGATTAGTATTTATTAATCTTTTACTGCATATTAATTTTTTTAAGAAATTTTTTAGACCAGTGCTTTGATTATTTACATAACTGTAAGTATGCTATCTTAAAAATTTAGCATTTATCAATTAAAAAAATATTGTAGGTTTTTTTTTATAGTTTTATTTACTTGCTGAATATATCTGCATATTGCTTAAAATATATATAAAAAAATACTATTCAGGACCACTATATTTTATTCTGTTTTGATTAAGATGATTATAATATATCGGCATGTAATTTGAGATGCCAATCAAGAAATTTTTTATCAATAAGTATAACATTTTTTTTGAGGATCCTCTTTATACATCTTGAAACTCTTCCCCCCTTTATCCCCTCTCGAGTTTTAATTTAAAAAAAATATAAAACTGATAACTATTCATTTACTGTAAAAAGGGACTGTAGCCTTTATAAGGACAGTGTATGAATAGTGATCGAATTGAATGCTAATTGTGTGTGTGTGTGTGTGTGTGTGTATATATATATATATATATATATATATATAATATAAAATATAATTTTCATTTTCATTTTCGAAATGGTCTATTATTGAGATTATAAATATAAGTTTATTTATAAACCAAGCCCCACTTGGAGTACGTGAACGTTTAATTTAATAGTAATAATTTAATCCTTTATATAGAATCCTAAATTGGGAGTTTTTCCATTATTAGACATATAATAGAAAATAATAATTCTTATAATATTATAAGACATGTGAAACTATGCAATCCATCATAATGTGTTAAAGAGAACTCTTTTTCTTTCCTTTTTTGACATAAAACTCGAATTGTCTTAAAAACATTTGACACAAAGAATATTTAAGAAAAAGTCTGCGAGCTTTGGTTTTTTTTGTAGAGATTTAAGGGAGAGTGAAATGTTGATTTAGAAAGAAGTAAAAACGTTTGATTGTGTTTATTAAGTTGGAGAATTTTAACTTATTAAATGGAATAGGGTTGCATTTAAACTGATTTTTTTTTTCACTTTATAATCTAATAAGTTCTTTTTTTCTTGTGTTTTTCAGTATTTGTAAAAACTTATTAGTTATAGGTTTGTATTCATTTGTGAGGAATCTTGTGTGTTCTGCTGACAACAATAAAACAAAGTAATTTTGATCTAAGGGAGTATAATTGTTATTACTCTTTGTTCCTTTTCGCATTTCAAAAGCAGGACTGTTTTTCCAATTACTTTTAAAATGAATTAATACAGTAAACTTGTTTTTGAAAGTTTATTTAAGCAAATGTTAAGTAAGCAATTAAATAAATCTGATTGAAGTTTAAGTAATTTCCTTAGAAATGTTTTTTTTAAAAACTTTTTGTGAGAATTATTTCCATTATGATATGCTGGAAAATGGCTGCTCTCTGCTTATTTTTCTCGTAATAAAATTTGTCATTGAAATCTCCTTGAAAAAAAGTATAAACTATTTTCAAGAAATAAACAGGGGGGGGGGGGCATTTTTTTTCTTTCTTTCCCGACAATGAAATAAAAAAAAATAATAATATATATATGGTTCTTCATAAACAGTAGGCTTAGTTCAATAAAAATAGATTTTTCAGCATTTCTAGTTGCTCTGAATTATTTTCATTGATCTCTACTTCTTTACGCATCTTTGGCGTCATTTCAACTTATAGAACCTTTAAAGTATAATGAAAAGTTTCTTATACAGCTTTTTTTCTCTTCTATAAATAATAACTGAAGACCCCACTCAAACGTTTCAAATTGTCCGGGTAGTAAAATGAAAAAGTATTACGAGATTTTTTTTTCATATGATTAATGCATTTTGAATTATTAAAAATCTTTATAATTCCATTTGCCGATTAGAGTAGTATAATTCTATTTTTGCAGTTCAGTAGAAAACCTTTATATGGACATTAGCAATGAAAATAGCAGTTTGATGCATTTTTTTTTTTAAATATCAAATAATTGTATAGTTTAAGCTATTACTTTGTATCTAAAATAGAATTAATTGGATTCAAATTTTTTGAATCCTGTGGTATATTATAAAAATTAAAATTTTTAACTATATATGGAGTTTTTCTTCTTGATATTGTGATAGATTTAGTTCAATATTAAAGTTGCAGGCTGCTTGAAAACTCTCCTATTGCTGTTTCTCTGCATTGTGGTATTGGAAATTTAAAGATGCTTCAATCTTTGTCGTCCATTCTTTTATCATCTGCTAAAAAAACTGATTTAGAACTGTCGTATGTTCTTAAAATAATATGCTTACACTATGTACCACGATTTGCTGTAGTGGGAATAGTGCATATAAGTTTTAAAATTGGCACTTTATTCAGTGACAAGGAAAGTTTCGCCATAATCAGAGTGAAATTGGTTTGCATTTTACTTCGGGGAAAGAAAAAAAAACCATTCATAATTGAGTATTTTACATATATGGCTGTATAGGGAAACAGAAATAGAATTTTAGATGAATAATTTCAAGAAATTTAAATAAGACGCCACTAAATACAACCATGCTGCTTATTTCGAGATTTTGCCTTTCTGACTATAAAGCGTGGGGAACAGTCATCATTCTTGAGAATGTCTAGCTGCGTAGCAATAAAATTTTCCAGGAACCATCTATTCACTTGTTACTGACATCATTTTCATTCAAATTCCCACACGTAAAGCCGACTATGGAGTGCTTAAAGATGCATTCAGCTGTACTTACATTATCCCTTTCTTGGGCCTTGAGAAGGTTACTTCCCACTTACATGATCTTACAAAATACACATTTGGGGAATACAAAAAGGGGGGGGGGAGGAAGAAAGAAAAGGGTCTGCTACCTGTGTACAGAATGTGATGCACTCTTATGCATTGCAACGTGCTTCTCATCTTTTCATGCCAAATAATCATTTTTTTTTATTGTAAATGGTTCTTTGGGAAATTATACTTCCAACCCTGAAAGTTTAATAACAAAAAATTCAGTGAAATAAAGTACATTTCCTTAAATGCTATTGTTTTTAATTGTTGATAAAGCATAAAAAAAGAAGTAATTCAACAGAGAAATAAATGGTCCATGGAATTGTTATGCCAGCAAATTGTCATCTTTCCCACCCTTGCGCATATGTTGAAAATATGCACTAATGAGCTAAAAATGAGCAATACATATCATGAAGCAGTATAGATTTCGAATAATTATTTTTCTCGTTCCATTGCAAAATATCTGCTGTTATGATGCATATGGTGCTCTCTTTAAATGGAAATAAATTGACAAACGTCGGCAATATTGTATTTTTTTTAATCTTTGTTTGCTTATATGTATTGAATGTGTTCAAGAGTGTATTTGAAGTGGTATCTTGCCATCATGCACTAATGCAGAGCACTTGTCAACCATTGAATCTTTAATTCTTACAATCCCGCTCATATCTCTTCCATACAATAGAGCTTTGAAAAATATATCTGCAGTACTATGACTATAGTACTATATTTTTAATAGTATAGAATATACATCAAATTTTGCTGAAAATTTAGCGATTTTCATTGTAAAATTTGATGAAAGCTAAAAACAGATTGAAATGGATTGTATGCGTCGCTGAACAGCTTGAATTGTTCATTTGTTTCCGAGATCATTACGAACGTATCGGAATTTAAAAATACATTCAGCTGTGCTTTAAGCATCGTTTGTCTGTTATTTGTAGCATTTACTACTGTTCATTACAATCCATTTGAGCTGAAAATATTTGAATGGTGTCTAACCAAGTTAGTACCGGAATTGCTGCCTTTAGATTAAAAGAAGACCTACTTTCAGTTGCACTGAGTTTCCTTGAATATACCGTAAATGACACTTTTTTTTGAAAATGATTATAGCAGAAATTGAATCGTATGTTCTTGGTTATGAAGAATTATTAAAGAATTCGAACACAAATTTTTCACGTTTCAACTCAAATGTCCGCACTACAGAAAGATGCAATGACATTACAGTTCTTACATTCTTTTCAATGATCTACTGTGAGAAATAGCTTGAATTACAACTTTATAATATCTATGCTAGTATAGGAGAGCGCACGATTAACATCTGTTAAGTGTTTTCATTCTGGGTATATTAATTTTGAGGGTTGGGCTCGAGTCCAGATATTTTTCGACCGCTTATACTAAACTTCTGAGGCATAGTGCATTTTATTTATATTTTTCTTTATTTTCATTTTAGTTTATTCGGTTATATGTAATTAATTTCAGCTAAATTATTTTGCATTATAATGCACAGTTGCTTCTTTCCAGCATTAAGATAATTTCTTGAGGGTAAAAAACTTTATTGTCTGATGCTTTCTTGTGAATTTATTATAGTTTTATGTAATATTTTAATTAGATTAAAATATTATCTATTTTTCAATTAGACTACTTCAGTTGCTTTCTTGCCAAATATGTTTCTATCTGTTTAATGAAGATATTTTTGTATTTTACTATTACTCAATTATATATAATTGTTTTAATCGATTCTTTTTTATTACTAAAGTCTTTTACTTGTAAATGAACATTTTATGTACAAATAAATTTTTATGTTATTAGATTTAAAAATTTCTAAATATTAAGCAGGTATTACCAACAACTCGATCAGAAAGATTTCGATTGGATTCGATTAAAACAAGTAAATTTAATAATTTTGTCTTTGTAATCAATATGCAGAATTACAATTTTACGGTATTTTATTTTCTTTAATATTGAAAGAAGAAGAAAAAATTCTAAACAGATTATTTACTTAGAAAAAAATATTGAACACTTCTTTACAACAAATTTTTTTTCATACGTTCTGAATATAAAGTATTTTTCAAAAAGAAAAACTTCTTGTGCTTCCATTTTAGTCCAATGTAATGCCAAGAGATTTATTTGTAAGTGCTTCTTGAATTTTTTATGTCCTTTTAAAGTAATACGTTCAGCTGAAGTGGAAAGGTACGGATAGGATTGCAAATCTAATCTTTCTTGAATGCTTTTTTTTTTTTTCCCACCTATTAAAAAATGATTTCTCGCTTATTATTATTTGATGGCGATTAAATCGCTAATGTTCTTACTTACTTACTTTCTTTTCAATGGGGATATTTCGTTTGAAATTGCTTTAGAAACAAATTATTCTTAATCTGAAATATTATTTAATAAAAATAAAAATTCAGAATACTAGTTAACTTTGGTAATGAATGTTAAAAATGTATAACAGTGGGAAACTGTTATTAAAAAAAGTTAAACATGTAAATGATAAGCTTGGTTATTTATTCTAAATGAAATTTGAAGATTGCCTTTTATCGATTTAATGGTTTTCCCTTTCACAACCGTTTTGTCTTTTCTTGCGTGAAATTCGAATTAACTGCTTTTCATTATTTCAAACCTTTTGGTGCGAACCAATTTGATTGGAATTGATTAATGAAGTTTTTTATTTTCCCTATTTGTATTTTTGTGATAAACACTTAATTTGTAAATAGAACTCAGAATTATAGGTATTTGCATAATTACATGATAGTAGACGCCAAAATTGGTACTAAAGTAATCTTTCATTTGAATGTACAGCAGAATTTTTAATCATGTAATTTAACAAGTAAATAGAAAGATGATATGAAACTGTAGATGTAATGCACTTATCACAAAGAATATACTTGGATATTGGAAAGGATACACTTTCCAATCTTGAAATTTAATTTAAGATGAATATTATATATATTTTTTTTTTTTGAAAAAAAATTCCGAATTTTTTTTCTTTTTGAAGTATTTGTTTTAAGTAAAGCGGTAATCTTTCTACTTTTTTTGAAATATCTGCGTTTTATTTCGAATATTATCGGCATATTTTCTAATAATTTTAGTGTATTTTTCATATATCATTTATTTTTCAAAGTACCCATAAATACTTCACTCATATTGAGGATTTTGTTAAACATCAGGTTTTCCTTACATTTTTTTGTAAATATTCTAAAGTTTTTCACAGAACATGAAGTTTATCATGAAAATTATTAAAAGTAAGAAGAATACACAACAACAGCTTTATTAAGTTATCATTTTGACTATCCAAAACAAGCTTTAGATATCGAATTAGATGAGGGGGATAGGGAAAAGTGGAGCATCGTTTTTTCATGTGTAAATAGAATAATTGATGATTGGAAAATTTGCAGTAGAAAAATTAATTATTAAAAAGTCCTATTCAGTAAGACATTTTACGTTACAATAACATAATCGGGAAGGAGGGGAGTAACATTGATCATAAAAGTAAATTAAAATTTTTACTTGCTGAGAGAAATGTTTGAAATGTATTACATTAAAGAGAGTACTTGCTAAAAGTTTCAGTTGGGAATCTGAATTATTTTTCGAAAACTTAAGCTGTATTCAGAAATGTTTAAGTGCAACAATTTGATGATGGGTACAAAATAAATAATAATTTAAAAGTATTGTTCTTCGATTTCATATACTGTATTAAAATGACAATCTTAAAAAAAAAAAAAAAAAAAAAGTGGCGCAAATTAAATTAAAAAAAAAAATGTGTAGTCTGGTTTTTGAAAAACTTTAAATAGAGTTGGAGAATGGAACGGTGTTTGGATAAGGTGGTTAGAAATTCTAGTGAAACAATCACTACAAAAACCTAATTTTGGAATTTAATTTTCAGCTCATTTTATGAAATTTGATCTTAGTGTAAGTATTTTCTGAAGTCACAGAGCAAGATTTTTTAGAATAGGAATTTCCTCCTTATTAATATCGTAAATTCTGACAAAAAAGAAAAAGGAAGGGGAAAAAAAATTAAAGATATAAATTTTTACGATTCTTTCTTTTCTTCTTTATATATTTTTTCTTTTGTTAAAGCTAAATTTTTCGAAAGATGAAAAGATATTAAACTGAAATTATGCAAATATTAATATGAAAAGCATTTTTTTCCGTACAAAATGTACTGAAGTGGAATTACAGAATTACTCTCAGTAATAAAAAAAATTAATAATACCCACCCACCCCCAAATTTATGCTTTATTTTAATTTTACTTCTCAGTTACCATTCAATGATGGGTTTTAAAGTCTGAAAGAAAATTATAACATTCCCATTTAAGTTTTCCCTTTCAGTTTTATTGTCTTTAATTTAAACGCGAAAAACCGATGTTTCAACCCCTCCTCCGTTTTTCCTTACCCAGTCTGACATCCGGGAGCAAGTGCAGTGGTTTGTTTTAGATCGTCAATAAAGTTGCTGTTATGTATTTTTCCATGTTAAAGTATAATTCGAATGGACTATCGATTTCATTTTAATGAAACTTTTTCTACATTTTGAAATTAGTTTTCAGTCTCTCTCTCTCGCTCTCCCCCCCCCCCCCAAAAAAAGAAGCTGTTTCTATGAAAAGATGGGGGGGGGGAGGAAAAGAAAAGCTTAAAAAAATTAAAAACACTAAACATTTTACATTTGATGTAGTGTTAAATTTTCACATAATTTTTTAAAAAATAATTGATGTGTTTTTTCTGAAATTTTAAATAAAAGATGACTTTGTAGGTCTCAGCGCGTTTTCGCTGTATCATATATAATATTAAAATATATATAACGGTTCAATAATATTTGATGTCAAATATTCAGTTAAAAATTTGAAAATAAATAAATAAATAAAAAAAATCTCGGTAGAAAGTTGAAATGCCCTTATATATTTTCAAGGATATTCTTTGCAATATATGTATTATTATATAAGCTAATATTTAAGTTTCTCTCAAGTATTTTAACAATTTCTGAAACTGATATAGATACGGGCAAAGAATAAATACTGCATATCTGTGTTTTGCATTGAATTTTTTTGTTCGCTTGTTCAATATATCTTCTTTATTCGTTGAGATCGGTTTTTAGAGAAGTTGTTAAATAAGGAACTAACTAAAGACCAAGGTGCAGTTTCTTTAGTGGTTTATTATCTTTCATTACTTGTTAATGTTTCGAAGCACCTTCAACTTTTTTTTGCAAGTTTTATTAAAGTTTTCTTTCACTGAAAAGTAGATGCTCTTCCCCCCCCCCCCCCCCGAAATGCACAATAACTCAAAACTAAATAAATAGAAAAATAGTACAAAAACAAAAAAGATACGTCTAAAACTGTTAGCAGAACAGTTGAATTTTAAGCATAATATTCTAGAGGGTTAAAACTTGTATCTGTATATAATATAGTTTTTGTGCTTGTAAAGATGCATTGTTGTTGATAAGATCATTCAGTTTGTCGAATTTGAATTGAACTAATTCCAAATTAGCCTTGATTACAATTTTCCGACCATATCGCACTTTTGTAATGACATATAATCTGAATTTCATATTTAAACATATGGCTTAAATTATCTTCGAGTAAACATTTTGGAAAGATTTATATAACTGCATTATTAAATTGTCATGCCTGTTAACTATATTATCAATGTTGGTGTCAGCTTCTATAAATTTCATGCTAATTATCCGATATTTTAAAATCACTCTCTCTGTACTGATTCTCTGACGTTCGGAGACAAAATGAAACTCCTCTTTGTACAAAGAAAGAGTAATTCTTATGTTTTCCTATTATTAAAATTGTAAAGTCCTCTAGAAAATATCATTAGAGCTGTAGTCGAACTTATCAAATCAAGTATTATTTTGAGCCTAGATATGGAAAAGAGGGAACTACTATCAAATTTAGTCAATTTACACATCAGTATTTACTCACATTTACATTCATTATTTTATTCATAAGCATCAGAAGAAATATGAAAGGGATGCTCTTAGTATAAACTCACTAGTCAGAATAGGTAACTTCTCAGTATGTTAAAATTCTTATAATAAAGTCTTTAGCCTGTAAAGAACATATCTTTTACCTAAATCATTATGCATTGGATTTAATTATTTTAATTAAGTACAAAGAACTTGGCGAGTTGAAGGATATAACCAATAACATTTGCGAATCTGTAATTAATTTTTGTATAGAAATTTTCCGAAGAAAGCGTTTTGACGTTACATTTATTGTTTATGATCTCAAAATTTTTCTCTTCTTATTTTTTCCTTCCTTCTCGCCTCCGTATAGGTCATACTCGTTTCACTCACCGCTACCTTATTTTTGGCGATAGAGCACCACTTTGTCTCACCTATCATGTGAATTTTAGTGTGAGGCACATCTTTGTTGAATGTCCTTCCTTTGATAATCATCGTCATTTCCATTTTGGGTCAAATTCTTTTAACCTAAAAGACTTGATTGGTGAGAAAGTGAATTTTAGTGTGAGGCACATCTTTGTAGAATGTCCTTCCTTTGATAATCATCGTCATTTCCATTTTGGGTCAAATTCTCTTAACCTAAAAGACTTGATTGGTGAGAAACACCATCCAAATGTTTTTAAATTTTTAAAATCAATTGGGTTATTGATGTGTATTTAACTTTTTTCTTCTTTTGGGATTAACATTTGATTATCAAGTGTGTTTTGAGTTTAAAACCTGTACCGTTTTTTATTTAAATGTTTTCTATATTATTCTTTTAATTCAACAAAAGTCTGGCGCAGCTTAGCCAAGAGTGGCTCTTGTGTCAATCATAAAAAATCAAACCAAACCTACTGCGAAGTTGTCAGCTGCAAGAGAATAGTCGCGTAAACTCTACAATTTGAAAAGGAAAATATTTCAGTTATTGAAAGAAACGCAAATGACTGTTTTTTATATATTGAAAAAAATTTCTTCACATGATGGAACGAAATCGTCTTTGCTGCATAATTATGCGAAATATGACAGTAATGACCCAGAAAAAAAAATCGTTCTGCTTTGTTTCGGATTCCAAAAACTATCCTATCGTGATGTTTCGATTTTCCCCTTTAAACCGACTTCATTTTATTTTGGTTACTGTATGATCTGAATTTCTGTGTACTTCACATTCACTTTAATTCCTTGTAACAGTTCATTTGCCTGCTCCTTCCATTTTTTTTTT
>JAPMOQ010040745.1:3721247-3830143 GCA_026543055.1 Argiope trifasciata | reverse complement strand
ATATATATATATATATATATATATATATATATAATAATCTTCTCTGCGGTGAAAGGGCCTAATGTTTGTTTTCTCTACATCGAGACGACGAATTTTTTAGATATAACTTTTAAGAGAGGCTTCTCTAATGAATTGCTATTAATCTGTACTAGAGCAAGCTTCTGCGCTAGTATTTTAATTATGTTGTATTTACTAATATATATTCATTTTTCCATTCGTTATATACGAATTAAATGACAATGAATATTATTAAAAATATTGTTAGCTTCAAAAATTCGAAATCGTGTTTTTTATTAATTTCTTGTCTTTAGCCTTCCCCGAGTTCTAAAGACTTATCTTAATAATTATATTTGTCCGTCTAAAGACGCAATAAATCAAAAATGAAAAGAAAAATAGAAGAATAAAATTTGGTATGTTGTTTTTATATCAACACCATCAAATATTGAACGGAATTCATTCTGAGAAAATCTGTTTGCCCGATTATCCATGTTCAATGAGCACAATTTCATAAGATAAAATTTGATGTGCTGATTTTACATCTAAAATACAGATTCGTTAAGAGCTTCGTTAGAGTTAAGAGTCAGTTTGTATTTTTGTTTGGATGATAATTCATAGATACAGGAATTAAATCAATTGAGTTTGTTGGATGATTTGATGAGTGCATTTGTAATTATATCCCAAATTTCGATTTCAATCGTTTGAAAAAAAAAAAAATGGTTTTCTTCATTATTCGGTAATTTACATAATTCTTGTTTGTAGATTGAAACTCTGGGCACTTGTTTATTTCCCCTGAGTCCACAATTTTATGTGTGTGGGAGGAGGATTAGGTAATATTTTTCTTCGGGAGTATTTGAGAAAGTTTCGAGGAGATTACTTTGAGGAGATTAGGAGATGGTTATTTAGAATCTATCATGTTCAATTTTGTATTACATGAATTATTGATTTGGAAAACTAGTTAAGTGTTTATTAATATGCAGAAAAACTAAATTTTATGCTTAAAGGAAAAAAAAAAAAAAAAAAAGAAACGTTCAAAATCCCAGTTTAAAAATTTTCCTCATAAGCAAATGCAAATAACTTTTGAGAAAAGTAATAATCATCTGCACAATATGTTCAGCTATTAGATGCTTTATTTACATTTTATTGTTACTTTTCCTTTCTCATTAAACCAAATATACGCGTGGAAATGTTAGGGTGAAGTGCATTCTCCCGAAATTCGCATCTTCCGTTATTAGGCATATTTTTAATTATGAAAGAAAAATAAAAAGCTAATTAAAGTAGCGTGCATATTACGAGAGAGGCAACATTGTTATTGATTCTGTTTAAGAGCCAAACAAATACTCTTGCATACATACTTACTGCACAGTTGTTGAAAATAATCTGGTTTTGCAGTTTGATTTCACTTGGAGCCACGATGTGAAACAGAACTTATTAGTTTCTAAAGTTTCATTTTCGTGTATTCACACTCAAGTAATGATTGCAAAGGATTAGCACTCCCATGATTTCTTGGTTTACTAATTACTTTATATTTAGCAAATCATTGTTAATTAATTTTTAAATAGCCGATAGTTAACGTTTTTAATTTAATGGATATTTAGTGGGTTTATTTTTTTTAGATGAAATTATGTTGTGAATCGAAAATGGCATTAAAATTTTTGAAACGGGGTAAATCTGTTGTAGTTAAATCTGCTCAGTTTTGAAAATTGATAAAAAAAACTTTGTATGATACTTATTTAGAGGAAATATCAAATTAGCTATCATAAAAGTAGACAATAAAATTTTTTTAAAATCAAACTGTCAACTTCTTAAAATTTCTAATGCGACGAAAACGTTTCGTTATAGTTTTTACAAGTATCATTGGAAGGTTTCGTAAGCATATGCCGTAAGATTTTGTTCAATTTTTATAAACTGAATTTTCTCAATCTTGCAGTCTCATTGAAACAATTTCTCTTGATTTTTTCCCCTCTCGTCTCCCTTTATTTGGCTATTGTACTAGAAGAAAGGACTAAAGACCCGAATTGATAGGGTAATGGGTAAATTCATGGGGAATATTTACAAATCCCCTCCTTACATAGTGAGGGATTATTTAAATCATGAACCCTAAAGTATCGGAAGATGCTGTTTTTGGACTTCTGGAATGCAGATAAGAACATTTTATGCACCATAAAAATTTCTATTAGAAAATCCGGAGTCGTATCTTCAATCCAAAGTGTCTGACAATAAGAAAGAATATGATGATATCTATCCTTAAAAAAACTTCCAATGACTGCCAAAACTACCGTGACCACTTTTTGAAATAGATGAAGAGTTGGTAAATAAATTGATAATATTTAGATATTTAATGCATAATATTTATGCATTTAATGCGCAAAGGGAAAGGGAAGATAATGTTCTATGCTAAAGGGAGCAAGAAGTAGATAATTTTCACCTAAAGGGGTATCCGTTATCTGCCTACCACTTTCCTTCTCTATACCTGTGTATTGTGGTTATTTCCTTTTCTAATCTTGGATAGTGGGAGAGAATAGGAATTAAATTAGGATAAAAGGAAGTGGAAATAAAACAATTATATGCATTGATTAGGAAATTTGAAATAATTTCATCCAACTGTTTAGATGATGAAAAGGATGTTATAATGTTAAGACTGAAGAATATAGGATGCAGAGCCATTTTAAATAAATGTCTAACGTGCATTTTGCGCCTGGAATTGAAAGTTTATATTTAATTTCGCCAATTTATTTAAAATATAAACGATATATAGTTAAGTAATTAAATGTTTCGACGATAGCATTTTTATAATTAAATAATTACTAGCTGATATGCATAGACTTGCTTAAGTTTACAGTTTTGCTTTTTACGAATGAAATTTTAGCAGTTTAATTATCACTCAATCAGTATTAAAATATTTAGAATCCTTCAATATTTATAAGTAAAATTTGGAGTATTTATAACAAACATATGCAGTCTTGATGTACAAAGCAAAATACTAAAAAAGTCTACAAAACATTACGTTAAAAAAATCTATAAAAAAATATGTTAAGAAAGTGTACAAAAAAATATGTTAACAAATCTACATAACAGAATGTTAAAAAATTTACTAAACAATATCTTTAAAAAAATCTACAAAACAAAAAATAAAAAATCTACAAAATAAAATGTTAAAAAATTTTCTTCAACGAATGGTTATAAGAATCACAATTTCACATTGCGATATGAAGAAGTATTTCAGTAATATGCGATCACACTCATAGTTAAGAATTGCATTCTGTGTTAAGCAAGATGTTTAGCCCAGAGCATTTCAGTACAACACCAGTCTTTTGAATTTAGTGATGCTAAACGCATAATTAACTGTTGCATCATATATTGAGAAGCATAACTTAAAGAATTGCTTTATTTTGCTTGCTACAAATTTATTTAACAATAATGGTATGCTTTATGTTTATCAAATTTTAAAATGCCGGGAAAGACAAATGAATGGAGAAAAGGTTTTTAGTAATGGAATGTATTAATAGAGGCATTGGTCCTACGGAAAAAAATTCTTTGGCTTAACGTTTAGCATTAAAGTAAGATTCGTGTACGGATTATGTTCGTAAAGTGAGATTCGCTTTGTATATATAACGTTTGAGTGTAATTTCTGAGCTTTTTTAAAATTTTGTAATCAATTGTAGCATCAAGTGCAGAGAGTGTTTAAGAACGGCGGCACCAAAATAAACCTTAATTTCTTTTAGAGGTGTCTGTAAGAAACGAAGTTGGAGCATGACTGACAGCTATGATAAGGTAAATAAAAAAAATATACATGACTTTCCTTTTTGGAATACGATTTCATGAGGCTAAAGTATCATATAGAGTTTGCCGGTAATTTGAGAAAGGCACCAGAATCTGTTTACTTTGAATAGAAATGAATAATAATAAAAGTTAAAATGTAGATATACTTTCTACAAAATTTGTAGAAAGTGTATTCTGTTAAGCTGAAAAATTTTAGATTTAAAAAATAAAAATTATGTAGATAAATATCTAAATATCGCCTGAATTTTTTTTCATGTCATTCTTTTGGTTGTTCAGACCATCATGTAATGCTGGAATCCTTCCAAATGAATTTAATGCAATATAAATAATAAAATAAATATTATATCGAAGCTATGCTAAATTAATGATATCATATTTAAACAAATAAAGACATTGGAAATGTTGACGACTTAATAAGTATGAAGCAAAGTTGAGTTTGTTTTTTTCAAAAGCACTATCTATATACTGGATACTCTTTTCAACTCATAAAAATCACTTTTTCGTATCATTATCATAATTGTAACTTTTTCCCTTTCCTTTTCTTTTCTTATCCTTTCTTCTTTAATCGGATTTGTTAAAATTTGCTGATAAAATGATAGTTTGCGGCCATAAAAGCATCAAATATTGGTTTTGTAATTGCAATCTATTGAAAATGACCTTAGAAATATGTTCACCAGTCTTTTAACTTTTAATTATATTATTCTACCTTGCTAAGATTATTTATATCTTTGTCGTTAAGGAAGTAGGGAGAGAAAAAAATGCTATAGGGGGAGATTGAAATAACATTCAACGCCGTTTGGGATTCTTATTTTTACAGAAAATAATTCTTTTTTATGTCAGTTTTTTTCTATTGTGATCGTTATGAAAATAAAGCTATAATCTTTGAATAATTAAATCTTCTATTATTTTAGCGGAGAAGTTTTTGTTTTAGAAAAATCATTCTTATGATTGGCACATCAAATACTTTTTTTTATTCCTCAATTCTCATGATGATCATGATTGCAGATTGCCTTGTTAAATTATTAATTAAAGAAATGGGGAAATTTCGAGTAACTGTACGACAAAGGCAGCTGAGTGTTTCAACTGTCATTTGTTGTGCAATTAGTCATTTCGTTCCCTAAGTGAACATCCTAATTCCCTGTTTGTGGTATCCATCATTGCGTGTTAATTTACAATTACCTCTCTACTTACTGCCAATGAAGTAATTAGTTTCGCAAGCCCTTTGGGGAAAATGTTTTCAATTGTCGCCATCAGCAGATTTGGCGAGTTGTAGCACGTTTCTAATTTTGGTGTTGTTATTTAAATGACTTAGCACAAAATATAACGTTTTATTCTAGCAATTTGGGTGTTTTGTGGCTTCTTTTACGCAGAATCACGTAGAATGTTCAAAATTGAATTACGGTTATATATATAATGCATATGCATTAATGTATTAAGTTGAAATGCACATTTTATTTGATTTTGTAGAAATATTTTTGCATGATTTAATGCTTTTTATATCTTATCGCATAGTTTCTAGAGTATTACATTAACTTCATTTTAAAGAATTCTTGAAGAATTTAATCATTATAGTTACAAAGATTCTTCGCTTTTAAAAATAAGATCGAAAGAACAGTATATTCTTTCGACCAATTTTTCGATATATCATCGCAAATTTACAGCGTGTTTAGAATATTAATATTTAAGTGTTTTTTTTATTGTAATATTATGAGGAAATATAACATTAGGGTACTGAAGTCAGTACCTTATATAAATAACATGTTTGTTTTGAATTTATAAAAACGTATTTATTGTGTTTTTTGTTATTTAAAGAACTTACTTGTTTAGGCATATCTGCATTTCTAGATGCGTGCGTTTCGAAAAAATTTATATAAATACTATATACACTATCTATATACACTTAGTTTGCAGAAAAATATTGCTTAAAATATCAATTTTTAGTTCTTTTAAAAAAAACTTTTTGATTGCTGTTTTTTACTACCCTCAACTGGAAGTATTACTCTTGTTGTTGCTAATATCGGAATTGTCTAGCAGGGCTAGACAATCAGCAAAAAGTATTGCTGATAAGTTTATGCCAATGTAAGAAAAAAATAATCAAAACTTTATTTATTTCTTACTAATGTATTGCAACAATAAAAGTAGTGTACATTTTCATGTTTGTATTTTTTTAAAATTTTACATTTAAATATATTTTTTGTGAAAGAATTATAGTATTGATTCGTTTGACGTATTCTGAGCATTATAGAGAAGCGAAAGAATAATTTATCAAAAATTTGTCCCTATTTCCATTTACCATTCTTTTTGATTAAAACGGCGGGAGAAAATTTTCAATGTTTTTTTTATTTATTTGTTTTTTAATTATTATTTCTTATTAAAATTATTTCTTAAATTCACTATTGTACAAATATTTTGATTGAAGATCTAAAAGCAATAATAATTTGGCTTTAAGTTTTAAAAATGATATATAACCCTTTTTTCAATTTTCTAGTCATTTTGCAATTACTGACTTATTATAATACTTTTTTTTTTCAATCAATAGATGCAGTGATTAGAAAAGCAGTAGATTTTTCTAAGCATGATTCGAAAAATTTCATCCGTTTTTATTAACTGAGCATAAACATCCATTTCTTTTCTGTTTAATATTTTTGAATATCAAGCTATTCTACGTAAGCAGCTTACTATGCTTAAACAAGAGTCAGAAATTGATTACTTCGCAATTATCTTAATAAAATGTTGAAATGTTTTATTAATGTATATACATATAAAATATACTAAATATCTTTACATTAAAGTTAATCCTTAGGTATTTATTTAAACACACTTATATATATCTGCTAATTGTTATCGCAGTTATCTGCCATTTTTCCTGCCTGAAAAGTATTTTTCTTCAACTCTTTATCAAAAAAGAGAGATAAGAGTCTGGAAACGGAAGGACGAATGATAGGCTAAGAGCCTATATCACAATTTTGTAATCAATGCAGAGATAATTATTTTGCCTTGCAATGTGATGTCAGAATAATGGAGAAAAAAATCTTCTTTTGAAAAAATAATTAATTTCCTGGAAAAGAGAATTGTATTTCGAGATTCCTATTAACTTTGCTACAATAGACGAACAAGATAATAACCTTTTTTTCCCTTAATAATTTCTCATCTTTTTTTTAAAAAAAAAAAAAGAAAAGGAAGAAAAAAAAAATAAGTGACTTACGTATTTTGTCTTTTATTATTATGCAGTGTTATACGAATATCTATATTGATTTGTTTCTTAGAAAGTGAAGATCCGGTATTGGAATTTTGACTGTCAGCATATTTGAGAACTACCTCATTAAGGGCATTTTTGGAAATTATGTTTTTGCCAAATTTTAATATGGATGTATCATTTAAATTATATCCAAGTATTTATGAAAACAATTTCTTCATTTCACATAATTGCTTATTTCCTTGTAGCTATTACGGTGTATCAAAATAATTAGTTTAGATCAAAAATTTATTTCTTAAGATCATTTTGGAAAACTTCGTTGCAACGATAGTATCAGTGCAAGGAAGTGACATATACAATTCTTCAGGATTATGAATTGGAGGAATAACAATAGATTTTTCCAGAAGAGAATAGTTTTTATCCCCCTTCTTTTTCACGAATTTCACTTCAAAATCAGTATCTTAATCATTAAAATATTCTAATATTGTAGAGTAATTTATATTGCAACAAATTGTTGTATTATCACAAGGTAATGCTCTATTGCGTTATCAGTGCATCTATGAATTGTGCTTACTGAGCAGAGAATAGCTTAAAAAAACCCGAAAGGCCTTTAAAATATAGCTGATAGTTCAAGATGAAATTAGCAGTCGTTTTCTTGCATCCATTGTGTTTATTTTTCAGAGTACAAAAACCAGAAATTCAAATCAAAACACGTTAAAAACAAATCATTTATTAGGTTACAGTTAAAATTAGTTATTAGGTTACAGTTAAAATCAGTTATTAGGTTACAGTCAAAATCAGTTATTAGGTTACAGTCAAAATAAGTTATTAGGTTACAGTTAAAATCAGTTATTAGATTACAGTTAATAAAACAAATATTGAATAAAAGACAGGTAGACATGACACAAATGATTCTGGCAGAATAAAATATTTAAAAAATTTATCAATTTATAATATACCTTACTTCTTTGTAGTGTGCCACACAACTTTTATTTCCGCTTGTTACTAGCTACAATTGTAATGTTTAATAACTAAATGTTTGCTATGAAATAATTTTTCACAGTAAAAATGTCATTATCTATAGTTGTTTCAACAGATAAAATACATGCTTTCTTTAAAAACATTTAAAAAATTAAAACATTTTATCCGATGTTTACTTCGGATTTTCCCCATTTTGTGTGTAAAATATATTTTCTACTGAGTTTACCTTGCACTTTTTGCTTAATTTTTTTTCTTGGTTTATTTATTAAACAATTTACATTGGAATAATAATAATACTAATTAAAAGATTCATAAGCAATATATTTGAACAGGTTAATAGGTGGAAAAAATCCGCATTTGTATAGCTTCCCACAAGCGTTTTATTATATACCGTAGTTTTAAAATTTTTATGTGCTGTAGAAAAAGAGGCTTACACTTCTTTTGGTATGCCATGTTTCTTTACTTGCAAAGTAAATTTATTTAATAGATTTATGCGCGATGATTTTTAATTGTCTCATGGAAAGTGTGCTAAATAAACTATTTCCTTATTAAAAGCATTCAAATTATTTTAATTGGGTGATAAATTCTTCATTTAATTGAGAAAAGCGTTTTTTCCATTAAGATTTTTTCTTTCCTGTTGAATTGGAAAATAGCAATGTTACGTCATTCAGTTGGAACTGAAACTGAAAAGAATAATGAGGATATTCTAAATTAAAATAATGAATGGCCTTATCTTTTTTCGCTTTAATCCATTTACCTATTAGAGAATAAGAAATATTTAACGAAATGCGTTAAAAAGAAACATTATGCATTTTCTCTTAATTGAAAGAATATAATCTGTTTGCGAAGTAGTAGGCCAAGTTTTCACTCTTTTATCACTTTTTATTCGCCCTAATTTAATTTTTTGTCTTGGAAAACCCCCTGCTCAGTAGTAATTTAAATGTTTATTTTACGGCTCAGTGTTGGTTTCTCTCATGGATATTTAAATTTCTAGCGATTATTTTAGCTGCTTTTGTCTTCGCTGCTGTGGACGCTTAGATAATGGGAGCATTAATTAAAAGAAAGATTGAATGGTAAATTTCATCATTAAAAAGATGTCTCCTGTTTATCTAGGAATCTATCGCTACCTGTTTATCTATCTGGATATATAGGATGGTTATAAATAAAGTTCCACTTTGAAATGGTTATGAAAGAAAAACTATTGGATCGTTACCAAACTTGGTAATAACTTAAAGGAAGTCATAGAAATTTCTTTTCTATATATATATATATATATATATATATATATATAAATATACAAATATATATATATATATATATAATATATGTAAAAGAATTATTGGTGAAATGGCATTATATCAATATTGTTAGGCAAAATAGGACATGAGGACACCGAATTAAAATGTGTTCAATCGTTTCTGAAACATGCTATAAAGAATATTCAGTGTATGTTATTTCGAAACAATTATCACCATGTGTGCGTAACATTCCACCTGATATGCTAAAATGTACTGTTGGGAATTTGTTTTCAGAAAATAGATGCTGCATTGAAAAAGTTTTGCAAGTTTAACTTTTAACTGTGTGGAAACTGATGCTATCATGTCCTATTTTGCTTAACTATATTGGTACAATTGGTACAATACAACTATTAAGTTTGATATTTGGTCCAGTAGACTCCATTTTAAGAGCATTTTAAAGTGGACATTTAATTATAACTTTATTTTTTAATTATTATAGCTTTTTTAAAAATTTTGATTTGTGTTTAGAAATGTCCCTTTCTTTATTAGGGAAAGTGCCAGCCCTATCTCATCCCTATTAAATAAATTAGTATCGAGTGTACTGAAACATATCAAACCTAATAATTAAGGAAATTTCTTTATTGCATATTTTCTTACGAACTGAAGAAAGCGGGATTTGAATCTCCAGAAAAATTTCGAATGCATTAATAAATGCTTCGATACCATTTAAATAACAGTTGGTTGTCCCCAAGGTCATTAATAGGATATAGAAATGCTTTAATTCCTCTATTTCGTAACATAAGTGATATATAATTGTCTTGCATGTGTTTTTTCATTTGCATTTATAACATATCAACGGAAAAATGCTGAAATAAACGAGAGTTGAAAGACAGAGGGAAAATGAAAAATTGTTGCCGATTGAAACTTTTTATTTAAAAAAAAATCCTCTTCTTTCATAGAAATCTTCCCATTAAACTTTCATGGACGTTTTTTACTATTCATCTTTTTTTTTTCTCTTTCTTAAGTAGAAAACCCTTTGCAAGAGTAAAAACGAGGAAGGGAAAAATTATTTTTGCTTTGACATTTTACGCGTATTTGAATTTTCTCTCCCCTTCCTTCGTGTTTTGTTCAAGCATTGGGGAAATTCAATTAAGGTGCTTGAGGTCCGGCGGTTAATGTTCATTTTCTTTGCAAAATATTTGCATTCATATTGAAAGAAACTTTCGTGGTTATTAAAGTTGAATTATAAATGGAATGGAGAAAAGAGTTTTTTTTTTTTTTTTAAATATTTTTTTAAAGTTACATTCTGATGACATGAAGTAATGAAGTATTCACATTAGTTATAGTACCAAAATTCGGCATTCAGCGATGACCCCCCTCCCTTTTTTTTAATGAATCGAAAGAGAGGAAATTGCTTTCACTATTCTTAAAAAAAAATGTGTTTTAAGGTGTGGGGGTGGGAACGTTGCTCCTTGTATTATGTTTTATTATTTTTTTAATGAAAGAGTAAAATAGATATATATATATTTTGGATTTGCAAAAATGCGTTGATTGTTGTTATCAAACATGTTCCTTTTCAACATCTTATATTAAATGAAGTTCATTTTTTTAATTTATAAAATAATTGTTTGAAACAATCGTTGAAAGCTATGTGTCTTAGAATTGACAATTCTGTAAATATGAAATACTGTGTGGAGGAATTGTTGAGATGCTTTTTGTTATGCGGTGAAAAATCGCACGAAAAAAGGAGAATGCCTTATTTTTATACAGTAATATAAATTTTATATTTTTATGGATTTTTTTATTTATATTGTAATGAGGTAAAATATGTAGTTTCGGAAATCATTAAAAAAAAGTTTTTAAGTTCATAACTGAAATTTGGTACGTTTTTGCATTTTTTAAAAGTTGCAATGTATATGCATTATATTTCATTGTTATTTAATTCTTTTTATTCTGTTTTAAAATATTTTTTTAATAATTAATCCATGAAGTATTATAAATCTTTTTTTAAAAAATGTAATAAGACAATCGTTTAGTTTTAGTTGGGCATTAACGTGCTGCGCATTAAAATACAGCAAAATTATCGCATAAACGTTATATGTGGAATATAAATATGCATAAAAAATTTCCTAACCATGTTCTTTTTTCAGACAGCAACAGTTTTTTCTTGTCATTTAGCTGGGCTATCTTACTTTATTTCGCTGATAGCAATCTATTTCCTCCTTAGCCTGTCGCTATTTGTCAATATAATCCTTTGTATTAAGAAGCAGCGACACAAAAGTCGAATAGATTCTTGTGTTGACACGAAGTTATTGACATTGACAGTTTGCCCCTTTGCTATTTGCTTTCCATTTGCTCGCGCCATTGTTATTCGTTCGGTGAAGAGGGTGTAGCAGCTTAGCAGGTTTTTTCTTTTTCTCTCATGTAATGAGTAGGTGAACGAGTAGTTCGAACAGAAAAAAATTTCTGAATATTTTAAAGAATGTATAGGGATGTTTTTTGGTTTTTTTTTTGAAAGAAAATGTTGAGTTGGAAAGATCTTCATCTGAAGCTGTATTTATAATTTCTGCATAGTTGTTTTTGAAAAGAAATGGGGTTATTAATATGGTGTGCACGGATAAATCTAATGAACAAAATTTGTTATTTTTGATATATGAATATTTTGCCAGTAAAAGTGGGTAAAATAAGTTTGGGTAAAGAAATTATTTTTGTATTTTCATTTACAAAAAAATTTTGCAATTGTCAAAAAATTCGAACTTTTGATTGATGTTCACGTTTCAGACCTCACTAAATATGAAATGCACATTTTTGGAATAATATATATGTATATATTTAAATATTATTCCAAATTGAGCAAATTTGTAGATTTCTGTCGAATTTTGAACGAAATTCATGCATAATTTTGTTTTCTCCATTTGCTCAAGTACAAGTGTAAACGATAACTACAAAACATTTAGAACTAGATAAATAAAATTTAGTACACATGTGTGATATTTAGGTTCTTGTCAGATTTTGGACAAAATGTGTCGAACAGTTTGTTATGTGTCTCTGTACAATTTTGCTTGCTCTTACAAAGGCATTGAAAATTCAATAACTTAAGTAACTGCAATTTAGCATGACTACAACCGCTGCCCCATATCAGATTTTAGTTTCAGTTATTTGAAAAAACAACAAAAGCTTGCAAAATAAGAATACACTAGGAAGCATTCGACTATTTTGTGTGGGATTCTAAAAATAAATATCTGAATACTCATGTTCTGGGTCTTGCCCAGATTCACGATTTTGTGCGTAAATCAGGAGTTGAATATCATTTTAATTAGAGAATACTTGAACGTTTCGATAATGTTCCTGCTGTTTTTAAGTTTTGAACAATGGAATTATAATGTAAATAGAATGGATAATATGGATTTTTTAAAACTGATCTCACAATGTTAATTTTTTTATACATATAACTAGTAATTTCAACGTAATTATGCTAAGTGTGTAACAATATAAAATGCATTTGCTTTTAAAGATATTTTTTTAAGCTATTTAAAACATTCAAGCTTCCTCCCCGTAAAAATTTTAAAGTTCAGTGTAAAATTCTTTCGCCCTAGGCTTGATCAAAATCTGCGAGACATATGGCGTATTTTCTAAAACTTATTTGTATACATAAATACATCGAGTAGATTGATTTTTCTTTTTGAATAAATGTTTCGATAAATATTCTTTTAATTAAGTTTGAAAGATTGTAAAAATTACACTTTTTTCACTTTCACTTCCAGAAAGGAGCGTTTCGTTTTTGGATTTCATTTCGGAATATTATCGGTGAGTTATTCTTTCAAGGAAACTGCAATTTGTTATTTTAAAACCGAGAAAATGAACTAGTTTCGAATGCAATTTTTCTAGTGTGGTATTGATCGAGACTTTCATTTAACAGAAGATACATTTTAAACTCTTATAAAATGTAATTTCTGCTCTGAAAAACTATATATCTGAAACTCCTCTCCCTTTTAATTTTCACTTTTGATATAAAATGGATCTCATTTACTTTTTTTCTTTGCTAATTTCATATTTTTGTATAGTAAATTACTGCCTGAAATACTTTAGCTTTTGAATTCTGTATTTTTGCGTAATTTTTTTTAAAAAGGTGATTCAATAGATAAAGAATACTGTGGAGAGTTATTTCTTGTTTTAATGAACTTTAATTTATATTAACTTTTGCTTTATAACGGAATCGTTTTGTTCTTATGGTAAGTTTTCAGCTTTGGGTACTGAAGTCTCCTAGTTTGACTCGATTTTACCGAAGAATTGCTGTACAAACAGGTCTAGTTACGTGAAATTCATTTGGGACAAACAATCTACCGCTAGTATGTTGCAGAATTAGTTGTTGGGAGGAGGATGTTGGATCAGGTGTAACCCTGCAACCACCGATAGGCCAATGTCTATCGTTGGCTGTGGGAATCCTCGTATCTGACTGCGGTTCAAAAGTATAGACCCAGCCACAAATAGATCTAGTACTGCTTACAAATGGGCTGTTAATATAACCGAACTGCATTTTTAGATAATTTTATCTTATTGAATAGTTTACTTTTTGAAATAAATTATTGTGATAAAGGTATATATTCTACTTAAAATGTTTCAGGAAAACGCATTTGATACTTCAGGTTAATTTGCAGTTATAGCAAGTACTATCCTGATCAGTTTGGGATAAATAACCAATTTTGAAAAACTAAATTTTCTGCATCTCATTAATAATTAAAAAATAACAAATAATATTGGATTTTAACACTTTTTTTTCTGATAAAATGTCAGCAATATTTAGCTCTAAAGTTAGTTACAATATAAAAAAAAAAAAACTGAAAATTATTCAGTCAACTATTTTAATTCTTAAAATTTGAAATGATTTACATCAATAGTATTTTGATTTATAAGATTTTCTTGATGCATTTTAGTAGGAGTTTGCGTTCTGTTGTATCTTTTGCTATTAAATGCAGTACTCAGATTAGAAGGAGGGACGAAGACGAAAAAAAATTTGGGAAATGGGAGATTTTATTTTTTCACTTCAAATATATTTTTTATCATTGCCGCAGGTCGATCAACGTTCCTTTTTTTAGGTATCAAAATACTAATATATATCTTGGATCCTAGTAAATATATGTATATATCAAATATCTTGGTAAAGCGTCAAAAAAGTAAATAAATAAAATTAAAATAATGGTAAATTCCTCACTTTCGTTTTCTTGAAGATACTTCCTTAAGTGTGAAGGAAATTCTTATACTTGATGCATTATTTATGGGCACATGGTAGACAGCTTAGATGCATCATTCCCAACTTTCCGCTCATCCCAGAATTTTATATTGCTTATTTTTAGTTTTTGTTGCGAAAAGCTGTAGAGTTTGAGAGAAATAGTTTTTCGTATTTTTCCCCTTTTTTTTATGGATCAGCGTGTTGATAGAAATTTTTTTTCCACCTCTTCTCGAAGGATCAAAATCTGTTTTAATTTTTCATTTGCAAAAACATGCACTTATATATTTGAATGTTTTCAAGAAAAAAAAAATTAAAAGTATGTTGAATATTTTGGTATGTAAAGTAGGTGTTATTGCGATTCTTCGGTTCTTGCGATATATAAAATGTATATCCCATTGAATTAAAAAAATATCTTTAAATTGCAACATAATAGCCTGACTAATGGTGCTCATATCCGTCCTTTAAACTGAGAACATATAATGCATAAGAGACATGTAATTTTCAAATACATCATATTCTCCAAATATAAAGAATACCACCGTACTACGACTGTTTTGAGGTTGAATACTAACTTGTGCCAACAATATCAGACCAAACAATCGTTTTCCGGTATTCTAGTGTGCTATGCCTCCACCCCTACAAATTCCTTATTTTATTTTTTTAAAGTGAATTCAACTGATCTCATTTTGATTGCCTGTTACTAATGTTAGTTTGTTTTCTATCCATTTTGTAAAGAGGATGGATTTACTTTGTATTTGTTGCGTTTACTGCATGTCATTCATGTAGTCGCTCTTTTATCCACAAATGTTTTCCATCCACTATTTTCCTTTATTTTTTTATCAATAATTTTTATTAATAAATAATTTGAAAGTTCGGTTTGAATGAACGTGTTTGGGATTTTGATATTAATGCGATTTTTAAGGAAATTTAATAATTAATTAAATGTCATATTAAACTTATTTTTTTTTCTTACACTATCAGACAAAGGTATTTTATATGTCTTGTTTAATTATTAACTCAAAGATAATTTTTAATTCAAATTTTCATTTATGTTTTTAGATTATATTGGATTATATTTCTATGTATTCTAGATTTTCTTTTAAAAAATAATTAATAATTTCATTTTAGGTTTATTATTTTAATTATTTAAATTTACATGTCGTATTTATTCGAATTTTCTTTTTATTTCAGGTAAGTTCTGTACTATCTATCGCCGCTGATTGCATTAGTAAGTTAAAATTTCACTTATATTTTTGATGTCTTTGTTGATCTATGTGGATCAACAAAATGTTTCAAATTGCTTAAAAAACAAAAGAAAAAAATTATTTTAAGTTCATTGTAAACCTGTAAAATTAAAGAACGAATAGCTTCGATTATTTTGATTTCAGCTTTAAGAAGCTTTCTTTAGGTTTTAAAAAAATGAAAATTAATATTGAAAATTTTAAATTTAATTTTTTTATGAATAAAAGAATAAAGTATACCTTTAGTATTTTTAATTTCTGTTGTAGCTTCGATTTAGTAATTAGGATTGGTTTTAATATCACACGCACAGTTAATTATACTTCCTAACATCTTGTATATAAATTTATGTTCTTGACAAATACAAAGAAAAGGGGGGGGGGAAATGCGTTTTAAAAAATGTGCTTTCTTTGCGTTAAATTTTGGGGCTATTGCTGACTACATGTTTTTTCCCTTAAAAAAAAAGTAACTTTTTTTATTTTCCTGTATTGAGAATGAAATAAATAAAGTTATATAAAAAGAATCGAAATCCAGGTTGAAGCTTTTTTCATATAAATATATATGAATGTCAAACGGCATGGAACTGTTGAGAACAAACAAGAAACAACAAAAGTATTGCAATATCTATGTATATTACTGAATTTCAATAGCTTCAGGGTAGAAAAGTATTTATCTCATATATATACAACGACTGCCTTCTTTAACTCGATGTCAACGGGGTAGCATTCTTTCAGTGTTTTTCTTTAGAATCCTTCTGTTTGCGGCGAATTTTTATAAAATTTTCAAATAATAAACGTTAGCTAGTAAGTTAAAATTAGCTAGTAAGTTTTAAAAATATTTTACTTTGCCGTAAAAAATTCTGGTTATATTATTGATATTGAAAAACTTTACTGTATTAAAAAAAAATAAAGCTTTTTATTGATTTACTTGTCTAACTTCATTATTTTTTGTATTTGAGTGAAAGAATTTTAGATTATTGGTTCAAAAATGCGCATCGTCTATTTCTTCCTGACTTCATTTCTTTGGAAAGGTGTGGGAGGAGGGGCTTTTCTGTTTTGTTTTTATGCGCAATTGGTGGAGTTAAAAAAATTGGAACTAGTAATTCGCATGCATGTAGGAAAGTAACAAATCGTACAAAAAAACAACAACATGTATAATAGAAACTGAAATTGAAATGTTTATTTAAGTGTCCTTCTTCGCTTTAGAAAAACAGCGTGTACATATTATTTTGAATATACAACTATCTTGCAATGAAATATCATCATTGAAAACAAAATTTTACAGTTAATGGATGCCAATTGTATAAAAGATTATTGACCACTCAAATTAGGCGAGAAATTTTGCGATTTTTGACAGCAAAAATGTTGGTTTTAGAAAATACAAGAATTAAAGTGATATCCATCATTAGAGAAGACCGTCTACATAATTCAATATATTGTCGCGGAGACTATAAGAGAAAGCACTCACTTGAGTGAAGTGGATTCTCTTCATGGACTATTGATCGCAGAGCAGGGTCTTTTACTGCTTTTTAATTGCTATTGTTTATTTTAATCTTTAATATCTATGCATAATGTTCGTTTTGTTCATCTCAGCTGTGTATTTTCCACTGTGCATCGTGTTAGCTTTTGGAATAAAACGTCATTTACCATTATCCATTGTTTTTACCGTTTTCGCTTTACACATATCTGCACGTACGATTTTCTTTCATAGTTTTGGTATAATATTGGAAAAGTTTTTAAAATATTCAAGTGAAATTCCTCGTTTTCGCATTGGAACGTGTGGAAAGGTTTGATGCACTGTTGTTTATTAAACAACGCATTGTGTGTTGTCATCTGTAAATTATTGTTAATCAATCTTTGCTTTTAGGTTATATTTAATTTGAATTTCTGAAATATTCAAAGGTCAAAAGGTCGTTTTAGATGCAATTCTCTCGCGGTGATGTTAAGTATTTCAAGATACAATTTCTGCTTGCCATCTATCCCGCAAGAATCAAAAAGAAATTCATTCATGATGAAATTCTTTCCTGTGAAATAATGCAGTATGTTTCATTATGCCTCGAATGCCATGCCTATTGGGCACTTAGTGCTATGGCATGATTTTTAAATCGGCCATTATTCTTTTTTCAGATTTTGGTTCGCAATTCATTATTTCTCAGTTTGATCGTCTTTTTTGCCTAAAAATAACATATTTTGTACTTGTTTTATTTTTATAAACGATATGTACGATTAAATGTTTGAAAATATATTAATACCATCATTGTGCAACTTTGCGAACATAAGGTATTTATTCCCTAGTGATAATTCCATTTTGAATTTGAAATAGTATGGGCGGGTAATCATTATCTTATTACAATACTGTTTCATCAGAATTGTGGAACTTTCGATGGTATTACTTAAAATTATTGACTAAATACTTTTATTTACTTTTATTATTTGTGTTACTGCCTACCAATATGTTTAAGTTACAGATATTGTTAGTTTTAACAATATTTGAACTTTCTTACTTTTATATTAGAAGTACAATTTCGCATAAAAAAATATTGAAATTGTCAAAAAAAAAAAAAAAATTGGTCTTAAGATTCTAACAAAACTCCATGTTCAGACTTCAGTCAAAAAATCCTTTTCTGGAATTATGTTTGTCTGTGAATGTAAATCAAAAGCGTTTTGAGCTGTACAAATAAAATTTGGTATATGTTCTAGGGACTAAATTAGTAGATTTTTATCAAATTCGAAGAAATTTGTTTATATGCTTTGTGTGAACAACTGATGAGATAACTAAAAAGCAAAAATATCCACATTGCACTAGAGAATTTCGAGCCAAATTATCTACAAGTTGATTATCTGCACGACTTACATAAATGAGAAATTCTATAAATTCTTGATATTAAAGTTATAAATTTGTACAGCTTATTAATTCAATTGCTTGGAAGAAAGGCTCGAAAATGCATATAAGATTTTCTTCTACGAAGTACACGACTGCTACTCTAAGGCTAGAGTCGAGAAGAAAGTGAAGGAAGATACTCCATTTCTATTGTTATAGGTCTATTGTCTAAGACTTTTATTAGGGGCAAAACACGAGTAATTATAGGAAAGAAGTCTCCGATTGATTTAAAATTTCTGCAATGGTTACATATTTACGTGAAAATAATCCTTAAATCCTTACACTATGTATATATTATAACGGTTTTTACTTATTTTACTTTTTCGGTACGAAGTATTAAAAGAAAAAGTATTTTAATCGTCAAAAATTTCAAACAAGAAATTTTGAAGTATTTTTACTTTTCTTTAGTTCCGAAAAACATTTGAAATCGTAATCTGTTTCTGAGCTTTAGTGATGATATTTTGTATGTGGTCCTTATACCAAACCTGTAGACATTTATCAAAATCTGAATGAAATCCATTCAAAGGAAATTAAGTCTATTCAGCTGAACGAGGATAGGTTAAGTCGATTACTGTAAAACAAACAGAGCTGAATAAAATTTTGTAAATAGATTTCATATTTAAAGTGAAGACATGCATCAAATTTGATTCCATATTCATTAAGGAATTGGCCATTTGTTAGTCCGTACTTTCACAAGCGTGTAAACCTGGTAAGTCAAAGATGCAGTGGCTGAGTATATAAAATTTGGTATGTAATTTCATTTGCTGTACTGTGTTGAATTTTAGCTTCAGTTGATTAGCATTCAATATGCATATTAGGTTTTTTTGGGCTTGTATATTAACCATATCGCGTGGAAAGGTTTGATGGACAAAGATAACTTTTTTTTTAATGATTTCTTTTTTAAGTAATGTTCACCACTTGCATGTGATTAATAACGTGGAAGTAAATTTATTACAGATTGTATGAGAAAGTTTTGGGAGACCCGCTTCTGCTGGTTTTTATCTATGGTTTACTAGGCTGCTTTGGTTTAAATCTGTTTTCAATGTAGCAAAGTATTATAAAATTTTTTCGATTAACTTAAATTAGATAATCTTAGTTTGTTGAATACGTTTCATTACTAATGGATTGTGCATTAATACATCTTATACCTGAGACAGAACTTAAACTTTTGCATAATGAAAATGGAAGTTTAATTCAAATTTTTATATTTATGCGATGGATATGATAATTGTTAGGCTATATAGTAAAAAGATATCCATCCAGCAAAAAAATTAATTCATACGTATTTGCAGACCCCATTTCATTTCATTTTCTCTTGGCGAATAGTTGACTTTTTTCCTTTTGATGTACCTACCTTTCATGATACGTTGATTCACATTTGTTTGTTTTTGTTTTCCAGCTCGCGAAATTATTTGAGGCATCGATTTCCTTTTAAGTTGGATGTAAGCTATCCACCGGAAAAGGCTCTAAGGAACAAAAGAAGGGTCTCCCATTTTTAGCTTTTTTTGTCTCTTTATTGCCTCGCTGTCGTTCATCTACGACATTGAAGAAAATAGATGTCTCTTAAAAAAATAACCTGCTCCTGGAATGCCCTTTTTTCGAAATGGTCTCTGTAATCGTTTACTGTCGTAATAATTCTTGTTTGCTGGTGCGGCCTCTCGAAAGTACTTGGTGATTTTCGCATTTGAAATTCGTTTTATTCTGCTACACTTTTTCATTGCTTCATCTACTGGACAGTGACGTGAATTTAGTGCAGAGGCATATATATATATATATATATATATATATATATATATATATATATATATATATCATTTTTTATGTCAACAGTTTTTGTCGACATTAATAACTATTTTATATAGCTTGAAGACAGTACGAAATATTCATTGCATTGGATTCATTTTGCTTGTTTGATAAAGTGGCGAGATCTAGTAGTTATTGGATTCTTACATTTCCATACAAATATATGCATGCATCTGTCCCCTGCATTTCGTAGTTGAGTTATATTTTATAAATGTTTGAGTTTACAACTTTTTATTTTATGCCATTTTAACCCTTTATTTACCGAATTATTTTACCTTTAATTTACCATTTGCGATTTTCTAACTTTTATTGTTTTAGCATTAGTCGCATTTCGGCACAGAATAAGACTAGAAAAGCGGATAATTTTTTAAAAATTAATTAAAATAATTTCATTAAAATTAATAATTAAATATTTTTAATTTCTGACTTCAGCTTATATCTACTTTTTTCTATTCGAGCTACACTGTTCATGTTCTTTTGAATACAGCCAAAATAAAATATTATAATTCAGAAAATATCAACCTGATTTAAACGGTACTTTTAATAAAAGATAAACTATTTTAGTATCATCTTATCCTGTGGAGATTTTTCTTCGATTGGTTTACACGGTAAAGATTACATGCATTTTGATACATTGTGATGTCTTTATTAAAACTTACCAAGAGGATAAAATTTTTATAACCAAGTCTAACGCAATCTGTCCGGAAGTTATATTGTTATTCAACAATGACTAATGTAACCGAAAAGTATAAAACCATTCATCGGTGGCTGACGAAGTACGAAATGAACATGTTCTATCAATCATCAGTGACTGACGAGGCACAAAATAAACTTTTTGCGTACAGCCGATTAACCCGTCACTAATGAACGTGTACTTTTAATCACCGGAAACTTAAGAGGTTCGAAATGAAAATTCAGTGTCAGTAATCGTGAGTGCCATGGCTCTTAACGTAGTAAACACCTTCTTTCGTTTTTTTTGAAATACTGAACATAAAATATTTACCATAATGAATATATTTGATATTGTCTATTTTTCTTGTGATCAGGTATTCATTCCAGATCGCATCTTGATACTACTACTATTACTACTACTACTAATAATAATAATAAAGAAAATTTTTGATGGCCATACATATCTAATGCATTTTCTGGAAATGCGGATTTCAGCTTATTGGAATCGAGTTTTATAGAAATCGTTAATTTTCTTTTTATTCAATAATTCTATAATATTTCTAATATCTCCAAGACTTTTTTCTTTAAATTTCTTTTTTTTTTATTGTTTAATTGATCATACTTATTTTACTTACAGCTATTTATGCTTGGTATAATTCATTATTTTTGGACATTCGACTTTTATGCTCCAAGTCTGTGGCATGTCCGATTTTAACTATTTATTATTGCCATTTAATAATCTATTCAAAAGCGTGAAGCAAAACATTTCTATTAAATAGAAATCTATCGGAAATACACAAAATTTGTATAGCAAATATTGGGCAAGATGTCCTTGGCGTTCAAAACAAATAATAAATGTTTCGTGCTTAAACTTTTATGATTTAAATCTGAATTCGTGCCATACAATTAATTTCTGGGAATAATTCTCTGTGAAGTTCCAGTTTTCGATTTCCAAACTTCCATCGCAGAAAATTATAATTTCCTCGGCATTGAATCGGACAGTCCTCCCTTTTGCGAGCCAGGATTTGATGAGCCTTTCATGTTTGAGCAACCCCCCATCTGAGTTTACTTAACAATGTGGATGGCAAGCAGAATTCCTTGTGACGCCCCATCGCTGAAATTGTGTTCCATCATTACTTCAACGACCCTAGGCTAACAAGACGGTGTTACTCAGTGCTCGTTAATTAAGCGAAAGTGTGAGACTAAGATAGCGGGTGGCGGGGAAAGGTGAATTATGCCTCATTAAAGCTTTTGTTGTCTCCATTTAAGCTGTTCTATTGAGTAGGTAATGTTTTTGCGAAATGGTTTCCTTTAATAAACGTCTCTCCGTCTTTTATAGACTGCTTGTTGGAATGTTAATAAATATTTGTTTATATACTAGAAAGGTGTTTTAAATATATATTTGTAAAATTGAAAATTCGTTGATTGGTATACTATTCGTTCTAAGTTACATCAGCATAACAAAAGGTGTTTTTTTTAAAAAAGTACTTTTATTCCAATCAGTCATTACTTTTAAACATAATGTTTGAAATGTACTGCGCAAAAATCGTCAAAAAAAATCTATAGAATATTGAACCTAGAGCTTAACAGGCGTGGCATTTTGTGCAGTAAGGATCTCGCTAAAATGAGTTTTTAAAGTTTTTCAATTAATTAAAATTAGATGGAACTCTTGTTCTTCCTTTTTATCTTATAAATTTATTTATTAGTAGGCAAATAACATTTTTACTCGTAAATTAAAATTTAAGAAAATTGACTTTGCCATAATATCAATTTTATTTTCTGGCAGTTTTTCTTAAATTTTAATAATTAAAAAAATATTTTTGTTTAGTATTTTGTTTATATTAGGTTCTACGCTGGTTACTTTTAGATTGATATACCATGTCTGATTTATGCTGTGAAATTTCAGCACCTTACAAAAATTCTTTTGGTGCATTTATTTTACAATAACGATAGAAGTTGTGATTACGATCTATATCTATAATATTGAAATTTTTGTGATATTTGTATTACAGATATTTGTTAAATTATAGATATCTGTATAGCATATTAATATTATAGCCGATATTTTTGGTATTCAGCTGTAAATGAGCTATTATTAAAAAAAATATCGCCATTATGATTTTTTTTCAATTATAAAACGAGTTTAAAAATAACCTCTTTTGCAATTTATGTGGTCGTTGAAGTGAATGTTACAACAGATAAAATTTTTCATTAATCTTAAAATATCATTAATTCTTTATTTTGTTTAGTTTCATTTTAATTTAAAAATGGAGGCATTCACTTAAATTTCAAAATAGCAATAATTATAATAACCGAGGGACAATTTTTTGCTTTGGAAACTAAACTTTTTTGCAATTTTTGTTCGCTAAATATATGAAATTTATCAATTTAAAAATACCATTACGCTATAATTTTGCTTCTCTGCTTTCTTATTTTTCTTTAAAAATAAAAATGGTTTTCTATTTGCTGACATATAAGTAACAGGCAAATAATGATTCCCCCCCCCCCGCTCACAGAATTTCTGCGTAATGAGATCATTTGCTCTACATTTTCAATAAAAACAGCCGTAGAAATTTTCTTTAAAAATATTTGAAGCTTTCTTTTTAAAAATAATTTTGAATTCATTACATTTATCTCGTAAAAAAAATATTTTTAAAAGAATAGGTATGCAGGAATGTGAAAAAATGGAACTACTGATTTAGTTTCCTTTTGTAATTTTTGTTTCATTTGTGGTAATGTTTCATTTTAAGAAAAATTCATATTTTTTTTTACATTTTATACTCTACTGATCTAATGTTTTTATTTTATTGAAGAATGATACCTTATATGATAATGTTTATGATGATATAGGGATTTTATTTCGAGAAAAAAAAATACCACCTGGAAAAAAGATATGAAATGATTATATGTAAACTGAAACAAATTTTTAAGTATTTTAATTTTCGAACATTTTTCTGTCACACTTACTAAATATGTTATTAAATTACATTATTTTTGTTGCATTTATATGTACATATATAATTTTCTCTTAAAACAATAGACTTGTATATTTTTTTAATACGTTCATATTTGTATGTATGTTTCTAGCAATGAAATTAAAAAATTCTGTTGAATGATTATTGATAAGTACACTTTTTGCATTTCATCAGTAACTTGAAAAGTTATGCGAAATGTATAATGAAACTGAGGTCTGTATTTAATTTTGTTGAGGTTTCTATTTTATATAATAATTACAAATGATATCAAATTAGAAATTATATAGGCTTAGAATTAGAGCATCACTTTTCGGATCATGTGTTATAAAAGGGTACGTAGGAAGGTAATACTAATTCTTTGGTCGTTGAAAAGAAAGCTAAAGAGATAATCGACGAATTAAGTTGCACGAAATTAAAGAATGAATTAGCATTAGAATCCCATAAAATGAATCAAGAACATGATAATTCGTCTGTATCCTCTACGTTGCAAAGAAAATCCACTTTCTTCTGTTTAAAACTTTAATACATCTGTCTGTAAACGCTCCCATACTCGGATTAATTGGATAAATCACCCGGATTTTCCCGTTTCTCGACTGAAAGAAAACTACCTGTTTCCGAGTAAAATACCATTCCTGGAAACGACCCTGCTCGGATCCCACTGTATCACTGTAGTAATCCTCATTAAGAGTGACAGAATCATAACGTTCCATTACCTCGCTTGTCGCAGCGGATGTAATCACGTTTGGGGAGTAACACGCTTTTGAGTTTTAACGAGTTAGGACGTTTTAATAAATTTTAAAGCGGAAGAAACATATTTAATGCCGGATTTCTGCTTTTAGAGCAACAGGATCCTCTCTAAAACTCGCTAAGTAATAAGATTAAATTTCAGCGCTAATTTCCTGAGAAGACTCAGATTTCTGTTCTTGGTGGATCGCAGGGGGACTAAAATTGATTAATTTTGTCCCAAATCGGCGCCATTACAGGAATTAAAAAATTTCGAAGCAAATGCAACAACGACACTGCATTATCAGTGTTTGAGCATTATGATGAATTAATTATTTAAATGCCTTTTACTTGTAACTGAGACGAAATGTTTATTTGCTTTAAAGGCGTTTTATGTTTCAGTAACGATGTTCTATGAAGCACGATTTTGTGTTTTTCTTTTAAATATTTGCCTGTCAGCTTATAAGGTTTTACTTGAATGAAGGTTTTGAATTTCGGTTGATGAGATGAAACAGTTTATTTATAACCTGTTTAATTTTTCAATGTTAAATATTGTCTTTCTATTGGACCTTCCCCATTCTTTCCTTTCGGCACATCAGAGGTAAATGTGCATCACTAAAACTAGTTCATAAAATACTTTCATCAATGTCCTAGTCTTTTTTTTTACTTTCTTGCAAACGAAGCATAGAGAGCTCATAATCTTCTCAAATTCGACCTAGAGATTTAAACCAGAGTTTCCCAAAATTTTTTGTGTCGTAGACCCCTTGCCATGTTTTTCCGTATTGAATAGACCCCCTACTTACCTGATATTGATTTCCTGTAAATTTCTAACTGTAGTGAAGTTTACTGTTAAAAACTTAAAGTAAAAACGCATGTTAATTTATACATTTATTAATTGAATTTAAATTTATACTACTCAAAATAAAATTTCGTATCTGTTATGTAAAATCTATGTAACATGAAATAAACATAAAATAAACTAAAATAAGCAAAAAGTCAATATTTTTAATGAGAAGGATGAGCCTGATGCTTTAACAATAAATTATCAGCATTTGGCGTCAATTTTGTAAGGGTTAATCTTAAATCTCCTCGGCTAGATTCGGACATGGCATCAGTCATCTATGGGCAAAATAAAATTAATTAAATAAGCTTACAGCTTACACAATTTTATAAACATATATAAAATTTTTTTTACTTCATAGGTACTTTTATGAATAATGTAAATGTTTTGATATTATAAGATAGTATGATGTGAGTAAATAGGTACTATCAGTGTATGTGTTGAGATTTACTATCGTGGATCCCCATTTTCATTTCATGGACCCCCAAATTTTTTTTTCGTTGACGTAGACCCCTTGCAGGTTGTCATAGACCCCTAGGGGTCGATATAGACCACTTTGGGAATCACTGATTTAAACGAATCTTCACATTTCAGATTTCTCTGAACCACGAAACACATGTTTTGAAAATAAATCTTCACATCATATATGTTTTGGGGAATATTTTTTTAATGACCACATTTTGCACAAAACGCACTCCTGAGCACATTTTGCACAAAACGCACTCCTGAGCACATTTTGCACAAACACGAAAGACAAGGTAAGACAAGATATTAACGCGTGTACATCTCAGCTACAGCATCTCATCTCGTTATAATAACAATCGCAATGCATTGTGGGATGCATACCTAATCAGGCATTGCCATCTATTATCCAAAAGAGGAGATAACGTAATGTTGTAATTTCAGATATTTTCCTTTATATGATTTTAAAAATTGCCTTCAGAAAACCATTCTAAGAGAGGGCGAGGATGGACATTACCGAAACTGTTTTAAGTTTGGTCTTCAGACTCATTTCATTTTCACCATGATGATGATAGTGAGTGGAATACAGTCTATACTCAGTCGTATATACTAGTGCAAAGAATTGTCACTTTCCGGAATATTTATTCGAGAATATGAAATAAAAATTGGTGACAAAACATTTCTTAAATTTGGCTATATTCTTGTAATTTAACTAATTCTAATTCTTAAGAATGGACTGCTTATAAAAGCAATAATAACAACGATATATCTTTTTCGCAAAATTTGAACTTTTATTATGACAAGCGACTGAAACTACTTGATTTATTACTACACGCGAATTTAATAATTTTAATGAGAAAATGATTTTTATGTTTATCCTTGTCCTTTAAAATATTGGGGGCTATCCCAGTTATTGGCGTATATTGCTGTTACTCTTAATTATAATTAAACCCTTCTACTTCTTAAAATCAATTCCTCGAACGTAATTATTCCCAGAAGTTGGGGTATTTTTCTTTTCCGACGGCACTTTCATTTATAAATCTGTCAGTTTATTCATATAGAAGGGCTGCTTTTAATCTTCTAGCATCGCTTTCCTTCTCGCCAGCTTCTTTTTTTTTTCTCCTCCTAATCCCCACCTCAGATGTGACGAGAAAATTGTCCTTTATTCTTCCTCTTAACTTCGACATTAATGCGCCAAAGAAAGTTTATAACCCTCGTAATATCCTGGAAATACTTAACAATCGCGCCTCAAAATTCTTTTCTAGCCGGCTTAAAGAATTTGGTGAAAAATTAAACAAGTATTAATTTTAATGGTAGTGGAAAGATTATGTGTTATCATTATTTCTGTTTTGCTTCTAGTACGCTGAAGTTAAGCTTTATTTGTCTTTTATGTAGACTCTCAAAAAATATATATTTTTAAAATCATGGCATGACTCTTTGTCAAATGTGCATCGCATGTGAAATAAATTTTCTGTCGTATAATTTGGTTTTAGCCGATATCGGTTAAAAAAAATGGTTATTAATTTTTTATCCTTTATGGTAATTTCACTTGAATAGTTTTAAATCATTTATATTTAAATGAACTTAAAGTAAACGAAAAGAATTTCCTTTAATTTATGAAATACTTTATTTTTCATTCAAAGGAAAAGATATTGGATATATTTTTAGTAACAAAACTATTAATTGTTTGATTTTACGATTCGAACTATTCTGGACTATCTAATTCCTTATCCTTATCCCTTTCATGTTAATAGTTATTAGTAATTCTTTATGCTCTAATTACGACATTATTAAAACGATTCCAACTTTTCATATTAGAAGGACGAAGAATAAATAACCTCTTGTGTTTTAGACTTTTAAATTCGCTACTACAGTTAGAATTTTCAAACAAAATTAATGGGAGAGTATGATTATTATATTTTAGTCCCATTTTTTGTGCGTGTTTGAAAGAGAGATAAGTTTATTATGGTTCCTCGAATTAATACTTGAACTAATCATTTTAATGTTGCTTTTATTAATTAACTATTCTTTACTCATACAAATCTGTTTGACGTAAATGATCATATGTGCAAAAAACATCTTTAGTAGAATGTGCCGAGATGTTCCTCTTCTGATTCATTTTCACTTTTGATTTCCCAAAGGCGCCGGCGTCCTTGCTTAGGCATAGCGCGTCTTTCCCGAAATCTGGTCCTGGTTTGGGCATGGTTATTCTTCTCTGTGTTGTACCTGTAAAGTGTGTGAATGAGTTCCCCATGTAAAAAGGGATTGTGTAAGCGAATGAGTGCGTCGATTCAACCGATGTTTGTGTGTTTTTTTTATTTAAATCTTTTGAAGTACTCTCCTCTTGTGCGATAACATATAATTTTTCTGTTTTCCATCTTTGGGCATTTAACATCATTTTACCATTATTTACTTTACTCGAATGTGCTTACTATTATTTGCTGTCCTTAATGGACTTTGAATCTTAAATTTATTTTAGGTGTTTGCACTGGAAACTAATTGATAATTTTTTGAGTAAAACGAACCCTTGTTTGTGAATAGATCGCTTTCGTTTACTTAACGAAGAAATGGCTGAAAATGTTTGTTATAGCATCTGACATTTAATGATTTTGATACTGTTTAATTAGAAGATTGTTTTTGTTAGAGGGAGAAAAAAAGATTGTCTAATATATATAGTTTTTAAAGAATTGAATTAAATAATCTGATTCAAAACCAACGATGTTCATTTTTTCAGAATTGTAGCAGGTCTTTAAGTGCTATGAAAAGTCAATAGAATGTCAATTGCATTGTATATGATCTGATGTTAACGTTTGCTCTTATATAAATTAAAAAAGATTTATCTTAGTAAAAGGTGATATTTTCACGATTTTGAAATAAATTGATCTTTGATAAAAACGGGATTGTACCATAAATTCTATTAATTTTTGCACCTGGTATACTTAAAATTGTGGATCTTCTCATGTTGTTATATAATATAATATAATTTCTAATTATCTGTTTGCTTCCGTAAAATTTCAACTTTAAATCCAAGTGTAAATTATTAAACTGTAAATTGATTTAAAAGCGTTCTTTTACTGAAACCAAGCATTTTGTTTAAGTACTGGAAAGAGAATTGTTATGTGTCCTGCAGAATAATTTCAATAATTTAATTATTTTCAAGAATTATTCAATAAAAATTTCTCAGAATCATCATTAAATTTAGTTTTACTTCCAAAATGATTTAAATGATACGAATAACAATATTTTATTTTGTTTCGGTCTATAAACATATAATTATTAATTAATTGTAATTATTGTCTAAATTTTATACATCTTTTAATTCTAAGGAATCAGATTGTGCGAAATATTTTCGGCACTTTAACATTCATATAAATAAATGGAGGTTTTTACCTTCTGCTATCAAATTTGATCAACTTAGAAATTTTGATTTGAATAGTTCACAACAATCAACATTTTTATAATCTTAAGCATCAACTTTGGAATGGTCGATGAAGTGGCTTAAAATTATTCTCTTTTATTGTGTAGTTATATTCAGATATTCATAAATCAGTCCGTTTTAGAAACATAGTTGATTGAAGTTTATCTTTTTTTTATTTAAAATATTAGTGTCTGAAAAATATCTTGTTAAATATGATACACAGAGCAAAGGGTCCAGATAAGAAACAAGCAATTTTCATTTATTAAAGCATTTATAGACTCGTGTTACATTCTATGAAATTATTTACTTCGTTTAAATCCTATTTATAGATAAGTATTTCTATTACTAAAGTTTTATACAATAGCTGCTGGGCCTTGAATTAAAAAGATATATATTAAACCATATTTGTCTTAAATATAGCTGATTTATTTAATTAATAATATTTTAAAAGTAATAAAAAGTTTTCTTGTCAATCTGATGGCAACGTATTGATGAAAGATAATTTGTTCCCTTTCTTTCGTAACGGGCGCTTGTTTTTAAATATTCATTAAAATTAGAAATTAAATTTGTTCTTTAAAATATTGGTATATAAAAAGATTGATTTTTACATCATATTAAAGAAGAAAAAAAATTGTGCTTAATTTTTACAAAAGTTATGGCAGAAAAACGTCGAAATTTCGCTTTATTTCTAATTAATTCAAATTCTAATTAAAAATTCGAAAAAAGGGCTCCTTGGTGCACATTCCCGACCTCCAAGGTATTTTTGTACCTTGGAGGTAAGTAGCTGTAGTTCCAATGGTCTGGGCTGTGTAACGCTAACACACACACACACATACGCACGCACGCGAAAGAGAGAGTATTTAATTGCAGATGCAGCCCATGTGGACATTAAAACAATTAAATAACCTTTTGCCGTTTGCATCTTTTGTATAATATTTTCCTATACTTTTTACCTTTGACAAATAATAAATTACATAACTATATAAATGTGTTTGTAATCATTTAAGTAATTGTGAATAAATTCATTAACCATGTCTTTTACTTTTTCAAATTTCAAAATAAACATAATAAATTTTTCGTGCAGGAATTAAGTTTCATTAACAAAAAAAAAACTGGCAATTAATAAGCTTCTCAAATTTGTTTGTGGTAATTACGGAAGAGCATTATTTTGTATTTTATGCAATTTTGCTAAAATGTTTCTCTAGTAGGCGTGGTTTGACAACATGAGCTAATGTTCTTCACGTCATGACATTTGATTAATAACGTTAAAACCTATGTGAACATTAAATAAAAGCTTTTCTTTTAATGAAGGCTGGTAAATTAATTAGTGTTGCAGTGACTTTTATTTTCAGGCTGGCACGCAATTGCCTTGTCTTTGGACTTTTAATTATTGCCCATTCTAAAAAGACAACTCTGTTTTGTTTTGAAGTGTAGTAATTTAATTAAAAACAATATATCTTTTTTATTTGAAGTCTTTTTTGCTGGCTTCCTTTCCTTAATTTTATATTGCACTGTGATGTATATTTATAGCACGTCCTCAGTTTTTTAAAACTGTGACACAAATTGCAGTCAATATATAACAAAAAAAGGTTCTTATATTATTAATTTGATATTCAATAGTTAGTGGTTCAGTGTGCATATATATAATATGGATTTTGATTACTTAACTTTTGAAAAATATAAGATTACCTTTTTTTTAATGTTGAAATAAAGAATAGTAATTTATATCTAATGGAAAAAATTAGAGCAAATAATTGCACTTTTGAAAGTTTTTAATTAGTACCTTATTATGAAGAGAATGAAGTTTTTAACCGGATTTGTTTTGATAATATAAGTTTTATTAGGAGCATTCATAAAATAACACTTAGTTTTTTAAAATATAAATACGAACTTAATGAAGTGTGTACCTTTCTTTTTATTAAACTATTCAAATCTGAATAAAATATAATTGAAATAATGTTCGAGTTGAAAAATAAGAACTTAATCAACCTCTTTCTAAAATTGATTTTTAAGCAGAACTTCTCGACGACTGTTTGGAATTCTTCTTTTGTACGTTATAATATCAAAATTTCTATATTAGTAAAAGCTGACTTTTTGCCTTTCAAAAGAGAAATAGCGTTTCTTTGTAACTGAGCACGTTAAATGTCTCCTGTAATAGTGGACCGTGGACGAAGAATTGATGTGGTGCTTGAATTTTTAATGAAACTTATTTGTTTCTTCTGCTAAGAAATTCTCTTGTGTTTATTTCTGAATATTGGTATAGTGTTGTAAATTGAGGGGGAACTTTTTACTGTAAGAGCAATGAATGAAAACTGTTTCTGAGAATTTCAAAGAATTACTAGACAGCCAATTATACAATACACTTATAGTTACACAACAACAATTCTACATTTAACCAACATTTGAATTTGCAGCTTAACATAATTCTCGAAGCCAATAGGTTTATATGCTCACAGTCTTGCAGCTAGCATCATACTACTGTACTTGGATTCGTGAGAAATTTTGGCTTGCTGGTATAATTAGATAATGTTATATTCGATGGCATTTGCGCTTGGTTGATACATTGGCATTTTTAGAGAATATTGCGCAAGTACTTTTGTAATCTGTATTTCGTGCAATTTGTTAAAATATATGTAAAACTTCGTGCAAGATACTATTCATGCCTACAGAAATTCGAAGTATGGGAATAGTTTGTTGGTTGGCATAATGACAGTAAGATTATCTGATTAGAGTAAATTTTCACTTCTCTTCACGATTTGTTTTTGATTAGAGAGTTAGACTGCAAAAGTACTGAGCTGAAATTTCTTTTTTACACATTTCTTTTTAAATATCTTTTCAGAAAACCTTTTTCTCTAACGGTAGTAGAAAAGAAAGGGATGGAGGGAACACTCGATGACAGTGCTTTAAGGACAAAATTTATTGTAACCGCTAAATGTGGAAATAAACCAGAAAATGAAAGATGAATCAATAATAATAAAAAAAACCGTAAAAACTATTACTTACATAAAAAAGTATTTAATTTAAGATTATCTTTTTTACTATTTTTGGTTACAAATCGGAAAAGCGGATCTGCAGAAGTTTCCACGATTCCAGTATTCCAGTAGAGGAAAGTCCAGAAACCATTCAGAATGTTTTTTTTTTCTTTTTTTCTCCCACATTTTTGTGCATTTAATAGAATGTAAAAGAACAGTAAAATATCGATGTGTGCCTCGGGCTTGAAATCGGCTAAAATTATTAAATTTTTTACTTATTTGTCTCTCTTAATTTTATGTGTTTTGTTTCGCCATGTTTTATTATTATTATTATTATTTTTGTCATTTGAAAAGTTTATGCTAAATTGAAGTTTAGCAAAAGTCAATTGGGAAGAAATTCTATTTTAGTATCCATTGCTGATTTTAATTTTGATGGATGTACAATTAGATGCCGAGATTTATGACATTTTATAAATCGTCTCAATGGGATTTAGTAATATATCCCTTCCTTCCCCCGTTTTTGTGTAAGATATTGTTTCTCTTATTTTTGCAGTTCCTGTCTGTAAAATGAGAGTGAGAGATGTTGGGTGTGCGTGTAAAAAAAGGGGATATTGAAAATTTTGAAGAAGCGTCAAACTCGTCGAAGTTTTAAGGCTGTTTTCATTCGAAATGAGGGACGGAAAGAGCCATAACAAGACAAAACAGAAGCTCGGAATTCTTTTCATTCCTTTGCTAGATATTTCTTCAGCGACATTTTTTTTCCATCTGAATATCTCCCCTTTCCCCTCTGCCATGTATAGTCATCATTGAAAGTTTTCACTGCTCAGGTTGCTTGCCATTGTTAATTAAAGAAAGCCCTGCCTTTTTGTGCGCGGAATTATCTCCGTCTGCGCCGCTAATTAAGTTACTTTTTTCGTCAGCAGAGGTTTAATTAATGATTATATTTCTTTTTCCACAAAACATTGCCGAAGCTCGGCTGTTTTTGGGTGGTTTTTGAAAATGACCCGAGTGTATTTGCTCAGGCTGCTGTAGATTTAATTTAGAATAGTTCCAATGATTTTAGAGACTCTCTTTTTAATGCTACTTATTTTCTATTCATTTTTTTTATCGTTTGAGGTAAGTCTTTGGCTAATTGAATGGAGATTAGAAAAATGAGATTGGATTAATTTTTGATTGTGAACTTTAAGACTATCTTTTAATACTATTCTTCATTCTATGAATCGCAGGAGTGATTCTATTTAATGATCAGTTCATTGTATTTTATCTCGACTACTTTCGATTTAAAAAGTATAAACCGATTACTAAACTGAACTAAAAGTGATTACTGATTGGTGTAAATTTGTGTGCGCATGTGTTAATTGAAATGCATCGTTTCTTAAGCATATACTACCTTTTCCAAATTTTTATTTATTTGGAATTGCAGTAGAGAAAATGGCTTAAAATAATGTTCATCTAAACTTCTCCGATTTTTAAAAGAGTTATTGAAAGATTGTTAAGCAAAATTAGTTCTTAAATTTATTTAGATTGAAAATAACTCCTTCTTTTAATCAAAAAGCTTAAGAAAATAGTACGATAAAATTGTTTGTTTCGAGCTTCCTGAGATAGAATAAAGATAGAATAAAGGCAATGTTGTAATTGAAAGGTTTGAAACTGTGCAAACTTTGGATGGAAATGCTGATTCAACGTAAACCTCATGTGGTTGGCTCTTTTATTGAAGTTTTCCAAATTGGTTAGCCAGTCCGATATATTTTAGTGTGAGTATATGTGAAACGTATATGGGTGATGAATCGCAGGTGTTATCAATCGCCTTCAAAAACAGTCTTGGGGCTGAAAATTGCATTGCTGCATTTATGAGGGCGAATTCAACATGGGTTTATTAACTGTTTTCTTTCTTGCTGAACGTTCTTCTTTGAGAGCCCATTGACTGTGAAAAATTTGAGTTATTATTTAGTTTTGCATCAGAGTTATCGAGCATTTTTTAAGTGATGAACCTTGCTGACGATTTTGAAATAGAGCGTAGTTGTTGAATAATTTTTTCATTTATATGGATGTATAAAATTTTATAAAAATTAATTTTCAGAAAGAATGCAACATCTTAAATTTAAATACTGTCATAAAATGGTCTGGGGATAAACTAGAAAATACTTAAGCTCATTTGAAATGGATTTCTTTTTGAAATTTACGTACTCCTTTTGTTATGAACTAAATGCTATTTGCAGTTAACTAATTGTTGTAAATATTTTTCAATTATGTAACGCCGTTAAAAATGAAACTTTGCTGCATTTTTTAAAACTTTTCTTTTAAGGAAACTATTTAGGAGAGTTATGGAAATATCGTATGGTTATAAATATGGTGGAAATTGAAATATAGTTATGAACCAATGTTTATTAGTGGTATCGATCTGACCTGAGAACCTCATTTAATTTTATTTGATAATAATGCTTTCAATTAGATTTCATGCCAAACTTAGGCTGTTTCGCTTTGTTAATTGCAACTAACTATCATTTATTAACACTGGATCTCCCATTAACGATATTTTATTATAATTAACTTTTATGTAATGTAATTTTATTCTAAAATATAGAAAAAAAAATAATTTAAAAAATAAATAAACTGTGTTTTTTCTCCAGTTATATTTTGCAATTTGAATGGAAGAGATATTTTGGGAAAACCGTAGCTAAGCTGTATTCATTTACCGTCGTTTTCAGTTCGGAGCATTGCCTATAAGTTATAAACCCCATCATTCTTCGGAGCCAAACGCAGCGAGTAATGATCTGTTGTCATGGATATTTTGGCGGCCGAAAGCAAAAGATGAGAAGATCTTAGCGGAAAAATTGCCCCTTCAATCATTCCGCCGTTCTGCGGAACCAGCTGTCGTATCGCTTTGCTGCATAACATTGACAAAGTTTTAATAATTTTGCCATATGCGGCTTTGTGGGGAAACTTTCCTACAATTCTTAGATTCGTCTTGTGAAATATTTATGCGTTGCTTGCGTGCCTTAATATGCGTGCCTGTATTTTTTTTTAATAAGAGAACTCAAATAATAACAAAATAAATTATACTATGCAACAGATGGTTTTGCGGTGAAAATATGGCTTATGTAATTGGGAGTTTTTTGTTCTTAAAAGCATTAAAAATAACAACCATTACTGCTACTAAAATTTTTTTGCTTAACTTATGTTTTGTACATTTGTAAGAATGGAATTTTTTAATAGATTTTTCATTCGCTCTCTCTTTTTCTAATTTTCAATTTTTCTAACTGGTCTCTTCAAGAATTCTGATACAAATATTTTGAAATATACAGTTCCAAAATAAAGAAGAAAAAAAAAATTAAGATAAAAATAGATTTCAACTTTCAACGCGTTTCTAAAAGTGGTTTTATAAAAATGTACTCAATTATTAAACTCGTAGAAATTGGTTTCTTTAAAACTTTTTTATTTTTTAATAAAGAATTATTGACCGCATATATTGTGTGCGATCTTTCACGATTCTTATTTAGCGATCAATCGCTAAAATGCTGTAAAAATACATGTTATGGTAAATACAAAGGGTATTCAAATAAAAAGGAACGAACCATCGTAACAGCGTAACTGTTAACATATTTGCTTATGCGGCTATGGAAGAATGTAGCGAGATATCTAGGGATGCGATTGCAGTCTGCGCCGTAGATCGGAACTTGCGCGGGAGTCCGCATATGCAAGAGAGGGTAGAGTCTCATAAAAAGCGCCGTCCAACTGACGTGGCAGTGCATGTGAAGACAGAATGGCGTTCTCATTACAAAATACGACGCTTGAGGAGCCACTCCGAAGACTACGCAAACCCATCAAGAACAAAAGACCGGGGCTAGTCATGATTGATATGATTTTGCTTTATGATAACGCACGTCCACACGCCATCAGAGTGACACACGCGAAACTGGCCAAGTTCAAATGGATTCAGTTCGGCCATACACCCAATAACCCGGACATATCACCCTTCGATTTTTATGTAATTGGTCCCCTGAGAAAACATCTGAAATTGAAGCACTTCAACTTGGATTGTGAACTCAAAGATGCTGAGAAAGACTGGATCTCGTCATGGCAACAGTAATTTTGAGAACAACTAATCCTTTAGCTTGTTAATTAATGAGATCGTTGTACTCATGTGGAAGGTGTGTTTATATATATATATATATATATATATATATATAATATGATAAGCCATAAACGATAATTAACAATGATTATAAATAATCATCGACTTATTTGCATTTACCGTAACATAAAAATATCAGAAAACCCAACATGTATTTTGACGACCTCCCCGTAATAATTGACGCCAGCATTTTGCATAAAAATATAATTGAAATAAAAAAAAACCATGCAAGAAGTATGGAAGCTCGTAACATTATTTGGAAAAAAAGATTTTTCACTTATGATTGGTTTTTTTGTTGCATAACTAATTCACTATATGGAAAGGAGAAATATTCAGCATTTTAAATGATGCTAGCGCTATAAGTTTTTTCTCAAAACAAATCAATCGTTGCACCTTACCCTGTTAATATTTAACTGTACCCTTTATATTTAACAGTATTTCCTAAGTTTATTTTTATCCTTAATAATATATACTTACAATAAAGCTCAATCTATGTGTGTTTATGTTAGTGCGTGTGTTGGCGCTCTACATGTCTGACCGTTGGACCTACAGCTACCAAATTTGGTAAATGTATGCCTTGCAGGCCAGAAATGCCATTCAGACCACGAAGCCCTCCCTTTTCGAATTTCTAATTTGAATTTTTATTAATTAAAAATTAAGCGAAATTTCGAAGTTTTCCCGCTATAACTTCGGAAAATTTTATCTCGCAAAAATGATTTTTACATCAAAGTAAAGATTTAAAAAACTTAGCGCTCTAATGGCATCTGAGTTTTAACATATAACTTAAGCTTATGTTTGTAACGAATTATTAAAGAAATATTATAGCCATATTTTTTTCAACAATATATTTCGGACAAAACAATAAAATTTAATCTACCCGATCAAGTTATGAGTGAAAGTGAAATTTTTTTCTTTTATCAATATGTTGCCATCAGATTGACAAAAACTCAAATTAAAAAAATAATTATTGTAAATTAAACATATAAAAATGTAATTTTTAGCACGTGTGTGCATGAAATGAAATACGTTTTTTCTAAAAAGAAAATGTAAAGAAATTTTTTAATGAGTTTTATAGTATTATTGATTAATAAATCAGCTTTATTTAAGACAAACATGGTTTAACATACTTTTTTTTTCAATTCGATCCAACGGCTAATTTGTAAAACTTTTATAATAGCAATGCATCTATAAAAAGGGTCTAAATGAAGTAAATAACTATATAATATGTGATATGACTGTATTAATGCTTTAAGAAAGTTTACTTTTAAATAAAAAGAGATATTCAAACAAAGTCTCTGACTGATTTATGAATATTTGAAGATCACTATTCAATAAAAACTGTAATTTTAAAGCTCTTCATCGACTATTCCAAAGATGCAAATGTTGAAAGTTCCAAACATTTCTATTCAAAACTTCATAAGTCGATCAAATTTGATAGCAGAAAATAGAAACCTTCATTTATTTGTTTGAAAGTTGAAGTGTCAGGAATATTTCGTAGAATACGATTCCTTATAACTAAAAGATGAATAAAATATAGATTTAATAAGTTTTAATTATGTTTATTGACCAAAATAAATTATTATTTTTCGCATTATTTAAAACCTAAAAACCTGAAATTAAAACTAATAACTGAATTTTATGATAAATCGAAGTAAATTTTGTTGAATAATTCTTGAAACATTACATAAATTATTTTAATTATTCAGTAGTACACATAATGATTCTCTTTTACTTATAATTTTTAAAAAAATGATTGATTTCGGTAAATAAAAAATGTTTCCATATCAGTTTGCAGTTTAATCATTTCCACTTTAATTTAAAGGTGAAATTTTGCGAGAGCTGATAAATAATTAGAGAAATATGTAGCACATTACGGGCTTAAGGCCTTTATAACTGCATGAATGAATTATATGACTATCAAAATTTGAACCTTAAAAATATTTTGAAGTAGGTATTACAAGACAAGTTACATAATGTATTTTATTGACATTGATGTTACATAAAGTATTTGATTGATAATTTTAAACAGCAGTAAGATTGGCTTACCAGCTGTTTGCCAAAGGCGGCTGAAAATATATTAATATATTGACTAATACATATATAAAATTTCATTCATATTCTTTTATTAATTGAAATAAAAGAGACATTTGTCAATTATTATTATTTAGAATAATGACAATGAATGGCATCAAGTGGTTAAAGCAAAAAGAGTGATAAAATTATTGCAACACTCGACATAAATGTCAATCTTTTGAAAACTTTTAATTAAAGTAAACAATTAATAGATCATTAACTCTCACAGATTTGAAAATTAAATATTACGCTCATTCTTCACCGTCAAAGTTGTTACAGGTCTATCTGCAAACATTTTTTAATTGCAGAATTTGTATTTGAATTCAGATTAATCTTCTTCTTCTTTTTTTTTATATCCTTTTTGGATTTTTATTTTGCTTTTCCCCCCTTTCATTTCTCTTCTTATTTCTGTTTCTTATTAATTATCTTTTCAAATTCTTTTTTAATGCTTCTATCTCGGTTATTTCAGTTAGGATGTCAGAATTTCTTTTTTCATCGGCCTCTGTTGGACGTTTCCGTTGGTAAAGCTTCAGAGAGAAGTCTCAGTTTTGAGGGGTAAACCTCGAACTTTCTTTTTTGGATGTTTTATGATTCTAATATCAGATCAATAGATATTTCACCAGTTATCTGATGTATATCTTCAGTAACACTTATATTCAATTCTGGCGCTCTGGTAGCATATATCTGCGTAAGAGTTTATATATATATAACGACGACAGAAAAGAATCTTTGAAGCTTAAAAATATGACCCAACATCAACTGAATAGCCTTTTAACTCTAAGTCTATTTTATCTCAAATGAGGTAATATGTCTTGTGGTGTGGATGATACGATCTGTATATTTGTTGTAATATTTTTCTTGGACACATTGCAATTCTTTTTATAACTTTGTTGTGCTTATTTGTTTTGCTATGTCATTTAAAATAAGCTGACTTTTGTGCCATGAACTCTTGAAATTCATGGTGCTTAAACATAAATTAAAATGTATGTAGGATGAGGTTATAGTCCAATAACAGCATTGTTTTGCAAAAGATGTTTAATAGAAGAACGACACAGGACAGGTACACAAACATTTAGGTTAAATGATTAACAGAATGATAGTGATAAAACAGAGATAGTAGAACAGCATCATATTGTCAGCCTCTCTCAGCTGCACTTCAACTCATCGTCAATCGCCAAGCTTGTCTGAGCTTCGACTGGGTGTTTTGTGCGTCCGCGCTCGTACTACGGCAGCGCCATCTGTGTATAGCCGGGGAAGGCACGTCATGCTACATGTATTTCTTTATTTCTTACTATCCAAGATTATAGAAATAATTTTTTTTCTGTAGTATTTCTGTGTAAGATGACAATAACTTCGTCATATTGTGGGACGAATATCGTAAGTACGAAATGAAAGTAGCGCTAATCATCTAGTCATCGGCAATGAGTTGCCTTATGGCAGCATGTTGTGAATTTTTTCTATTAATATCTTTTTGTTTCCTTAACCGTATTTTCTCTATTTGTAATCGTCTTACTGTATGATACATGCTATCGAAAACGCCATTCGATTGGCGACAATTTCAATCATCTGATGCTTATTATAACTATTTTAGCTTTAATTTTACGCTTAAAAATTTTCTATAACCAACCTTTGTATTTAGACCCTGTCCACTTTTATTTATTTGCAAAGCTCTAATGTGGCCATAGCTCTCTGTTATTAATCGTTTCCAGTTATAGATTTAATATATTTTCTACTTTTTTAAAAAGACATGATTTATTTTTTTCTTCCACATCTGCCTTGCTTACTGATTGGGAATCCTCATGATTCATGGGACAGGGACATGTTATAGTCTTGTTATAGTGTTATAGTCTTCTCCCACGCTTATTTAAGCTTTTTATTTGAATTCTTCTTCTTATTTGAATTTCTAATAGTTTCTTAGATAATCCAAGTGGTTACTAAAACTGTATACAGTGAAACCTCGTTACAACAATATTTTAGGGACCAAATAAATATATTGTTGTAGAGAGGCATATTGTTATATCGAGGGCCCACATATTTTGAGCATTTAATAAGAGTTTTTTTTATTATTATTATTAGTTTAAGGTGCATAACATACTACTTTTAAGTCTATATTTAGAAGAAATTAATTTGTAAAATACTAATAATAGTGGTTTAAATACTAAAAATAAATAAATAAATAAGATAAATTCAGAAAATAAGCACAGAAATATTCACATACCTGAAAACACTTTTTATTGAAAATAATCCAATATTTTTGTTTGTTTATTCATTTTTTTAACTGTTAAGTTCACCAATACTGTATGCATTGAGTCTAGTGCACGAAAATGTTCTTCATTTGTCGACGGAAGGCTTGAAAAAAATGTCCGTAGAGAATTCACAGATTGAAGAGCTTCCTGGGATGACAATAAGGACTGCGATGGACCTGTATTATCTTCATCATTGTTTCCTGTCTCATCAGTAATTTCAGAGAGAATATCTTCATCAGTAACTCCTGCGAAAACCATAAGATCATCATCTGCTGTTAAATAGTCTTCTATACTAATTCCAAACTTTTTACCGCTTGTTTCTTCAAGTTGGGATATGGATTTTTTGATGTGCAAAACACATTCTTGATCATCTGAGAGATCATTGTCTATGGAATTTTCATCATTATCAGATTTCTTATCTTTCATAACACAAAGACCAGCCTTTTTCCAGCAATTCCGAATGGTTTTTTCTGTTACTTCCCACCAACTTCCACAATATCCATAATGAGTCTTAATAGATGGAAAAAATAACAACAAAAAAACGAAAAAAGCATTTGAAAATCAAAATATTATTATAAAGGGAGAAAATAATACTGAAATTTAGATTGAAAAAATCGTTTTACAGAGGTTTATTGTTCTAGAGAATATCGCAATATTGAGGGGAGATTAACATTAGTTTATATGCAAAATCCCCGGGACCACAAAACATTATTGTAGTAGAGGGAGTTATTGTTGTATCGGGTATCGTTGTAGCGAGAGTTTACTGTATTAATCCCTTGTTAATGTATTGGGCGGGGGAAAAGATCATGAGCGTTTTCTTCTGTGTTTATAAATAAAACTTTTTTTTTCCCCAACCAGCCTTCTTTCTTTCCCCAGAATCATCCAAGTGGCGGAAAGGGAGTAATTTGTGTCAAATAGGATCGATCGAACCGTTGATTAATCTGTTTAATCATCCGTGTTTTAAACCTTGCTGCACTTTTTCTACCGGCCTTAAACATTCATTTATCTGCGTAAAGATAACGGCTAAATCCTTTTCCGTTTCCCAGTGAGGTGATTTATTAAGGAAAAATAGCGCTTGTTGTGTACTTATTGCTTACTCTTCGGTCTCTGACGCCTAGATTGGATGATATCACGTCCTTCTTTTTCTGTCGCTCCCCTGCTTATACACGTGTATAAAAGGCCAGGTATTAACAAATCTGTTCATTGTGTTGATACTTGTGAGTGAAGTAATGTGCGCGTTGTATGTTGTTCTTTATAATGGATGTTTTAGAGGATAAAAATATTACGATTTATTTTCTAATATCCTTTATGCCTACTTAATTGTCTTTGAGGCCTATTAAAAGGCTTCATTGTGGAAGAGAATCTACAGTGGTTTCGCGTACAACATCAGATATTGTTTCAGGTTTAGGAATTCAGTTTATATGGGACATAGGATTTCGGTCTTTTTAAATTTTTGAAAATTTTAATTTCTTGCTATCGCGCATTCTTAGTTGTTTTAATTTAAAATTTGTCATTTCTTTTTAAAAATTATAATGTTTTCAATTAGTCATAAATCAGAAAAAATGAGTTTTTTTGTTGTTATTTTTGGAAAATGATAGTGGTACCTTAAAAATATCATAATAAAGGATGTCAACCAGATCTTTTTTCTGCCTATTTTTTAAAGAATGTAATCAGTATGTTTTTTTAAATCTTTCAATCAAATAGATAGAACTTATTATTTTTAAAGTCGTTTTTAATGCATATCTGATATTTTAACCATCTGACAACCATGTCCAGTTTCACAAAGATTTTTATTTTATTCTGGCTCATATGATTGATTTTAATATAATTTAAAAAATATTCAAATTAGAAAGGAACTCAAAGAAAAGTAGCAGTTACTGATAAAATTAAAGACTATTGAATCATATTTATATCGGAGAGTCAAAATATGATGATCACCAACTCAATGATGCATTCTGCCACCTCTGGCTTGCAAAGCAAGCTACAACAGAGATACTGTTCGGCGCAATTTTGCTTTACCACGCGGCACAGTCTCCAGCATCTTATTTTGATGACGCTTAAATGTCTAATACTTTGGTTTCTACAATTGATCCTCTTTCCACCAACACGAACAAAGATAGATTATGATGTTATGTGGTTTCATGTTGGATTGGATTGAACTTTTATGGTCTCAAGAGCCAGAATTGGTTATGCTGAACTAAGATGGCATAAATATATTACCACAAGATTTAATAATTAATAAAATTATGTTTCCTTATAGGATGAAAGATTGATAAAAAACACTTTGTTTAAACAAACAATTTATAAAAAAAGATACGAAACTTTAAATAAGATAAAAGTCTATGTATAAACCAAGAATTTTCTTTTAAACTTGTAAAACAATGATATTTATACAAAAGGGATCAAGTTAATGACTCTTAAAAATTCAAGAATATTTTGGTGTGATTTTCCCCTACCAGCTAGCGGAAATCTAACGGTGATGAATTAAAGAAATGCATACGATAAAAATGAAATTTGCGACATTGCATTAAAGTATATAAAACCGAAAGGTCAATTTTACAATCCGGTAATTTCGGTAACCTCTTACCAAACAAAAGATTACAAAACAAAAGAACAAATTTAAGCGGGTGTGGCCAATTCGTAGTTTAGTTAATTTTACATGAGTCCATCAAACTGAAGCAACGGGCCGCAATCCAATTGTCGGCTTAGTAAAATGCTGTCTATTTTGGATTTCTTGCTTCTAAGATTCTTGCCAAATCGAAAGTTTATATCTACTGTGCGTCTTAATTGGATCATTGTGTGGTCAAGGGCTTGTTTCCGAATTTGTTTGTTCAGAATCTTCGAGGTATTACAATTCGTTCTCTGTCAACTTCGTTTAAACTAGCAATCGTTCCCATTACTCGCAAAGATTGGTTACTTTGTCTTCTCCAGCAACAGTTAAATGCCACTCCCACTTAATCACTTATCTTACCCTTCATCCAGATGATTTAAATGAAAAATAAGGGAATGATCGTAATGCTTTGACTCTACAGGATATATATGTATAATGTTTTTGTTTTTACGTACTTTTCTTTTTCTCAGTTGCAATAAAATATATAAAAAAATTTAGTAGTGATTTACGACAAATTACAGGCTTATCAGTCATTTTTTATAAAAATATTGATAAAAAGAATTAAATGTTGCCTTAAATGAAAAACATTTTTTCCCCTTCGTTTTTTCAAAGTGAAAATAGTTTCGTGCTCCATTTTTTTCAGAAAATGGTCATTTTTTAACAGTCGAAAGTTGCACTGTAAGATATATTCGATGCTTAAAATATTTATTCGTGATTAGTGTTCCCTCAGAACTTGTTTAAATCTCGCTTCATTGCAAAAATAGCATTTATATTTCTTTCCTCATGAAATATGAAATAACTTATTTAGTGTGACGTGATTGCAGATAAAGCAGTTCCTTTCTATTTTGTCCCTCTCTTGCCGATTTTCTCAGAATTATTTCGATTCTTTCATGAAATGGGATGAATTTTCGGCATTGTCGAAATTGTGAAATGTTTTTCCAGTCCTGATCTGTTTGTCTACTGGCTTATCGAAATCAATTTCATTTCTGCCGAGAAGCTTATGTTTATTTTGCGATTCATTATGAAGTGAAAAGAGTATATTCAGTGTTTTGCACAGCATTTTCTTTTGTTTATTATTTGACGTTGTTGATTTTTTGGTATCGTTGATCCCAGTATTAAATTTTATTCTCTCTCTTCATTAAACTAAAGTAGGAAGTAAAATGGATGGTGGAAAAATCAGCGAAAGAATGGACAGTGACGATGATTCATTTCGTTTGTTCGTGAGACTATTTTATGTGATAACACATCCCAAATAATCCATCATAATTTTCGGTTTCGTCTTTGGACGCAAGGAGAAATCGATCGAAGATGAAAGATTGAGAAAGGCAATTTCTGTCCTGGTGTGCAAATATTGTATAGATAAGTGGGGTTGTTTTGTCTGGACATTGGCCTTTCTTTCCATCGTTCAATTAAATAACATTCAATCAATTCTTTTCCCCCTTAAACTATTTCTTATTAGTCTTTACATTATTTTCAACATGTGAACTGCTTTTCTTTCTTTCTCCCCCCCCCCCCCCTTGTTTAAAGATGAGTTTAAGTTTGCATTTCTATGTCATTAGTGACTGACTTCGTAATTGTTTCTGCGATTCCAAGAAATATAAAAGCTAGCACATGTAATTTTAACAATTCTGTCTTAAATAAAGAGTCGTACTACATAGCTAAAAATAAATTCTGTATTAATTAATTTATTAATTACTTAAATTATAACCAGATCATGTTCGAAGCTGTTTAACTATTAGTTATGATAAAAAGATGTAGCTTTTTTTTTTCCTTCCTCTGAAATTTTGAATTCTCGTTGACTGCATTGATCACTCGCTATTGGTTGAGAATTAGCATTGACACAGAAAAGAATTTATTTAAATTTCTTAGTATTAACTTGAATTCCAATGAAATCTTTAAAATATGCCTGTTGTACCTATGAGTTTTCTATGAGATCGTAGGAAGTATAACTCTTGTTCAGTTTTTTATTTTTATTTTTTTAATTAGATTGAAAACCTTGTTAGTAGAGGAGAATGGTGTTGAAAAATTTGTAATATGTATTATTAGCTGACTGTGACGACCAGCTGATTTGCCGAGATTAACAATTATTAAAAGTTTTAATTAAATTATTTGGTTAATGACTTCTTTAGCAAAATATTTTTAATCCTGAAGTTTTGGTTAACATATAATTCTTACTGTTTCAGAAGCTTTACGTCGTTTTGTTCATGGTGCTTTGCACGTATACGCTTTGCAGAAACGTGCAAAGCACAATTTCCTCTCCGTATCTTTCTATGTCCCACTGTATCACAGTAAAAAATAAGTGTTTGAAAATTGATGCATTTAAAGCAGTAATAAAACTACAGCAAAGTTGATTCAGCAGAGATGTACATTACTTGGAAGAAACAACAATTTATCTGCATCATAATGATTTTCAAATAAATTGTTGTAGTTTTGATAACCTCGTGAGTTTGGAAATCGATATTCCTTTCGTATTGTTTCAAAAAAAGCATCCGCTTTCAATCTACATGTCTCCGTTTTAGAAGGAAATCTGGCAATTTTTATTCGAAATTTAACAATGTAAGCAATATTGTTAGAGTAAAAGTAACATTGTAAGTAAAAGTATGAATGGTTTAAATCAATAAGCACTTAACAGTATCTGTCAAAGGACATTGAATGTTAATCACTTTATGTACGTCATATTTATTTTATTGAGAGGAGACTGATAATTACTATTTACAAAATTAAAGTACGGTCTGATTTCAATGGCTTTAGCTTTTCTGTAATTTTCAGGTATTCCCTTTTGCCTTAAAGGAGATCCACATTTAAATCCAGAAGTTGAAACAGATAGTATATGGAAAGGTGAACACTTCTTGAGATCGTAGTCTTTCACCATAAACCAATATTTCTGCTATACATAAACTTTCTATGGAAGGAAGCATTCCAAAGAGCTTAAATATTCTAAAAAGTCTTTAAAATGTTGCAAGGGGAGTTGACAGATTCTCTTTACAGCTTATATCGAGCCTCTGTATTTTTCATTTTGGATTATTATATGGAAATTTATTGTTCTGCACGAAAAGGCATTTTGCAGAATCTTCAATCTGATCCATCATTCTTCATAGCGACTGCATTCAGAGCATAGCTCAGTCCAAGTTTATATGTAGATTGCTGTGAACCTTTCCTGGAACTCAAAATCGGATTTTCTCACTAAACCATTGTTTGAATATCCTATCTAGACCAATCACACGGTCCATAGTTTTATACTTCGATCTTTTTTTGCAAAACTTGGGACAGACAAGACCATCCTTTATATCACTCCCTCCCACAAGAATGCTTGCGTACAAGAGATTTTTATTTTATAACAAGTCAGATATATAATGAATATTCTATTGTTCGAATATCCAGTCTATTCTAAATTTAAATATTTGAACTTATTTAATTCATTTAATAAATCTTAGCATATTGGACTCAATCATAGAGCACACTTTTTGTAAATTAACGGAATTTTTCTGTTGTGTAGATAGAATTCAAATTATTATGTTGAGTTCTCCGATTGCTGCCGTCTTCAATGCGAATTTCAGAGCGCCTAAAATGCAGTTAAAGAAAGAAAGAAAGAAAGAGAAAGAAATACAGTATATACTAACTCTTTGAAAGTTAGAAGTTTTTGTTTAAAAAAATCATTCGCTGCAAAAGTATTTTTTTGTGTCAAATTTTTAAGAAAATCTTATTTTTAAGGAATGTTTTTTTATCTGCTATCGTTTGTAGGTATTGCAGGAAATGAACCGGCGGATAGTCATTCTTACTTTTTTTTAAATGTTCCAATATCTGGAGGTGATCTTTAGAAAAATACTATCACCTGCTACAATTAAATCGACAAAAGCAATGTGATCAAAAAGTAAATAGTTCACTAGCATTGAGAATTAGTCTGTATTTAACCTAAAAGGAATACAGATCTGGCAAAACTTTGCATTGGACTCTCTCGATTTATGCACTAGTATCTCCTACTAGATGAATCATTTCGAATTTGTCCTCACTATAGATTCAATAGGTCACTAGTCGTCTCCGTTAAAAACATTCTTATTGACAGTCATATTTTAAAATCAAATGCTTGCGATTTTTTTTTTAAACACGAAGCCTGGCATAATTAATTAGAAAGGTGCTTAAATATAATGCAGAATACTAGTACTTAAGATTTTGTGGATTAAACGTTTATTTCAAATCTGAAGTTACGAGTTACTTCTGTAGTATCTTTCTCAAAACATTAGTCAGGTGTCGTCATCGTCATCTGACCGCGGTTCCAGATTACGAGATCCGTCCCCAAATAGCTCTAGTGTTGTAAAACGGGACGTTAATATAACTAAATTCAAGACACTAGTACTAAAGAAGTCTCCACAATCTAAGGGTGGATAAAAATTTTCTTGAGGGTGAATTTTATTCCACAATTTACAATGGAATGTTAGCTGTTATTATTTCTATTAACTGTTGCATTTATAAATGGAAATTGCAATTTAGTGAGTGTCTACGAAACCTCTCAGTTTTATCGAGAGGGAATCCGAAATTTGATGGATGTTTTAATTGGAAATTATTTTTGAAAATATCTTATCGAGTAGAACAGCGCTCTCTTCCTCACACACTCAGAAGCCAGATATTCAGATACTTAAACTTCACTTCATTGCCATGATAAATATTAATTATTTTCACTTGTTTAATATCTATTTTTAATATGACTGAGACTGGCATGCTCAGAATTTCATATTTTAGAGGAAAATTAGCGAATTGTTGGCGTTTCCATTTCAGACACTGCTTACATCACGAGAATCCATTTGGCTCCCGTCAAATTAATCCTTCAGTCCAAGCTGCTGCCATTACCAATCATTTGCAATTGCAATAAATTAATTTAAAGGGCTAAATTTTAAAACTGTTGCTTTTCTCGTGGTTAGTAAATTTACTTTCCTCAATTTTTTCCTCTGATAACTTGGCTATTAATCAGCAGGACTATAAACTACAAATGCAGTTTAACATGAATGTTCTAAATACACATTTTAAAACTCATATTTTAAACATATTTTCTGTTCTTTGCCCTCTAAAATATAATTAACAATGCTTTGTTTTGTTGCAATAGACTCCATGTAACTGGCGATACTTTGACAAGAATTCTACTTATTATGTATAGCAATAAAATATTAAAATGGTGGCCATTGATGACAGATCTAGAGCCATTAACTTTGATATAGATTAAAATTTGACGAAATTGGATCAGTGATTGGAGCTGAGAATCGTCCTTTTCTTTTTCTTGTTATCTTAAATACGTATAGACGCATTTCTTTATAGTATAGATATATTTGTTACGTATCTTAATTTTAATTTTTTTCTTTTTGTAACATTTAATTTTGAAATACTGCAACTGCTTTTTGAATTTTGTTTCTATGTCAATAATTAATATTTTCATTCATGTCGTTTTTATATGGTGTATTAATTTCTGTTTGTTTTTCTTTTTAGGTAAGTTTTATATTTTCTGCTTTTGTGGATCACGCTAGTAAGTTCATTTTTGGTCTACAATTTTTGTTTATTTGTACAAATATTTAAATATTGCAAATCATTTGTTGTTCAAGTACAATCATGAATGCTATTAATTCGTTCAGCAATTGATGAAATATTATTAAAACCGAATAGATATTTCTGATTATTGAAATTTTCAGATGTGCTTTATGTTATTATTTGCGGAATATCTTAATTTTGTTCTTTGCTTTTATTTTTTGGATAAATTGCATCGGAAATTATCTCTAAACGTCTTAATCTATACTTATAATAAAGCTCAATGTGTGTGTGTGTGTGTGTGTTGGCGCTCTACAGGCCAGACCGTTGGACCTACAGCTACCAAATTTGGTACATGTATACCTTGGAGGTCGGGAATGTGCACCTCGGAGCCCTTTTTTTTGAATTAGAATTTGAATTAATTAAAATTTAAGCGAAATTTCAACGTTTTTCCGTTATAACTTCCGACAATATTATTGCACAAACATGATTTTTACATCAGTTTAAAGATAAAAAAATTAGCTTTCTAACGGTATCGGTTTTGTTAATTTTAAACGTAAGCTTCTATTTTTAACGAATTTTTAAAGAAATATTTTAATCATGTTTTTATCACGTGACGGGATAAAATAAAAGAATGCCGGAAGTTCGAATAAAAAACTATCATCGCAAAATAAATCTAAAGAAATGCAACTTTTAACACGTGACTGGAGAAAATAAAAAAATAAATATAAAATGTGATATTTTCTTTAAAAAATAAATGCAAAGCAAAGGATTGTATGATCGTTTGCAATATCTAAATAATTACTTCAATAAATCTTCTTTACGGTAAACCTGATCGAATTTAGACAGGATATGCATTGGAATCCGACTTAATGGGATGTTTTTATTATCGTTTGCGATATCTGTATCATTAATTCAATATTTTTTTTTCATTATAAAATGTGATAGTTTCTAAAAAAATAAATGCAAAGCTAAGGTTTCTATAAAATCTGCAAAAGCACTTCATAGGAAAAAAATTAGTTTTTTTCACCGTGTTGCCATCATTTTGACGGAAGTTCAAATAAAAAAAATAAAAAAACTATCATCGCAAATTAAATCGGAAGAAATGCAACTTTTAGCACGTGACTAGATAAAATAAAATAAATATAAAATGTGATATTTTCTTTAAAAAATGCAAGGCAAAGGATTCTATGATCGTTTGCAATATTTAAATCATTAATTGAATAAATTATCTTTATTTATACAGGATTGAATTTATACAGGATATGCATTCAAATTCCTTTCCAATGGCCAATTTGTAAAATATTATTAATAGACATACATATTGTTTAATACTATTAATTTGATCTAAATGAAGTAAATAATTACATTTTATGAAGTTTGACTTAAACAATGCATTTATGAATAAGGATTTTTAGATTTCTTCATACTTTGCTCTGTCACCCATATTTTACAAAATATTTTTATTAATATTTTAAATAAAAGTTGCTACATCAATCAGGTTACTAAATCAATCATTAAAATTTACTGATTTATCAAATTAAAGAATATTATTAGGGAAACGCTTTCTTTTAGAACTTTCCGTCCATCATCTCAAAGAAAATATTAATTTCAGGCCAATCAATGCCTGGAGTTACTTCAAGGCTAATGAATATGTGATTTAATTGAAAATGTTAGAACCCATTACTCATGGCGAACCAGCTGGTCGCCAAAGGCGGCTAGTTATTCATAAATGCAGTTTCATTTTGCTGTGATGATCCAATGATCGTCTGCAAAAAACTCAGCTATAGTTTCCTCCCAATAATTTTTATTGCAAGAATTAATGGTTATATTTGATTATCTCATTTCTATTGACAATATTTTGTACTTAAAAACAATTTACCATTAATTTATATTTCATAGGCTTAAATCAGGAGAAATTCTTAAAATTTGTTATTAAATTGGGTTTAAATTATTTTTGAATAACTGTTGGGTTACCAAAGTTTTTCATATTTTATTTCCATGATAAAAGTTTATTTTCTTTTGAAAACTGAATTTTTATTAATAATAAAAAGCTTATGCTCTTTTGTCTCATTAAAATTTATTTTTCTATTTTTGAGAATTATTTTTTTAAAGACGGTTTTTAATACGCCTTTTGTTATATTCAGCCGCTAGCTTATAGGTTGTAAGTGATGCTACTATGTTATTTTTCTTTTAAGAATGTCGTAGAGGGCTATCATATATTCCCACTAATCTGTTACGACAACGGAAGTATTTATATTTTCAGTGTTTATGATACAGGCATTAACTTCAGAAACATCGACAGTATCCGCAAATATCAGACAATTTAATTGGTTCTGCCAGTGATATTCAATTTTATTTTATATGCGTTTTACCCCCTTCTCTCTACTTGATGTGTCCGAATCGGTAGAAAAATTGCGCTGCAATTTCCTCTGTACACCCGGGACGTTTTCATTGTAAATAATTTCCTTACCGGTTGCCTAACGACACCAGTGTCTCCAGGCCGGAAATAGCGATAGCTCATAATCACCCTTACCGACCGGATTCCTGCTTTCATTAAACCCATTTTCATCCGATCGGCCCCGGTATCTCGGTTGACTGGACTTCCAGAATGATGCCCTGCCCTGTCCCCCACTCCTCTTAATACCTTTGCAGCAGGCCGCCGCAGATCAATAACGCCTCTGATTCTTTCACCGTCCGACCCTCTTCTTCACCAACCTGGTGCCTTTTTTCTTCTTTCATTTAGAGTATATTTATTTCTCCTCTAGCTAAATTTGTTCTCGAAGCTCTCTTTGTTTTGTCCCGGAGCCGCCCTGAAAGTTAATGCATACGTTCACCTTTGAAAACAAATGTCAATTCCATTGTTTTTCCTCTCCCAAACTGATTTGATGCTAGAAATACGACCAATCAAATGTTTATTGCAGGCAACTGAGAAAGTATCATATGCATGCGCTAATTTGCAGACTACTGAGATTAAATAAAGCCCTCAATTTTTATGGTAATGTCTGTTTAATCTTGAAATTATAGATCTTTTTTTAAATGTTTCTCTTCTCAGCTATGTTCTGTTATTTGCTCATTCTGGGTGATACAAACAAATGATTTGCTCATTTTGGTTGACCAATTACTTGCCTATTTTGGTAATATCGTGTCCATCGCGATTGCTTTAAAAATCGAAGCTTATTTATGCATCTCAGTTCTAAATTATATAAATTATCGTGCTCCTTTCTTCAGTGTAAATTGGTCTCATTTAATTATAATTTAAGATAAAATCATCTGAGAATTTCCGAATCTTTTCAGTTTAGTCACCGTAATAACTATATTTCCATTTTCAAACCAGAATTACATAAGATCATGGCTTATGAGTCTGGTATTTTAGATTGATAATGACAAATCTAGATTAAAAATTTCTCAAAATATTGAGGTTGATTATAAGTTTAAGTACATTATAATTTCCTTGGAAATAATAAATCGACCTCTGAAACGTGAATTGATATCTCTAGTAGCATGTATTGTATTATATAAAACGGACTTATGAATTAGTAAATAAATATTTGTAATTAAAGAAAACGTACAGAAAACATAGTACAACCGAGTACAATTCATAACATTTTATTTTGAAGTTATTTGTCCTTTTTTCTTTCTTTCTTGTATTGCTTGTTAGTGCATAACGCACATTTTCAAGTCTTCTTTTTTTTCACCCCGAAATTATTTTGTGATAGAACATGTTTTAAAGATTAGCCACCATTTAACGCCATCGAATGTATGACTATTCGAGGCTGAAATTAACGAAAATGTTTAATTTTGATAACAGACAAACAAATAAGTAAAAACAATGAAAAATTCGAAAAACGAAATGTGAGCCCCTTACAAGTGATTGACTGTTGCAAACTTTCTTAGATAGTTGTTTAAACATACTCGCTTACTCTGCATGCGCATTCACACTTGATTCTTGAAAAAATAAATGAAGTCAGTCCAAATACTAGTCTAAAAGATATTGAAGGAAATCGCCATCATATACTGAGCTAAGGACAGCTAAAATTTTCGATTTCAACATTTCCCATTTTGCTACCCATGCCCTTAAAATCAAAATCACTGCAAATTGGAACACAATAATATGTGCGTAGTTCGTAATCCTGAAACTGGAGTATCAATTTATGAACATAGAAGTTTGAAAGCTACTTCTAAAAAAGTCTTCTGTGGAAACAAGATAAATACTTTCTTTGTTTCAATCATTTGTAATGTGCGTTCCTATTCGAAGGGAGAAATACTTTAAATAGAAAGAGAGTGAATGCATATGCCTATCCAAAGTCATCTGTGTGTTTATATTTTGTTTTAGATGGTTTTTATATTCTAAAATGGAAATAAACAAAGGGCTTTCTCCGTGATTGCAATGCGTTAAAGCATACATGGTTTCCATAACGGAGAATTGAAGTAATATTTTGTTTCAACAAACAAAGATTCTGAAGGGAGATTGGAAGCTATAAATAATCTAACACATGATCTAAAAATTGCGTATATGAAAAAACTTTTTACAAGATTGTAAAAAGCGGTAAGAAATGATACAAGTAATATAACAATTTGTATGGTATTTCTTTCTGTGTTAATTTTTCTTCTTCTTTAAACTTGTTCTCAAACAGTCCTGCAAAAATTTCTGGCTATTTCAATGAATTTAAAAATCGGATATTTGAGTGTTAAATATTCGACGTAGAAATGACCATAATAATTAAATATAGGAGCGAAATTCAGGAAGATAACTATCCATTTATGAAGTGAACTAAACCATCCGTGTAATTGAAGCGCCCAGTTTAATTAAAGTGAGTGATCCAACACCATGCATTTTGTTTGGAAGAAATCAACCATGTAGTTTGGCTGATAAGAATGGGAGATGCTGAGGTTGGACACGTTCTGAAATTCTACTGCTCTGAAGAGAAATCGTATTTGAATTAGGCTCGAGTAATCTTTTCAGCTACAAATCTCCAGGATACTTTTGGTGTTGTACAAACTTCAAATTGTAATGTGAAATAATAAAAGATATGTAGTGCAGTCGGAAGTTATAGTTTTTGATGTTTCCAAGAAAAAAGAATTATTCCCTCTTGGAGAGAGGATAGTTTCCTACATATTGCAGGATTTTTACTTTATACAAATGAACATAAGTTTATAATAATTTTAATTCGTATGACCTCTTTTAAAAAGTTTAATAAACTTTATTTAAGTTTAGTGATATGCTTTAGGAGAGTTTTTGTTAAATAAAAAAAAAACTCTTGTTTATTACATTATTTAAGAGTGAATGTATATAAATGTTTTAAAAATATTGTTATGAATCGTTTTAATGCTAGTTAGATTTCACAGTACTTTCATTAGTTTTTAAATAGCTCAAAAATTAACGACGTGAAATATAATATAAAAATGACGGAAATTTCATATAATAGATCGTCAAAGTAAAGAATCAGCATTTAAGCTTATTAAACAAATGTGCAGAAACTCGAATTTATATAATATTTTTCAAATACGCCGTGAACTCGAAATTCAATTTTCTTATAAAAATGAAAAGGTACAGAATTTTACTTAGGCATCGTAAATTCTAAAGCCATAAAGAAAACGCATGAAAGAACATCAATAGATTACTGTTGAATTTCGTGTCGTGCAATTTTAGTAGAAACTTTTATAGCTGTTTTTTGGTTTTACATGTAGGTGGATCTTTTTGAATTATTGCTTTTATTCTCATTTTTTTTGTAGCATATTAAACACAAACCTAAAAATCACAAAAGTGGCAATGATATATTTATGGCGCAAGTTTTTTCCTGTGATCTAAATTTCTTGAAGTAAAATCTTTTTGAAATATATGAGTCAAAATTTCCTATATATTTGATAAGAGACTTTTTGCGGGACATGGTAAAAAAAAAAAAAAAAAGAAAAGAAAATCACAAATAATTTTATTGTGGGATTACGCTGTTGATCTTGTGTATCAAAGAAATGAAGTACATTCTTTTTACTTTAAATTTCTAGGGCATGAAATTTGTTTCTTTTCAAGTAAGAGAAAGATTAGAAGAAATCATCGAGAAAACAGAATAAACTTTATCCATTGTCTACCAAGGAACTTCTTGAATCGGGATATGACACTATCTCCAGAATAAACGATGCCCTGAAAAATGCCCTCCCACTCTTTCCCACCCTGTCCTTCATCTTCCAGTTCCCCGGAGTTTCCATTGTAATGGATATCTTAAGCGATTTCAGTCCATAGTGAAGAAGGGGAGGAGGAGAGTTTTTTTTTTTAAAAAAAGAAAGAACATTTCAGGGACACTATCCTGAAATAGGAATAGCAACTGTAAAATAGTGAATACCTAAATCGTAAAGGCGAGATTTTTTCAACCTTTTGGGAACTGCAGAATAAAAAGGACATGCCGCATGGTCTTGCCATAAAAACCCTTCTATATAGACTAAAGAAATGAGATTTCTTAGACATTTGTAACATTATCTCTCTTTAACAAATTATTACGTTCATAGATGATTCTTTTACGTTGGAAATATATAAAAATAGCAGTGATTCTCCTATCAGGAATTTTCTTGTTTTGTTTGACAACTTTTCATATTCTGTTGCAATAAATGCAAAGTAACTATTCTAAATTTTCATGTATCGGAATAGTTTACCAATTCACCATTTATATTTAACTCCAAGAAAATTCTTGCCCGTTTTTATCCCAAACTTTTGTTTAGCAAATCTTAAAATTGTGTACTAATTGACTTTTTATTTTAATCGGGAAAGAAAGTCCCCTGAACAATGAACAGTTATTTTATTCATATTTTAAAATATTAATATTGAAAATAAAACAAGAAATCAGTAAATGAGGACTTCTATTAATTTTTGTTAAATTTGAATATATGAAAGAGATGAATGTAAAATAATGTATGCTTAAGAATCTGATTTTCATTTAATTAAATAGTAAAATAAACTCGCATTTGCAATGCGTTTGGAAAATCGTATGAAAAATCCTTTAGTCGTTTCAAAATTCTATGTTTCGGTGAATTAGATCTATCTTCTTCAAATATACAGTCCTAGTTTAATTATCTTGGCAAATTAAGTAAGCGTATAGATTAAACTAGTATTAACTCGGAAGAAGGGATTAATGCTGTTATTAATTATAATTACTAAGGAAAGCGTAATATTTCATGCCAGTTTGCCAACGTATGCTCGAGATAGGGAAATTTATATCTGGAATGTAGTTATTTTCTGCATAGTATCAGTAGTTTCCTTTTTATTTGCATCGTCCTTTTAAAACAGCCTGTGAAGTACTTATAAATCTTACGCTAGAAGTTCTTTTCTGTACTGATCAATTTGTTCCTGTTATTTGGTAATTCTGATGAAAATTTTCTCAATGTAAAATGCATCCTGCCCAAGAGCTCTTAATTTTAGCTGCCTCATTTAACTCTTTCAATCATAGCAGCGTTAGTTAATAACCCTTCAGCTGTTGTTAAATATGATGATAGATTTCTCTTTCGCGAATGTCATGTCAAAAATTAATTTACGATTACCGAATTATGCACATCACTAGATTTTTACTTGTGTTTGCCATGCAATAGTATTAACTCTTGCGAATTTGAAGTATTAGAACTTCTGTTTGGAGACCCAATAATTGGCGTATTTAATCTTAAGATATCTTGTATTTATTCAAAATTAATACATCACTATTTCGCTAAAATGTTATTTCACATCTGGCTGTGTGAATTGAAGTGGTTAAGTTGAGTGGCGAAGTCCTCTTGGAAAGATGTTGGTGGTTTTCACAGTAAGGTTTTGACATTTGTACCAAACTCACTCGAAAGTAAGAACTTAGGGATTGAAGCATACAAGGATAGTGAAAAGTCCAAAAGTCTTAAAAAAAGTATGTTCAAAAATTTCCTCACTCTATTGCTTTATTTATTTATTTTTTGTTTGGACGGCAGCCGTGTTATTAAATCTCAGATATCTTTTGCTAACATTATGTTTTTCCATAGAATACTACAAATTTGTCAGGCTCTTAAATTTTTTTTTCTTCTTAAAATGAAGGAATTCATTTTCGAAAAATTCTTTTATTATATAAAACTTCTCCGATGAAACTGAAGTAGCTATCGTCTTTAAATCCGTCAATTTTCTTAACTTGTTTTCTCTCCTCTTGATTTTAAATTGGTTCATTAAGTCGAGTTTCGTTACTTACAGGAAAAAAACGGTGGAGGGGGGGGATATCTTTGCAAAATCTTAATATATTTTGAGTACCCTATTCATAGAATATGGAGATTCTTATAAATAAATATTGAAGTGCTTATTACTTTTCAAGGACAAAATGAAGTATCCATCTACCTGCTTTCATTATCAATAATAATTTGAAAAATAGCTTATAGGAAATTCTGAAAGTAAATCAGTTTGTCGAAATACTTATTCCAAAGTATTTGTTAGAAATCATGATTTATGATATGATTATTAATGATTTCAGTTTGATAAATTTATGAAATATAGAAGCAGTACCTACATTTATGCGATTTGCATCATATGCATTACTTAATCATCCCAGAAAGTATTGATTTCGTATTATTGATTCCAAAGTAAGTATTGTATTGATTCCGAGTATTGATTAAGTATTGATTTCGAAATTACATCTTTTGTAATCTTGCTTTTATTGTCCTTTATTAAATTTTTTATGATGAATTTTAAAACTTTGTGAGTTATTGCTTTTACATGGACATTTATGATCAAATGTGACAGACTAAGAGAGTTAGTTATAGTTGAGAACAAAAACGTGGCCTTTCTGTTTGATTTAAATTTTGTAACTCTTCGAATTAAATGTGGAGTGAGGCGTTCTATTGCCGACGTTGCAGTTTCTAAAGTTCTGTTTACAAGCAGTGTTTTACTTTAAAGTGATAAAACTCCTTCTAATCGCTATGGAGAAAAGTTCGTAAAATTGTAAGATTTACGAACTTCTTTTCTTCATTGTAAGATTTGTTCTTGTCTCATTCTCTTCTTTTTTAGAGATTTGCTATTTAATTTTATAAATTTCTTTAATATCACTTAAAAAAAATTTTCCTCTTTTCAATTACAATATTGTAGTTAAATGGTTTAAAAGTATTACTGATGCCATTTTAGTTTGAGTGTTTTCGGTGATATAAAATTTTGTTTGCTTTCCGATATTCTGAGATAGCTTCACGAATTAACAATGACAATATAGGAATCATAATCCCAAGGTTTAAGGTTTCTTGACAGTCGTGGCCTTATTTATTGTTTTTTTTTTCCCGCAATGAATGAGTCTTTAAGAAACTGAAGGAGCATTTTGATAACTAGAGCTGTTTTTCTAATTACACTTTTACCTTAAAAAATTCACTTTCAGAAAATTCTTTAGATAAAAACGACAGTGGAGGGGGGGGGCAACTAAATTCAGTCATATATTTTGAGTTTAACTCAATAACATTTTCTGATTATAAAGTGAGTTTCTTTTACTATGGAATTTACTTACGAGAAATTAATTAATTTGAATATTATGGAAAATCGAAAATTATCTGACTAGTAGGTAAGGGACTAAAATCTATTTCAGTAGCCAAAATTAGGAACAGTCTTTAAATTTTTTTAATATTTATGTTGGAATGTGTACTATTTATGTGAATGTGTGTATTATGTATAACCTTAACACAGAACAATAAATTAAAAATCCTTTGAAAGGAAATTTAATGCTGAATCGAAGACAAAAACAGGAATGAAACATTTGTATTATAATTGGATTTCATCTAATTTTAGTTAGTAATTGCATGTATACAAGAAAATTGAGATCCTAGCTATGGCAAAAGTTAAGAATAACAGACTATAATCTTTATTTTATTAATTAGCTGGTACCCAGCACGTTGCTGCCGTAGAAAAAATTAATATTAAGTGAAATCAATCAATAATTTGAGAATGTTTTGTCGAAATAGGATGAACGGTACGATAGTGTATAAAATACAAACAAATAAATATTCATTTTTATATATTAGTGTTGTGTATTTTTTAGAATTATAAATTGGTGTTCTTATAGAATGATAATGAAAGAAACTATTTATTGTATCTCGTAACTCGTACAATATTTGCTCAGGATTCTCAGACTTAATTTTAGAAAATGTGATTAAAATATTTTTTTTTTTAAAAAATTGATTAAACATAGAAAAAAACATATTTATATCATAAAATCGTTAATATAGTTGAAACAGAAATTTTTGAAAATTAAGATGGTGCAAAAGTATTTGAGCTAATTCTCTTCCCAAAACTTTCTCGCATAATCTGTAATAAAGTTGCTACCTCTGAAAATGACTTGCACGACATTTGCGTACAGTAGCAACAAAATTAACTTTTAACTTGGATTTAGCATTTCTACAGAATCTATTGTCTCCTCGACGAGTTATTTAGAGATTCATCCTTGGTAAGTAGATGCGTTTATTTCCGAAGACATTTTTTTTTTTTTTAAATTTTTAGATAATTGTACTATTCTTATAACCATTCTGTAGATGTAAACAATAAGCTGACCAAGTTTCATCGCTATCTGGTGAACGGTTTAGGAAGGCTTAAGAGACATACAGACAAACATTTATTCTTATAAGTATTGATGAAATAACAACTGATGCTTTAATTTTTGTTCAATGGTCGGATAATCAGTTTGGATGGTTCTTTGATGGAAAAAGGTGCTATACTTGTTTTACTGCTGTGCAGTTATAGGTTTTGTTGGAGTATGAGTCGACATACTTCTGACTTTGTCAGAAATTAAATAAATAATGCCCTCTATTCAAACATAAACTAATCACCTATAAAATGACCTGAAATTATTTTATTGCATGAAAAGGACCTGTCTTGTGCATGGACAATAGCATACATTTTAGGTATGTTACTACTCAGGAGTTCAAAACTTTTATTTACCTTTTCAAGCAACGACATCTATTGAAAACTAATTTGGAAAAGACACAAAGATTGACCCACCAAATACAGAAATTTAGAAAAAGGGCTCAAAATTGATGATAGATGAATAAGAAACGATTGTGTATTATAAAGAAAAGAATGTCACCTGAAACTGTAATAAGAGAACACAGTGCATCTTGTATTTTTGCGAATTTTAGGATGATACGGCGAAAGTTTTCCAAATTTGGACTATAATGTAGAATAAACGAATAAAAACAAAACAATTTAGTACAAATAGAGCTGCAAAAGGAAATAGAGTAGACAATGAAAAACATTGAATGTATAGAAGATATGTGGAAATAGGTTTAATGGAATGATGAAACTTTAAGGAAGTCTGCAGACGGTATTAAAGTGATAATAAAAATTCTTGCATAAAATGTTATGATCTAGACAGCTATACCAACAAATTTCTTATGTCACTTTCATAATATCATAGACTGTATATTAGATACTAAATTACTTTGGTATCATCCTAAAAGAACATTTCTGACTTCCATTAAGATCTGTTTCTAGATAATGCGCCATTATTTTATACAAGAGCGCCACTATTTTATCTTTATATCATTTAACACTAATGTGTAAATAGTTTTTATCATGAAATGTTATAAATTCCTTGGGATTGTTCTAAAATTGCTTTGATTTGGAGCCTATGGAACTTTTATTTCGGAAAACATTTGCTGAATAATACAACATCAAATAAAAAATAATTAAGTAGAAATATAATTACCTTCATGGCATTACTTATTAAAAAAAAATTCAAGCTTTAAGCATTAGTTGATCAATGAAATATCGCTGTGCTATTCTTTCAAATGAATAGCAACTAATAGGACATTATATGGGTAACTTTCATATATTTTATATTATAAAATTTTGTACCACGAACTTTCTTTGAAATGCAAGTATTTCATTTGTGTTTTTAATGAACATTTAAATTTGAAAAATATTCAGATTCCAAAAAATGAGCGCAATTTCGCCATTTCTGCGTATTGTTGAAATTGAGGTATGCTTTGAAGTGAAACACTCGGAAGAGAGCCAGTGTTTATTCTGCCTGCTCTCTCCTCCACCCCACTTACTTCGTAAGGTGGTGGTTTCACTTCTACTCTAGCATAACACTTTTAAAATCCATTCGTATCCTAATGAATTCGTTTTCATTTTTAGTGCTATTTTTCAAGTTAAAAGATGATCTTTGTAGAGAGGCTCCTCCCACCCCCTCCTTTTTTTAAACCATTCTTGATTGAAGATATTTTCTGAAATCTTTTAATTTGAGCAGTTTTTTTCCCATCAATACTTTCTCCCCCTCCACACATATTCCTCTCTTTTATAACCGTTTGTAGTCAGTATTGTGAGTTCTTTTATGTTTTTTGTATTGCTTGGTTGATTTTTTTATGCTTTAAAAATAATTTTCCCTTTTTATTGAATAATTTAAAGGGGAAGAAAAATCTAATAATTCTTATTGTTAATCAATAGTTTATTTTTTTTAATAGAGTTGAATTTTTCCTTTGAACAAAAGAAAACTGATTAATTACTTCATTTTTAAGTGTATAATTTACCAGAAGAATTTTCTTAATAGTATTATTTCTTTGATTTATTTAATGAATATCCATGGTGGTTGAGAATTGCCCGGATCGAAGATGTTCAAGAAGAATCTTACAATTCGGTGGAAAATGAACGCTACTTTTTTAATTAATTTAATTTAATCTTTTTAATTTGTACTTACACACTTGAATGCTGTGTGAAAGACAGTTTGTAATTGTCCCGAAAGTTTGCTAAAATTATCAGAAAATAAAATATCTTCTTGAAATAATGAACATACATTTTTTAAAATTTTATGTTATTTAATTTGCATTATTTGAGCTTGGGAGTGGTAAAGGGTTTAAAAAAAAAAAAAAAAAAAGGTGGAGCATTGATTTTGTACTGCTGATTTTGAAAGAAAGATTCCAGCTTTGAAAGAAAGATTCCAGCTCAATGACCAATGAATTTACTTCGCTTTTCTTTTAATGCATTATTAGTTTCCTATTCAACGAGACAACGCTCTTTATTTTTAAGCAAGAGAGTAATTTTATTTTGAAAACTGCGGGGGGAAAACAATATCTTCTCGAAAAGTATATCTTCTACTTCCCTTCTTTTATTTCCTATGCTATAGAATATATCTTCATTATGTTTATTCTCTCTCAATAATTCAATTACTTATTTAACTGTACTCTTATTGGATTTAATACTTATTGAATAGAATCTTTCTAACTATTCAAGTACATGGTATTCAGTTCTTTGTTTCTCAACATCGAAACATTGTTTTATTTGTTATTCTTAGTATTTACATAATAAATAAAAACAAGAGGAAACAAGACTTGTATGGCAATATAAATTGCTACCAGTTTTACATTAGATGTTTTGTTTGAGTAATAGGTTATTCAGAAAGACTGGCGAGTTTTGGAGATTTGACATTTTTTTTTTGAAGGAGCATAGATATATATTTAGCTATATATGCTGCATTTTATTGGAAAAAGCTGCATATAATAAGCTAATATATGAAAAAGCTAATATATGCTGCATTATTTTGCTTCCTTTCGAGAAGCCTCTTTATTTCACTGCCATAGAACATTTCTAATTTTCTGCCAAACAATTTTTCAAGATGCTTTTTGCTATTCTTGTAAGGGTTATTATATTTTTCACTTATTGAATTTTACCAAGACACCATCTGATGGGGATTAGAAGTTGTCAAATCAGATCTATAGAGGGTAATGAAAAACAGTCTAGCCATATTCCAATAAATTCCATCAAAGAAAATTGTTTTGTATTATATCAGTTAAAAAAAATCATTTTTTTTAATGATTTGTTAGTACTAAGACATTAACTTCCATTCAAATTGTCCATCTGACTAAACTGTATTTTAACCAATATAACTGTTTAGATGGTAGCAACAATAATCAATCCGTAGTAGACATTAACTTGCAACAGATCATTGGTAGTATTTCCATTCGAATAAAATCAATTTTATTGTGGACTATCCAATTCAAACAATGAAACTTTTTTTTTAAAGTGAATAATTTTTGTTGCGTTTGAGAAATATATTGCTAACAGAAATGCGACTCATTAAACATTTTCTGTTAATTATGAAACATACATACAACAAGGCACTTGACAAAGCTTATCCAAATCAAATGGTTAATATTGATATCTGAAGCTCATTTTGCTGTTTCAAGGATAGAATATTATTTATAACTAAAAAGAATCAAAACTATATGTTGTTATTTGCCTAGAGTTTTGATATTTCTATTTTAATGACTGTAATGCATTAAGCGAAGTCTGCGATATTCTGCGATTTCTTAGACAACCAGAAATCTGTGTGAAGTTACGAAAGTCTTCACACATTCATTGCATTATTGTGCGATCATCAGATTAAAATTTATTGAGAATATAGTTTTTCAAATATAAATAGTAGTTTTTCAAAATAGTTTTGACAGTCAGTAGTGACTGATGTGGCTTGAATGAAATGTTCTATGTCAGTGAATGATTATTTACGTGGCGCATAGAAATTGTCTGATTGATATAACTGAAAATCGCGACCAATCATGACTAAATTCAATCGCGACTGATCATAATTTTTCTTCCCTAAATATGTAAATTTTTCATAATGCTTACTTTAAAAGCACAATATTTAGCTAAGTGCTTTTGCTGTTGCCTGAGTATATGCTTAAATAAAGCAATAAAAATAATAAATATGTACACCAATATAAAACCAATATAAGGAAATTCTTAAACAGGGAAGATTTCTAACGAATGTTTCGATGATCTGAATATTTAGACCCATCAATCTTTTGTATTTCATAATAATTAAAATTCTAAAAATAACAAGGAGAAAGCCAAAAGTATTTTAATTTTTAATACTTTAAGGATCATCATTAAGTATTTTTACGGTGGGGAATCGAAATTCATAGATTGCAATTACTTAATTTATTTTCTTTTTCATTTGGACGTTTCATATAATAATTTTTGTGTGTGTATTTTTTCTAATTAATACTTCCAGATATTCCAGCCTGTTATTTATTCTGTACACATTGCTTTTTTCTTATTTACACTAAACATATGGTGTATTATTTTAATTTTCTATCTGAATCATTTCTTGCATTTTAGAAAAATCGATAAATATAAACCTCACAACTGTATAAATTCGTATTACTATAAATATAATTAATTTCTTGTGTTTTTTATGAATTAATTGATCATTGGAAGCATTAAGTATGTTTGCATTTCCTGAATGTGTGCCCCCCCCCCCCCTCTTCTTGAAATAATAATTTAAAAATTTATACTTCTATAGTCTATGTGATCACGCTCTCACTAAAATTACTTTGCAAGCTTTCAAGTGAGCTCTTTTTTCAAACAACTGTTATCTCGTAGTATTGGCAAATATTGCACCCTCCTTTTCCAAAAAGAGAGGAATGATGGGGTTAGAAAAGAGTACCCCCCCCCCCCTCCGAAAAAAAAAAGATGCAACAATCTTTTCAGTTAACAACATTTGTTAAATCGGACAAGTTGATCCTCCGATGATAATAATAATAGTGAAAAAAGTTACATTAAAACGACGCACTTTGCAAATAAGAGTCAAGAGTTTCGCGAGTGCAATCGGAAATGGAGCACTTTTATCAATTTTATGCCGAAATTGGACGCAACCGAAAGCACTTGAAGTTAATAAAGAACCTTTTTCGAATTCTTAAGGTTATTGACTTTTTTTCCCGGCAGTCTCCTTTTTCTCTTTATGTCTACCTCAGCGCTAACTCGTGGGACGTCTGTTTTCTTAAGCGAATAAATTGGAATAAGGGAAAGAGGATTTGGAGTGTGCGCTTTCTATTTCTTGCATTCTGAGCTTGAAACTTGTTTATCTTTTACTCGCTGTTTCCTACTTGATATTCCTCTTTCCCTTTGTGTTTCTGGTGGAAAAGAGCAGAAAATTCTCGGGAATGTTCATTTCCTTTGGGCGATGAAGGTTTCAATTTTTCCCCCGGGAATTCACCTCCGTTTTCCAAATCTTGGCTCACAATGACCCGATTTCCGTGGGTTTGGTCACACTCCTTGCTTGTATAACAGTTCCTTTGTAGATTGGCAGATTACTTCGTTGTATTAAAGACATTTCCATTGACGAAGATTCGCTCTCTACCTCAATATGATAATAAATGACGAAGTTTCTGTCGATTTGTGTACATCTCGCATCTTTTAAAACTCTCTTGAGAAAAACAAACCATTCGTTCTCATTGATTTTGAATCGTATCTGACGAACACATTTCTAGAAAGATTTAATACTTATATTGGATTTCAGCAAGAGAAAATAGACTTGAACAATTGGTTTCTGGATAAGAAAAAATAACTGCTGCTGACGTTTTTGTAAAACTGTTTTACTGAAATTGATCAAACGCTTCCCATTTTCACCTTTTTGACATAATAATGCTTTTGTGGTTTCTGAATGTTTATGTCTTGACTGTAAATTTTGTAAACAGTTCTGTAAATGGTTTGCACATTTAAGAGTTTTACCTTTTCATTTCTGAAAGTTGATTGTTTATTATAAGCACTGTACAAACATAATGAGAATTAAATACAATAGAGGCCTAAAGAAAGTTCCTTGAATTAATATAATCGTCTAATGAAACCTTCCTTTTTCAAAGTCGATGTATATTTATTTTCTTTCATTCATACTAATTGCATTGCTAATTGGTTGGTTTGTTGGATTTTATTAGTGGAAGGACCATGTTTTGTCTAAACTGTGCCAGAAAAATTGTTAAAATAATTTCAATAGCTGTGAAACCGAGATAAAACAAATAAATTGATTTTTCCAATATTTTTAAATTCAACTTGTAAGATTGGTAAGTAAAACAAGAAACAAGAGCAGAGACAATTTAAAAATCTAAACATCAATATAAAAACCAATGATTTTTAAGAAGGGAAAAATATTTTTGTGAGAGTATTCACCTACTTAATCTAGAAGCGTTAATGATAACGAAGAAAGCAAATGATTGTGATGTGGATTAAAAGAAAGACATTGTATTAAAATATATAAATCTGTAAAATCTACACCTAATGTCGAATTTATCGATACTTCATCTCCAAACAACAAACTAAACGAATGAATTAAACGAGTGTTCCCTATGCTGAAACGAGTCGGTTTTGCGTCAATCTCTCGCATAAGTAGTGCAGGCCACAAACCGAAGTTTAAAATTGAATGAAACTTATTACGGACTTGTATACCCAGTCTTTCTACCATTACTGGTTATGAAATCAGAGAATGTTTTCTATGCATTTGTATATGCAAGAGAGCGCTGCAGAAATGAAGAAATCTTGTAGCTGATATCTTGTGCTTTGAATTTCACTTCTTGAAATGTTATTAAAAATTTCAATAATACAATTGATATGTTCAATACTTTGTGCAAAATAATATTCTATAAATTCTGTTGCCTGCTAAGCATTTTCTTTTATTTTGTCGCACTACTGCACTTCTCTCCCAGCTCATAAAACATTTGACTCTATTGTTGGTAAATTGTTTGCTTGCATTTTCTTTTCTATTGTTAAGACTTTGGCCGAGATGTGAATGAAAACTAATGCTATTTTTCGATTGAGATATGAAGGTAGTCTAGAAGAAGATTGTTGTGATTATTGATTATGAAATAACAAAATACATATTCTTGTGGATAGCATTCTGGATTGATGAACACAAAAGACATTGATGACTAGAAAAGCTCCAAAACCAATTTATTTAAATAACTAAAAAATTATACTACACCCACTTTAATAGATAGTTTCAATAAGTGTGAGGATTTTAAAGAAATATGATTTCAGATTAGTCCGGTTTATGAAAACAAGTTCTGTCACGTCCTACATTTACTATATATTTTGTCGACAAATTTAGTGTTCGGCGGCAATTTTAAAGTGGAATGGGTATTTCTTCCTACATGCAATCTTGCCGACATTCTGGTAGCAACGTTGCAGATATTCCAGATGAAAGAGCTAAGGCTATGTAATTTTGGACTGGAATGGTTACCAGAATTAATGTAATTTGGCATATATACATTTGTCTATTATATAATATTAATTATTAAGTCCAGCTTCTGAATTATTGAAGCGATTCTTAGCTGTTATTGTGAATATGAAAACAAAATCTATATTGTTAACACTAATTGCAATAATGCATTGCAAGCGAAACAGTGTTTTTTGAAAAAAGTCAAGCAGCTTATTTTGAGTAATAATGGGAAGTATCTGCATTTATTAACTGTTAAGCAGAATTAATTCAAATCGTGGTGAATGGTCCTTTGAATTCTTTGATAAATTGTAGGGATTAATTATCAAGACAATTACTAAACTTCTTTCATAAGTACATCTATTAGAGATTTTACGCGAATGTTTCTGGCTTTTTGTTCTATTATTTCATATTTTCCTGCTTTCATTGTGATTAAAAATTTTTTGACAAAAAAAAAAAAAAAAAAAAAAAAATGAAAATATAAGTATTTAAAATCCGGGAAGATAATTTTAAATAGAATTGAAATACTTATTGTACAGTCATTAATGAACTAATAAGCAACCAAAATGTAATAAAAATTGTTACATCAGAAATTGAATTTTAATAGAATTGCTGTTTTTCGCCGATAATAATAAGAAGGCCGATTTTTTGGTTTGGATGAGAAAGTGAAAACTGTATTTTCTGAAAATTCCACTTTGGCAGCATTAAGTGAATAAATATATTTTTTTCCAAATATATATTCAAAAGTGATTTTTTCAATTGCATTTTTAATCTAAGTTTCATATTGTGCCTCTGAGGTTTAGAGCAGTTTGATAGACTCTATTTCAGATTTCAAACTTTCGACTGCGAAGAATTTATTTTTCCTTAAAGAAAATAAAAAGACGTCCCAAAAAAGGGTGGCCGATATATTTGTATGTATATTAACTGTCATGCAAATCTTCTGACGTGAATGAAATTGAAAATGTCAGGGCTTATATCGCCGTTTGCTTGCTTCACTCTCAAACTTGCAGTTTAAATCTTTTTCAGTGTTTCGGATTTATATTTTCTTTCGGATGCGTTATTTATTTTTGCAATATGTTTATGCCATTTATCGCATTTACAAAAAGAATTTTTTGTGGAAGTCAAAGTTACCTCTCGCATATCTTATTTTTTTTCCTCCATCACTGTCCCATTACTTTTATTTCTCGAGTATTCCAAAGTATTTCACTTTTGTATTGTGTAGGAAATAATAAACGGTCTTTGAAAATAAATGGCGTCTACTAAATATTTTGAAAATTTACGATGACATTCTCTTTTATTTATCTGAAAAAAATTCTGCGTTTGAGTAATTCTGAAGGAAAATTGTATTATTAAAGGGAAGTTAATCCAGGAAGACAGACATGCATCATTAAAATGCTGAATGATAAAAAGTATTAATTTACTATATAAAAAATAGAAGTTTCTTTATATAATGTATGGTTGGGTTGAAAAATTTATGATTTTGAGAAATATAAAATCATGACTCTTTGATATATTTATTGCCTTTTAAGTGAAACAAAGTTTAGTGAAAAACAATAATTGTTAAAATATTTCAATCGAAAATTTAGATGAAATTTGTAATCTGTGTCAAAAAATTTATGATTTATCTTTCTGTCTGCCTGTATGTGAATATTTACTTCAATCACCATATATGAAATTTGGAACTGAGTCATATATCAAATTTATTGTTTGCGTTAAATTTAGAGGCAAATTTGCATCAGGAAGAACCATTTCTCCTTTATTAATAATAATAATAATAATAATTTTTAAAAAAGTAATGTAAGTTGATTTTTGAAGTAGTTCCTTAATTTTATTTTTCGGGAAGACGAGCATTTCAGCATGCCCTTTCTTGCAGGATGAGACATAAATAATACCACCGCTTCAAACATAAAATGGTTTTTATTATAAAACATTTTATTCACTGATAATAAAATAACACATATCGTTAAGAGCGACGAATGTTAACTGCATTGCACTGTAAGTATTGATTACTGATGCATTTTGATATGTATATTTTTTTCACTTATTTATGCATTTAATGTTGGTGCATAGCGTTGGGTGTTGAATGCAAAATTTTAAATAGAATATCAATTTGTGTGGCTCTGAATGAATTTATTTTTTCGAAGTGCATTAAAATATGTCCCACCATGCACGGAAAGCTAAGCATAAGGTGCTCAACTCACCTATCTGTAAAGAGTTAACAGTTGGTTCTATATTTGTCTTTTAATACTGCAATGCATTTATATTTTAAAGAGCGAGGAATGTCGAGAATGTCTTAGGATTTTTCAGAATTTTCATGGAATACAATGTGTGTAGATATAAAAAAGTTATAAAATAAATATAAAACAAAGAAAATTCATTTCACAGTTATTAACATAATGCCATAACTTTCAACTCTACTTTTTTTTGCTGGCAACTTTACCATTTTTCATTTTAGAAATACTCACTCTGAATTGTTTCGAAAATGCATTGTTTATACTATTAAAGGTTGAGAATTTTGCATTGCTTTGTTGGTTTGCATCCTTCATGCCATTTTATTTAATTCATTTACTTCGCATTTGAATTTCGAATAAAATTTTGAGGTTTTCTCTTGTTCGTCACTAAGCAAACGAGTTTCTTTTATTATTTTCCATAAATTTGGGCCGTGGAGTCAACCGCCCCACTCTGTTCCTTTTCTGCTTTCTTCCCCGTTAAAACGTGATAAGGATTTTCGAAGCCATATTTATTATTATGGTCTTCATTATTATTATTTCATTTTGTTAAGTTCCCCAGAGACGGGCAAATGTTGACTGGCGTCTCGTGTCTAGTCGGCTGGAAATTTATCGGTGTGTACAGAGGAGGCTTTTATGAGTAATTGGATGTGAAAAATTTACCACCTATGAACTGCCTTGCCATCGAAAATCAATTGGTTTCTGTTTATTTTTAGTTTACTTCCCCTTATTATATTTTCAATTTACTGAGATGCTATTCTTTTTTTTTTTTTTTTTTTTTTTTTCATTTTCTTTTCTATTTTCGAATAAATTGCGCTAGCGACGTCGAGAATAAATGAGGAATCCGTTGTTGAATTTTTTTTGCCGCTCACCCCAGCGCCAGTAATATGACATTTCTGTCTTTTGTCTTTTTGCCTAAGAATTACTGTTATCAGAAATATACAGCTGTATGGTTGATGTCGTTAAGTTACTGAGGCTGATTAAGTATCTCGTCATCATTTTTTTCCCCATTCATTTGAAATGATTATTTTTATGATATTTTATTTTTCTGTTGCAACTAGAGGTTCTTCGGGAAAAACTGAATCATGAAGTATTTGTAACATCAATTTTTTTTTATTTACCTTTTTTGTTTATTGAGCATTCATCAATGGTCATTCCCATCCCCCCGAAGGAAGTGCCATTTTAATTGAGATATTGATTTGTGTTGAATAATTTTCTTTGCAGTAAATAATTTGAATTGCTAATAAAATTAGACAAAGCAAAATTATTGTTAATAAAATTAATGTTTTTATTTTATCCAAATAATCGCTAGTGTAAGTTTTTAGAGTAAAATTATATTTGTATTAATACTTATTTGATCGTTCACGTAATTGAGCGAGGAAAATGAAACGAATTGCCACAAAAAGCCTGGGTATTTTCTAGCTGCAGTGTAGCTTTGTTATTAAATAAGCATAGAATGATAACACATTTTATGTTTATTGTATAGCTTGCAACCTAATTTAATATTGATCCCTGTGCATATCTTACTGTCTGCTTCTGAAGAACATTGGGATTATGCTCTAAATCTGGCTTCTCTCTAGTGGAGAACCCGACCGAATTATCAAATAGGCAGAGTAGGCAAATTCCTAATAGTCCGCAACATTAAAAAGAGATCCATACTTTCGATATGTTCTTTGTGGAATATTTTCTGGGTATATTAATTTTTTTTGGGGGGGGGGGTATTTAGTCTAGAGTGACAGTGCACTCAAATTGATACAAATTTATATCAAGTAATCTAAATCTAGGTACTCTTATTGATTATCTTTTGCAAATTTTATATTGGTTAAAAATTATTTAAAAATAATTCACTAACTTTTATAACTTAAATAAAATGTCCGATTTTCTAATTCTGTCATTCAAATTACATTGAAGCTGTCATTATTTCTGTTAATTTTGTTTTTTAAAATTGAGTCTTGAATTATTATTTTTTATTTACAAAAGAACTTAACGACTCCCTCGGAAGGGACAAGTAATTAAATTTATTAGTTTAACAGAATTTGCTCTCTAAAATTGTTTTTATAGAAAATTAATTTTAGAAAAAACTACACTTGGTGTAGGATAATAGGGGGAGGGAGGGGGCTATCGAAAGCTCGAAATCCCGCTGAGCCAAAGGGCTATAGAAGGTTTAATTTGGTTTCGGTGAAGACAGCAAACTTTCAGAGCGTGCAAGGAGTGCGCTATCATCCTTGACAGCGTATGAGAAATTAGGAGAACAAATCAGAAAGCTGACACTTATGTATAAATGAGTGCTGAAGTACCTGTTATATATTTAAAGAATATTCATATAAGCGACGGGACACCTATATAGCTAACATCCATGAATGAGTGGCTTCTTTACAAAAGTTCACAGAAACTGATTTCCCGCAATAAGTACAGAAAGACACATGCTCTAAGTAGTTAAACTTGTTACGGACACAGTAGAAAACAACCGAAGGAAAGTTTATTCCTGTCTATATCTTGGCGATTGCGACCCATGGAATATTTTGGTGTACTGATATCTTACTGCAGTTATGATCCACCTATTGTTTGCATTTGGAAGATTAATTTTGATTATTCATTTTTAGTTATACCCTTTTTTATCCAGATATTCCCCTATAAAGTGCGATTTTTTTTTAACCATTCAGTATGGAAATTTTTTTTACCTAAAACTTATAATTTATATTACATAAAAGATATTATCTATATACATGGCTCACAGTATTTGAAAAAAAATTATATGCAATTCTGATTTCCGATCTTAGACCTTTGAAAAATATCCATTTTGTTTTTTTGTCAATGCATCTTGTGAACACAATAACTCGGAATTGGATTTGTATCGGCTAGTGACATATAACAAAGATGAAAATTTTTGCCGAATTCCTAGATGGATCATCCCGTTCATATGAGAGGAGGCATTCTAAGGATGTTAAAATTTTTATCCCCCGCATTTTTTAAATTCTTACTTTGATTGACAGTACAAATTGAGCACATTTTTTGCATCATCAAAAACTATTTTCGGAACTTTTTCGAGAGTTGTATTATTTTAAAATATACAACCTGAAAAGAATTTTCAACTCCCAATTGATTGATTCGTTTATTTATTTAAACTAAAGCTTTAGACATTTTATTCGAAAATTTTATTGTCATATCTCCAACCCTTATGAAATTGGAGGAAAATTAGAAAGAGGGAATGAACATTTCTTTTTCTTTTTTGTATGGACGAAAAGAGTCTACTTTCGTTACGAGCTTGTGCAAGAATATTTTAAAAATTAGTATTAGTTTTGGCTTCTCTTCTAAATGCATTCTAGCATAGTTTCAAGAATATACCACACCGAAGTGTGAAATCTCGTGTAACTCTGAAACTCATAATAGATTATTTCATATTTGTGAATTGAACTAAAAATTTCGTGTTCAAAATTTGTTTGCTATCGAAATTGATAATTCGATTTTCACGAAGAGTATTCTTTTATGTTTTAATCATTTTTATGACTATTATGCATCCATTTCACAATGCATATATTCTGTTGTCTATCATACGGCTGTGCAATCCTTTATTATTAAGCATATCCTTTTTTTGCCAGATGTCCGCTTTTATTTTGCCTACCATCTGTTATGTTACCCGTATACATTTTTATTAATTCTAGATTAATCTATTTGTTCTAATATTCAAAATGTCTAAAGTTTAGTTGAAAAATTTTCAACAGTGTTCACTTCTAAGTATAAAAGAGAAAAAGCCCAAAGTGTCACGCCGCTAATTGTCTGCTTGAAACATTTTATTTTTATTTTTTATGCTCTGTCATCTAATTAGAATTTTAGATTTCTAAAACTTTATTTTGCATGCAAGGTTTTTTTTTTGTTTTGTTTCGAAGTTATAAACTCTGGCAGAGTATTGATTTTTTTTTCTTTTGGACATTCCAGCCACAATTTGGATTTTTTTTAACAATCTGTCGTTATCAAATCTTTTCGAGCTTTAATATATTAAACTACGCATATCAAGTATTTACTATCTATTTCTTTTTTGTTGTTTTAGGCAAAAACTACGTGAAAAAGAATATAGTTTGGAGAAAATTTATTACTCAACCCTTGAGTTTTTCGGTTGATCGTTTTTTTCCTAGCATTTTTCAATGATTTATAGAAAAAGAAATTGAGTAATCTCAAATGAGAGTAATTAATCTTACTTCTTGTCATTTAAAGTATAACACAAACCATCTGTCCGCATATTTATGGTTCTTATTACTTGATTTATCGCTGAAACAGTTATGTTTGGTGATGGGCTGTCGCAGGAGTTGCTCGTTAAATGTAGGATATCTGCCTTTACATTATCACTAACAGTTTTCGGTGAGTCTGGTTAGAAATTGTTTTTTCCCCTTTCCTTTATACGGAGCAACAAATCATTAGAATTTTTTGGAAAGTATGCGGTACATGAAAAACTAAATATCGAAAACTTGTAACTAATCTATGAAATGATATAAAAATGTATTAATTTTTTTTAAGTTAAAAGAAATTTTATTTTAAAAATTAATTTCATTTAATACTGTACGGACTATTGACCATATTAGATGATTCGTAGAAATAAAAAATATATATAAAAAAATGTTATTCTCAAAATTATGTGGATATATTTATATTGAAAGATTATTTACAAAGTTATTTTGCAAAAAATTGCTGAATTTTACTTCAATGGCATCGTTTAAGAAAAAAACCAATCTTGGAATATTATTCAAGCATTGTTCCATTGCCAATTTTCTGCAGAAATTTAATCCTTTTAAGTTTTAGTTATATTTCTCAGTTGGTATGGCATTGCACATTAGAGAACGCGATCGTGGATATGTGATGCTCAATTTGAAAAGTCTTTTTAAAGTTCGTCTGCTTTTGCCATTCTATTTCAAGGAAAAAAAATGACTTTTATTTTTGAAATATTTCTAGGGGTTTTTTTTTTTTTTTTTAAAGTATACTCCAAACACGCAAGCAAACATGTTATCAAAATGTTGAATACGGGTCTTTTTAATTTAAAACCAAAAATCCTTAAATTTTTTTTTTAAATGTGTAAAACTGATAGAATCACTTTTTTGCAAGTATTGTGTATAAAATATTTAAATTGTTGACTTAGTGGTAATGACATTGCAATTAAAAAGACTTTGCTTCAAATATTATAAAAATTGATTTAAGAATCTTAACATCTGAAAACACGTGTTTTGTATACAAGATGCCTCTCTCTCTCTCTCTCTTTTTGCCTTAAGAAATTTTTTTGAGATTCATAGTTAAATACTGGTAGGGAAGAAAAGCTCATAGATATTCCGTCATTTGGCTGGAAATTTTAAAAGAATGTACTTGCTATCTTTTCAAAGGATACCCGTTCTATTCATTGGTATTAAAAAATGTCCACGTTTATTATGTTACAACAGTTTTCGAAAATCGAATCATAATCGACAGAAGTTTTAAAAAGGCATTTCGTGCTAGAAAGCACGAAGACTTTCCACTTAAGTGTTTTCCTGTTCTTTTTTTATTTCTTGCTGTAACGTGCTTTTGAACACGGAAAGGCATTTTAAAATATTCCAGTATTTTTTTTTTTTTTTTTTTTTTTTCATTTCCCTGTCGAGAAAGTTTGTAGATTTAGTTTTTGAATTTCGCTACTCTACTGTTTATAAAAGATGGGCATAGACATATATTCTCATTTTTTTTTCCTCTAATCCTTTTTGTACTTGTTCGAATTTAAGATATGAATTCAATGTAAACATCTAGGTTATTATTCGAAACATTAACGCTTAATATTTCAAAAGATTTTTTTTTGTTTGTTTTGAATGAGTTATATGATTTGTTTTGAAAATAATTTTAGAAACTTTATAGAGAAACAAGTTTATTTTAAAATTATTTTCAAAACACTTATAATTTCTTCTAGTCGAAAACGAAACATAATTTTATATAATATCAGAAATGCAGATATAACTTTTTTATAATATATTTTTATGTAAACATTTTGTTTTTGTTTTCAATAACATAATAATAAAAATTCCGAATTAGTACTGCTCCACTCTTTGGCTATTCCGAATTTGATTAACTTTAATTACAATCCTTTTTTTAAAATTATTTTTTTAGCTTATAACATAATGATTTCTAACTCTAATAATATTTTTCGAAATATACTGTAATTAATATTACATTAATGGATAACTATTAGAACATAATTGGATAGTTTGTATAATATTGGTAAATTTTTGGGTTTTGATCGATTTTGGAATGCTACCACTACGAAATTGTATAGGTTGGATGGTGTATTATGTTGAACTCTACTTCATTGCATTACTTTTGGAGAATCTAAATCGATTCACTAAATGTGAAGAATTCTGAAATTAGAATTGTCAACAACAAGCATACTTCTTACTAAATGCAAAAAGTGATTTTTTTTTTCTGCTGTATATAAATTATGCCGGAATTATAGCTCAATATCTCATGTTGTTGTCGCTGTACCTCTGAAACAACATTTGGGTAGTGCTCATGATGTATTCCACATAGGTAGGATTCAATTAAAAAAAAATGACTTGCCATGACTTTCCTTGCCTGATTGGTTTATAAACTGTGACATGACGGCGAGCTCTGTCTTCAAAGTAACTTCATTTGACTATTTATTAGATACGCAGATACAGTGTGTGCATTGTGTAATATGTTGGTCATATTTAATTATTGAATAATATTAATTTGTAATTAAACTCAATCAAATAATCCCACTCATATTAAAGAGTTATAAAAGTAAGTAAGTGAGTGAAAAATTAAACTTGTTACGAGTACCCATGTGAAAAATTTCACGTAAAGGTAAAAGGGGCTTTTTACAATTCTTATATCGATATTCCAGAAGATAAGGAGAATTTAATCCTTGAATTTAGACTTAAATTCACGGAAACGGAATATTCATTTGAAAATATATTCATTGCGAAGGTACTTAGTTTTATTTTTGTAGAACTGCAATAGTTATAATTTTATAATACTACTTTATTTACTATGAAATGTTAATTTTAATCTAAATAAAGAAATCATAATTTTTTTAAAAAATAAGGTTATTCAGTTAATAACTATTCAGGAGGCTCATCAATTCCTTAAATAAGCTTCCGCCTTCCCACTGAAAGTCCTGTTTTTTTTTTCTCCCATTCGAGGAAATGCCTTTCTAGGAAAAAAATTGCCTTTGTTGGTCAAAAATAAAGTTTAATTTTGAATCCAAGAACACTTTACCAATAAAATATATTATTTTAAGGTATTTATCAAATACCATTATTTGGACATTCTGGCCCTATTATCACTTAAACTTTATTCATACCAATTCATTTGTTTTTAGACTGGTTAGTTAACTACAGATCTTTTAACATTAATATTTTAGAAATATTCGGGACATAAGCAGAAGACATAAGCTGATTTAATTAAAAATGTCAGATGTTTTGATTTCTAATTTGATACATTTAACATTTCACCGTTGAAAGAGTTTTAATATCACCAAAGCAGATTTTTTTTCTCCTTCATCCTCCTTTCAAAGCTCGACATCATTTTCTGTACGAATTAATATATTCATAATAATCTTCAGTCATTTGCGATAGCTGCTCTAAAGTAACGACGGGCTTCGGAATAATTCACGCATCACTTATCTTCATCGTTATTTTTAAAAGTTTTTATTTCCCCCTCTCCCCTCCTAAAAAGGGATCAGTTACAGGCAGAGGAGTCCATTAAAAAGTAATAATTAAATACAGCATGGATGCATTGCTCTTTGAAGAACCATAATATTTTTTTTTCTGTTAATGGAGATTTTCTTTTATAGTAAAGACTTTTCTAATCCTTAATGGATATCGTAGTTTATTATGAGAGAAAAACACATTTTGAAGCAGTCCCTTTTATTTTTATTTATCGTTTGTGAATCAATAAAATTCTTTAATTGGAAAATTAAGGTAGAAGGCTATATAAGTCCTTTTAGAATGTCCAGAAGGGAGCAGTGGATTATTTTAATCGATATTGTATAAATAAAGAGAAGTTCATCAAGAAAAATTTAGGAGTGTAGATGCTTTAACATTCATAAGAACCTCGGGAAGAAGTGCATGTTCTGTTTAGAGAACTGGAGATAAGAGGACGTAATACATTAGCTGTCGCTTCCATGAATGTCACATTGAGTGATGAATTGTTAAATTGTTAATGGCATTGACAAGTAGGTATATGCTAAAGCGGCCCACTTTGAGGAAGTGATAATGATTGTTATGCAGGGTGGTTGAGTACTATTCGCGCTATTCAGAAATTTATAAAATCCTGGAAATATGTATTTTCGTTTTTATGACATTTAACCTATGTTTGAAACAAAATGTTTTTAAATGAGACTCACGATTTTACTGACAGTAAATGTTACTTGTTTTTTTTAAATTGTGGTTGCTTTCCATATGTTAATATAATTGTTTTAATCTTAATGTTTAGCTCTAAGTATTTATGTAGCTGAAACTTAATCACTTTACATTATATTCCTTACTGGGATGATTAAAAGGAATATTTGTGTGCTTTCTCAAATTTCCACGCCTCATTGATCTCGAGATATTTACTTTCTGATTCATCTTTAACATGGGTTATTAACATTATTTAGCATGGTATTATTAGCATTACATTTAGCATGGGTTAAAGAGCATCTACATTTGAAGAAACAGTCTTGGAACATTGGAAATCAGATTTTGTCATGAATATCTGAACATGAAAGCAAGGCTTTGAAACGACTTTGATCTTAGTTTTGAATTGTATAATTCAAACTCATAAAATAAGGTGAAAACAAATTATTTAGCAAGCAGATTAGGATTAGATTAGGATTTTTTTTTCATATAATAGTATTATTGTAAACTTAAAAGGAGAGAGGAGGTGTACAATTAACATTATATAATGTTTATGTATAATATGGTAAAGTATGTGGCAGAGAAATCGCCTTAATTAAATATTGCTCAATGGCTACAATGAAAATGAAATGTAAACAAACCACTATACGTAAGTTTCAGACTTATTGATAGATTGTTTTATAGTTGCATTTTATTCAACGCTTCTATAATTAACACAACTGTAGGATTTTATTAGTTCTTAAGAGTGCTGATTTTCTATTCAGGTAGAAGAAATAAAAGCATCAAATAAAGAAAAAGAAATAAAGCCTTCAGAACGAAGTAAAGAAGTAAAGCATCAATTAAAAATTTAAACAGCGCCAAAATAAATCTGTCGACAGATAAATAATTACGGTCTCTTTTATTTAATATTAGCCGCCTTTGGTGGCCAGCCGGTTTGCCACTCTTAATGCTCGTTAAAATTTTCAGTTAATTTTTTTATATAATTTGCCTTTAATATATTCTCCATTGAAATATTTTTAAGTTTCAACTTTTGATATTTATATAATTCACTCAAACTATTATAAAGGCCTTAAGCCATAATGTACCGTGTATTTCTCTAATTCTCTATTTAGTCCCCATAGAATTTCAACTTTAGATTAAGGAGGAAAGAATTAAAATACAATCAATATAAAAAGCATATTTTACGGAAACCGTAATTAGGCGTATGTGTTCTGAATTGACAAGATATATAGGGTTTTGCCTAATTCGATTGACGAAGTCAGAGGGGTGATAGTAGGCATACTTTGGATAATCACCATACAACATGGGGTTTCAAACGACATTTATTAGCGAAAAATCGCAAAAATGTAAAGAATCGGAAAACTATGGGAAACTGTAAAAAAATAATTAAAAAAATACTGAAATTTTGTTTCTACGATGATTTTTTAAAAGTGAAAGGACATTCTTGAAAGCTTTTTTCCATGCAACATTCAAATTTATTGATATAGGAGGTCGTAAATTACTGAAAACAAAAAGATTGTTTAATACATATATTTGCAAAAATATGAAAACGAAGAAAAATAAAAGCTTGAAATACCATTAGGAAACATCGCTGCAATATTAGTACCGATGTTCGTTGAGAGGGTTGTCGAATTCGGAAGACAAATTTAGAGCAAGGATAACAAGGATTAATAGATGAGAAATTACCAGAAAACATAGGGTCTTAGGTAACATTTATTCAGTGAAAATCGCAAAAACGGACATCGAAAAGACCACGAGTTAGGTAAAAAGAATTGCCCTATGAATGCGATGCTTTAGGGACAAAGTAATCTAGAAGGCGTCTCGAATGTAAATTTTTCATGCGTTTTATAAAATGAAAAGCAGCGAGCAAGTATTCATTAATGAGGCATTGCAGAATTGATGGCCGTTAAACTTCATTCGTAAGCAATGTCAGATCTCTCGAATTTCAGTAAAATGTGCTGGTGCTCCGTAATGCATTAACCAAATATTCTGGTGTGTGCATTTGTCTATTTCCTTGCAGTAAATCCAAAGGAACGTTCTGTTAGAAAACTACATACTTTGTACTTCTAAGGCGTTCGGGCAGTTGATACGGTCCAAATATACGACTCTATTCAGATGTTAATATCAAATTTATGTTGTTCAAGTTGTTCAACGAGGTAGTGATGTGGGGATATTCAAAAGACGAAATATTCGTGCTGTGCGTGTTTAAGACACTTAATCTCGTAAAAGCAGGCTTCATCTGAGTATAAAATTATAGCAGAAAAGTGTGCATCTTCATGTGTGGCTAGTTGGTTGGTTGTTTTGGGTTTTTGGGCACAAGGGCCATCTTTGGCCAAGCTGCGCCATCCATCGTGTGTGGCATCAAACCTGCAGTGTGCGAACTCCTCCCGATTTGCGATTTTTATTGAAAAACTACCTTTACCTATATCTAATTATGGTTCTTTATCTACTTAATGCCTGTTATGCTTACTTGTATACTTACATTACTTATATGTTATGAAAACTTATTACATTACTTAGAATTACTGTTATGCTTATTACCTGTTATGCATTTATGTTTCGAATCATTTTTTAATATTTTTTCAAATATGGGTTTTAAACTATTTTTTCGTTTTCAGTACTTTACGACCCCTACATCAGTGGTGGGGAAACTTTTTTTAAGACGGGCTATTTGTAATAACTAGACGATCGTAGCGGGCCAAAGAATAATGCTTAATCGTTAAAAAATTTATGTGTTCTATAAACATATACATATATTATTACATACACTTATTATTTTAATAGTAAAAAAGCAAAAGGTAAGAAAATTATAAGCACAAAATATAAAATGAATTTAGTGTAGTTCTTGAAGTGAAGTATTATCACTTTATTTTCTGGTGTCATTACTGGTTGATGGTGCATGAGAAAAATGAAATTGAGACTGTTTTATCAAAATTTCATCATAGTCCGGTTCCATTTGCGAAGCAGAAATTCTTAAAACTGATGAAAGGTGCTCATCTGTAATTCTGTTTCTTAAAGAAGTTTTCCTAAGCTTCATTGTTGAAAAGATTTGTTCGCATATATAAGATGAGCTAATGCTCTTGCGCGGGTGTTTGTTGAGGCAGTGGGAGTTTCGGGGATTACACAAACAATTACTCGAGTCACAGCGGGTCGTTGCAGATGACTGACTTAGTCGCTAACTAACTGATCTTCGGGCGGCCTCGCTTGTATTTATACCTACCTGCAAGGATTGTTCGGGAATTGGAGTTTTGCGGTTCTTTCGGAAAAACAGAACAATGAATCGAAAATGCGAGAGTGTCTGGAAGTTTCGAGCGAAGAGGAGTCAGCTGTTTGGGTTGGATGGATTTGTCCAGAATATTATTGTGTTTTGAACATCGCCGCAGGCAGTTTTTATGCGGTCGTCACATTACGAAGTAAGAATGGGTTCAAACATTCTCACGACGACACTCTTAAACGGGCCGGATTAAACCTTTCCGCGGGCCGTAGTTTCCCCATCACTTCCCTACATCATCAAAAGTGCATGTTACTATAGTTTCGAACAGTTCAGCGAGTCTCTATATTTTTGCGATTTTTTCTTACTAAACGTCATTTGTGATCCCTTGTCGTATATTGATTCTTTATCCTCCTGATGCCTTCTATCACCTCTCTGAAATTGGCAGTCGAATTCGGCAACACTTTGCATATTAAACTGTTTTTACCTTTTATGAAGCTATTTCATTACATGAATAATATCGATATTATAAAAGATCATACAAAGTTTTTCTTTGCATTTACTTTTTATAAAATATCCTAACCATCTTTCTCTCTAACTATCTGCCAGCAACAATTAATATAAAACATTCTTTTTACTGAAACTTTTCATTTTTTTTTAATGTCAATAGTGAAAACGGAGTTCATTAACATTTGAGTCTTACATGTACTGCAGAATATTTTTAATAATTTTATAATCTCCAGAAATATTCAACATATCTCTAAAAATATTGAACAAAAATCTCTCGGAGTCCCCTCTTTTAGTTAGTAGTAATCTTCAAATATTCTTAAATTAGTCAGTTGTAGAGACTGAGTTGATTGAAATTTATCTCTTTTTATTTAAAAACTAAGCATTCTTCATTTTTTAAAAGCATTTATAGACTCATGTTACATACGGTGTATTTATTTACTTCATTTAGATCATATATAATATATAATATTGTTACGAACCTGTAGTTTTGCTTTCCCGCGCTAATACTGTCATCGTAAGGAAGACAGATTGACAGTTATATGTATTGAATAGTGAATGGGTGTAACGTCAGAGGTCCCAAGGCTTGGCGACAAACTTGGCGATTTGGTGACGAATTTGCCGACTTTGGCGAAATAATGGAAAGTACCTGAAATATCGAGAATTTTCCCGATCCGTCCACTAAGAGCCGAGATCCAGCTAGAATGCTCCTGATTAGTCCAGAAGATGTTAGCCCCGCCTACCGCCGGTATATATAAGGCAGGTGACTGCGGGGAACAAGGAGTCGAGTCGGATAAAGTCGAAGCGGAGCAGCAGAGAAAAGGGAAAAAAGACCCGAAGAAGAAACCAGAGAAATCAAGCCGAAGTTGAACGGCCTGGTGTTCAACGAAGAAAACAAGTAACGCGGTGGAATTAATCGCGAAGACCTAGAGATATAGAGGTCTTGAACTGAGGAGTCCTGAACGGAGGCCTGCTGTATGGTCTATTCTGACGAAGGCTGTGTCGTAGCCCGCTGTGCCGACGTCGGGAAAGGAGCTGTCCCGAACTAAGGAGTAGTCCCATTGTGCGAAGTAGTGAGTCGACACCAAAGGCAAGAAAAGATAGAGGAATAGTTTCAGCCTGTTCTGGTGAGACCCAGGTGGTATAAAATGAATTCCCTAAAGATTCTCTTTCTGGCTGTATCCTGTCTGGCCGCTCTGTGAGCTGTGGACATTGTCACTATGGAATTTCTGCCTGTGGACTACTATTTGTAGTGTGCTGTCCTGTGTGTTCGTCTCGGCTGTTTATAGTTGTCCCCTGTACATAGTTGTGTTGTGAATACTTATCGTCTTTGTGTTGTCCTGTCCTCGTCCTGTAAATAAACGTGTGTTGTGTCTTCTACTAAAGGACTGATCATTGTCACTGTGCGTCGTCATCATCATCATCATCACCATACACAACCACTATATACGAGGTAAAAAAAAAACACTCATATATATATAATAAAATTTGCTATAATAGTTGATTTATTTTTTCATTTGAGCTTTTGTCAGTATGTTTTTTGTTCTTCAATATAATGTAAAAATCAGTTTTGTGTTGTAATATTTCCAGGAGTTACAGCTGGGAAACTTCAAAGGCTCACTTAATTTGCAATTAATTAAAATTCTAATTAAAAATTCGAAAAAATTGTAAGTTTACTGTTAAATATTTCCTCTATTTTAGCCTTTTTTTTTGTTTGTTTGTTTGTTTGTATATTGTGGAGTTGAAGATCGCTCATGGCATTACGCTGAAGCAGACTGCAACATAAATGTAGGTGTTAGATGTATTGAGCAGTTGTGTTTGTCATTTGACTACGAATTTGCATTAATGATCTCCTATAAATTTTTTTCTGAAACAGATACTCATATGTTACTCAAAGCATCTATTATTGAAAAATAATCATAAATGCAAGCATCACCATATACCGTATATTTTAACGAACGAATGCTTCTTGTATTATGTATACTTTTTAAATTTTTATTGTTGTTTATAAGACTTTCTTATATGCTATACAAAATACCACTTTAGCAAATGGTTATGGAAATATATTTTTCTCCTATCGCTTAATGAAAAAAAACAGCAAATATGAAAAGGAATATCGGTAATGGTTCAAATATGTGGTGCAATATTCTTCGCTCTTCATCATTTTTATCTTTGAGACTTGCTTACCATTAACTTGTAATTGTTATTAGTGCCATTTTGGAACATTTCTGAAAAATTTTTACCACTTTGTTTTTTTCGGTATTGATGCTTCAATCCAATGCTCGTCTTTTTTTCTTTGAAATTAAAAAGCTATTTTTTTTTTTTAAAATTCAGTCTGATTTTAAATCTTTACTTTACATGGTTGATATCAGAAACATAGTTTGGTTTGTTGGTGATTTTTAGATATACATTATAAATAATAGATATTGCTGTCGAGAAAACGTAAAAGAGAAACAGTAATCCTAGGCGAAAATATTTTTTACGAAGTTTGGATTGCAAATTGTAAACATTTTACCAGAAGTTATATCAATTTGTTTAAAAAAAATTTCTGTTTTAATCATTGTACTTTTTAGTTCATCAACTTTATTACAAAGCGATTATTTTATTTTAATTAATTTTTAACTTTTTATAATATGATTACGAAACAACTTTGATGCACAAAAGATAATTTAGTTTTAAGAGCTTCAGTTAATGTTGAATGCATTAAGTTATTATGATCTAGAATGAAATTTACAGATAACCTGCTGTGCTTAGTTTATTTTTAACGTGTATCTTTCTTTATTAACAGAGGAATTCAAAATTTAAAGATGTAAATTTAGCTTGCTACTTTTACTTATAAAATTTTCATTCATTTTGCTTATTTTAATTAATTTTTTTTTAATAAGCCGATTTTTATTCCGATCATGATGAGTCGGGTAAATGTTGTTATTCATAATCCCAATGTTAAACTAAAATCTAATTAAAAAATGCCCCCTTCCCTTTTTTTTTTTTTTTTGAAGTTTTGTGCTTTTGTTTCAGTTATGTACTCTTCCAATTTTCAATTAGCTAACAAAGAATGTTATTTAATTGTTCTTGTAATAAACAAACTTTAAAAGGAAAATATGACAAATTTTCTTGTAAGAATTCCGTATAACTAAATTTTTGTGGTGGCTTACGATTTAATTGGTATTTCATTTATATACTTTTCATTAGTAGTATTTTGATTTTGTTTCTCAAATGAAATCCTTAATTATGTTACTATTTTAATTTTGCCTTTGTTATTTTTCTTCCTATCTAAAGTCTATTGCTTTTTCTTAATTGTAAAGGTACTTTGTTAAGCATTAATTATAATGCTTTCCTAGTTTTTAATATTGAGCCACAATCGTAAATTAACTAATTACCTGTTGCACGATTATAAATTCCAGTCCTTATTTTTTGGAGTAATTAAACAATTAAGTGCTCGTAAGAGGAGGGAACTTTTGTGTCTTAAATCGTGAAAGACATAAAAATGCCTGGATCAGTTTTTTAAAAGTTTGAAGTTTTTTTTAATGAATTTAAATATAATTAGTCAGTTTTTTTATTGTTTTTCTTTCGTGCAGTATTTATGGTTTAGTTCTGAAATGTATGATCATTATGTTAAATTAGTGAAAAATTATTATATATGTTTTAACATTTGTTTAGATTTAATAAAAAATTTAAAGTTTGAAAAAATATGCTATTATTCATAAAGTTTCTATATTTGATATTGATTAGTACGCTCCGTAATTATCTGTTGCATCAGTTAATTTATTTGTTATTCAAGTTGGAAGACTCTTTCCTATGCACTAATACTTTGAGTACTTTCAAAGTGCAACTCTAATAATCTGAGAATATTCATTTAATGCTTGTTCATTTTAAGTTAAGCATTTAATCATTTAAAATAATTATTTAAAGAGAACTCTGTCCTGAATTCCCATAAGATAATGAACAAGTAACTTCAAAAGAGGGACGAAACACAAATCGATTTTTCTGAATAAAATATTTTTTTGAGTCTGTATATGCAAAGCTATGGCATTTATTATTATTGTTTTTTCCAATATAATCAGCATGAAACTGTAGACATTTGTCATAGTGTATCGAGATTTCTATTTCTTTCTCATCAATCAGTCTAGAAAAACTTTTAATTAATTTTTAAGGAAAATGTACAGATTACGAATGTCTAAACATTCACCCACTTGAGTCACAATTTTGTCAAGTTGATCGGGCGACTCTTTGCCTGGATTCTGGCATCCTCCATTTCTTTCAAACGACTTGATTAATTCTTTTAACAAAATCCTCTTTTGCGACAATTTACGCTCTTGTCCCTTTTCGCGGAGAAAGATCCGAGTGATTTTCGTCTTCTTGAAGCGCAGAACTGGGTAAGATACAAAAACAGTAATTCCTGTTTAATGAGAAGTTCATCACTAGTAGCAACTTCTTTCAGAGAAGGGGAAAGGGGATATTGGCATGATAAATGCGTGAATCTTCACAGCAAATTTTATGTCGAAAACTAACCATCTTTATGCATGCCTTTTAATAATAAATTAATTTTTTTCTGTACTCATTTTCTTTATTTTAGTGGTCAATTTGAACTTGGAGGGGAGGGGGCGTGATCTTATATATATTTAATCCTTGGGTTTACAGTAGCACTGTAAATGGGAATAATGTGATACGGTATTGTTATCTATACTAATATATAAATGATGTCTGTATAATATCTGTAAATGATAATATATAAATGATGGATGTCTGTTATTACATCACGTCAGAGCGGCTGAACAGAGTGGGATGAAATTTAGCTCAAAGATAGATTGTAGTCAGGAATAGAACATAGACTACTTTTTATTCCGGTTGATTGAGTGGTTCATTTTTTATTAATTAAAAACTAACTTTCGCGCCAAAAAGCTGATGCCAAATCCCTCCAAAGATTAGTAATTCTCCAGATTTTTGATTAGGCTTAGAAGAATTTCGACCGATTATTTCAAACGATTCTATTTTCTTTGTATTTGATGTATTTAAAATCAAATGTTGTTAATTAATCGTCCTTTCGGATTCATTCTGAAGTACTTTTAAAATAAAAAAGAACCGAATAAAGGGAATAAAAAATTTCTAATTTGCATTGCGTTCCCTCAATTGTCGTAGGAAAGTCAGGCATGTGCGTTACGCCAACTGGCGTTAGAAGTTCGCGAAGCGCCTGTTTCAGAAACTGGGAGTGAATCCGTGCCTAATACTGATTGGCTGTTGATATGACGTCTCTTGAAGCTCGGCAACCATAGAAGTTTAGCAAGCAATTCATATCGGCTGAAAAAAAGTGTAGCCATTGACCATTTCTGTTTTTGTCTTCGATCTTACTAGCATGAAATGGATAACACGTGCAAATTATGTAACGTGCATTAAAAAAAAAGTAGTTAAATAAACATTTGTCTCGCGTCCATAAACAACCGTCCAAATCGTATTGCTAAATAACCAATGAGCGTTAAGGCTGACGCATCCCAGCTTCGGATGCAGACGCATGTAAAGTTTACTCGTTATTGTCGTGACATTAACTGTGTTTGCGCATGATGACAACTGTGTTTTCATTTAAATTAAAAGTTTAAAAAATTATGTGTATAATACAGTTGTAGCTATCTCAGTCTCGATCAATAAATAAAATGGATTTGACCTGATTTTAAAGAAATACGGACTTGATTTGCTGTTTTGATTCATTGTTAATAAATTGTTTTTGTGTTAGTTGTGTGTTTTTGTTCTTAAATTGTATTTTTATTATATATTTTTCGTATATGCTTAAACTTTTAAATTTGTCGTTTTTAGATTAGGTTTAATTTTAATTATTTGTCTTTATTTGATAGATTTTCGCACATATACATCAAAATTTCCACGCGAACGGAGTCGCGGGTAATAGCTAGTATATTATAATATTTCCATTACTTTGCATGCTTTATGTTTTACATTATTATGTTTCCTTTAATTTTTTTCTTCTTCTGTGTTATGTTATTTTTTGAAGCTCTTTATTTGGATCATTTCATTCCGTTTGCTGCCTGGCAACAAGGAACCTCCCTCTCTTTCCTTTCTACTGCTAATGATATCGATTTTTCGAATTTCATTATCGAATAGCATTTGAAATTAAATATTTGGAACTTCTGCTTAATTTCATTTCCTAGACTTGTAGAAGGAATCAATGTACTTCGTGCTTTTTTATTTATATATATATATATTTATTGTTGTATATATCTTGATGACTTTTTAATGCTATTATTGCTTTAATTCTAAACAGTTACTAGTTGATTGTTTATGATGCTAATGGTATATAAATATGAAGAATAAGATGCGTAGAGCTTCTAAAAACTGATGCATTTAAAAGAGAAAAAATAAAAAATGTTATTTTCTTCTGAGCTAAATATAAAGTACAGATATATTTAGATATACTTCTCTGTGATAAAATATGGAATTAAGAAATGGATTATTCCTGGAAGAAAATCTCGCACTGATTAGCTGGTAAAAATTAACTTGGATATTTAATTTAATGAAATAAATTTAACATTTTGTCTTAAAAGTCTGCTGGACTTTTAAAACATTGGTTAAATTTTACATCCCTCCTTTTTTGAGAAATGCATCTGCCACCATCATTTTTTTTAAAAAAACCAAGACTCGTGCTAAGATTCCTTAGTTCCAGATAGCAAAGATGTGAAATGTTCTAAGGATCTGCTGCATTTCGCTTTTTGTTTTTGAAAGATTTATCAAGCCTTTCTTTTTTCTTTCTTTTTTTTTAGCATTAAATTTTTTTTTTAGTTTATCTTTTTGGCAGGACTGTTAAACTGCAGAGAAATATTAATCATAAGAATCATTGATCTCAATATTTTTTTCCTTATCTAGATCTTAGGGGCAAAAGGAAACTGCTTGTATTAATATGATTAATATTCAGAAGGAAGCTATGATAGCCCAAATGCGTCGTACCAGTGTAAAAGCTGTGAAAAAAGACACATTATTAACAAACCATTGATCATTGAAGTGTTTGATAAAATATGTTAGTGAGTTATTAGGCCCATAAATTTCTTTCATATTTCTAATATGAAAGGAATACACAGTATTTATTGTTTAAGAGGTTTATTATTATATATGAATCCTATTGCTCTACTACTCTGTTCTTATATCTTCTTCCATCTCTCAAGACGCCATCTGCCCGAAACTGTGCTTTAGACAAGAAATAATCCTCGAGGTGCTTTTTTATTTCGCTGATGGATTTAAAGCGCTTATCGCGAAGGGAATTTTTTTAAGGACAGAAAGAAATAATTATTAGATGGAGCGAGATCTGGGTAGTGTGCGGATGCGGTAAAAGCATCACAATCAAAGTATAAGAGTGTTTCTCTTACGACTAATGCAATATGTGATTTTGCATTGTTATGGTGAAAAATAAATCCTAGTCGGTTCATTAATTCGTTTTTCTCTTCTGTGACAGCTTTCAATTGATCCAATTGATATCAGTTTTTCGTAGGATTAATTGTTTCACCTTGAGAAAGAAGCTCGTGGAAAATTACGCTTTTCCAATCACACCAAATGGACAAAATAACTTTGGAGGAGGGGTAGTTCTGGCTTTGGGAAATTGGAAGTGCGCTTTCGATGCATATCTTCATATAAAATCCAAGTTCCATCGCTATGCCGCAAATGTCACCTTTCTCTGCTCATGTTTAACGCTGTGAATGAAAAGTTTTTTTTTTTTTTTTTTTTTTTTAAAGACTGTGGTACGAACGAAACGTGCTGTAAAAGAGCCATGGGACGACTGGAACCGATGACATAGCCAGATAAGGTCATTCAAAGCGCAATGAGAAAGAAACTTTTTGGATATTCTAATATAATATTTTTACATTTAAATGTTGGATATTTTTCTAATATATGTTGACTTATGTACTTATATTTAAATACGTTCTGACAATATACCTTTTAAGATGTCTTTGGAAAAATGTCATGCTAGTGATTTCTTATTTTTGTAAATATTTTGAAATCAATATGAAAATTAATTGGACTGTGATTTGGATTTTTGTTTCTGTACGTTGATTATTTGATTTAAACTGCTTGCATGAGGGTTTTTCTTGTCGCTCGTTTATTTATTTATTTTATTTTTCCCCTTTTTTTGGTTGTTTGGTCAATTATATTTCTGAAATAGGGAATTATGTCAAATGTCCTATTAAGAATAAAATGGACACTTACGAAATTAATAAAATAACTATTTTTTATTATTTTGGTTGACATTTAGGATAGCACATAACTTCGTGAAAAACTTTGAAAAAATCGTCCTTTTTAATTTGTGTACTGTTTCATTTTTTATTCATTTTATATTAAAATGCATTTCATTAAATTACACACTTTCTTCTATTTCACCACATATATATATTTCTTATAAAATATTTTTTGCTAAAATTTTGTACCTAAGAATAGGAAATGTAGCTATCAGTATTAACTGAACGGAGATTTCATTTTTTTTTCTTGCATGCATTGGTTGTTGCTGTTAAATCAATCTTAGAACCTGCTTTTTATATTTTTCCTGAGTTACCCTTTCATATAATGTGGTGACTTACTTCCTAGATTTTTTTTTGTGTTATATTTTTCGGCTTAAAAAATGTTTTTCAATATTTTTTCTTCTAGCGGTGAACGTGTTGGATACCAGTGGTAAAGCTAGCGTAAAAAAAAAGCGGGATAGGGAAAAGTATTTCAAAAATCATTGTTTAGCTGTCAGGAGGATAAAATGCTGACTATTATCTGTGTTATGTATTCCGTTTTGTTTTCTATCTAAGTTGTTTCCAATCCTCTCTGCTACACTCCAAACTGTTGAAGGATTTCGACATCGGCTATGTCGTGGTTTTCAATCCTTTTGAAATCAATGATACATTCAAAACGTGTTTGGAATTGTTATTTTTATTGATTGAAACTATGTTATATACTGAACTGTGCGGGGTTATTTCTGATACTTGCTCGCCTACCATTTTTTGGATGAAATAATTTATCTCCTATGATTTTCGTATAATACGCTTAAATATAATTTTTGCATTAAAAATTGCTTTACGTCTTTTACGCGTGATTCTTTAATGAAAGCAAGTATATTATTACTAAAGTCGAATTATTTACTAAATGCATTGCATTTTTTTGATAATAAAAGTTTTTCTTCTTAATTATTTCTTCTGATCTCGAGAAATAAAAAAAATTTTTTTAGTAAATTGTACCATATATAAGTTACGCACAATTCTTATTTAAGTTTCCTATACGCTTAATTTTTTTCTTTCTTTTTTTCTATGCTTTTCTTTTTATGTAATAAAAATATAAAAAAGAAATTCTTACATTTTAGCTTTTTATTATATCATTTTGTATCAATGTTACGATTTTTCCCCAAAAATCTTATAACTGTCATTTAATAAATTTAACAGCATACAGCATCGAATTATTATTTCCGTCGATGTAGCAAAACATAAATGTTTCTGTTTATTTTAGACGCATTCTTTCACCAGTCTGCTTATTCAGTTGATTTCATAGAATAATGTCACTAAATATTTATCATTGGCTTTAAGACTGAAAATAGAGTTCGTTGTGCCTTTGTTGGTTATTGAATAATGTTAAATTTTCATACTATCTATATAGATTCTGACAGAAGAATACTATGCACATGGTCGAGTTATATGCAGATCAGACGGTATTTGCTTATAAAGTAAAAATATACTATATAAAAATAAAAATATGCTTATAAATGTATTAAAAATTAATAAAATTATAATTTGGAAGTATTTGGATTATTGCCGATTCTAGAACAGCATTTATAGCTGTGAAGCCAATTGCTGATTGAAGAGCTGTGATAAAAGCAATTGGAACAATTTTTATTATATGAGAAATTCGTACACTTAAATTGGAGGAATGCCAATCAGAGTATAAGTAATAAAAGGGCCATATCTGCCATGAAGTTTACAAAATCAATAAAGCATTTAATAGCTATGCGTCAAATGGAGGGCGGGGATTTGTAACAAAAACGATTGCCGGAATCTTCGGAAGGTGAATAGACTAAAGGATTATTAGTAGATTGTAGGGATATTTTAATTTTTATCATGGAATGACATGGTCGTTTTTGCAACCCCATCCTTATTCCGTGCGGCTTCTGTCAGGGCAAGACTATATAATGCTATATAAATAATAAAAAATAAATTTCCTGAAACGTTTTGGTAATAAATACGTTTTTGGTAATGTTTATACTAATTATGCTTGTAAAGGTATTGATTGCATATTTTTTATAGTAATGTAGTTGAAAAACATCGTTTTAGAAACATCCTGTTGAATGAAAAAGCTTTGGCCACTTTTGGAAGCTGTCCTTCCATACAATTTTTTCATTTTCACATATTTTTCCCCTTCACACATCCTTTTTCACATTTTTTTTTTGCTTTTTTGTATAATTATTTATAGAAAATTTAATGTTGAATTCGATATAAAAATGATATTAAAAAGACCAAACGTTCGTGTAGCTATTTGGAAGATTGAAATGATGATGAATTACGGAATCGGAAAATAATTCAATGAGTCTGTTGCTGTTGTTACTTATAGCTCTTCACAAGTCCGTTGACAGAAAACTGTCAGTTATATTAAGCCTAAATTAGCGTACCTTGTTTTTGCAGTAGCACCAACAAGGACCAAGAATACAACTTGACTGCTTCATGCTTCACATTCCCTTGCACAATCCCTTTTTACAGAGAGGCACATTCACACTACTTACAGATAGAACACAGAATAACAACCATGCCCGAACCGGGACTTGAACCCCTGGCTGCCAGATCACGGGGAAGACACCCTAACCCTATGCCAAGACGCCGGCTTCAATGTGTCTTGCCTGTATTACTGACCTGAATTCCAGTGCCTTTTACCATATTTTTATGCTGTAACATTTCTCGAAATTAGGCAGGCAAAATACCCGTTTTCTCTTCTGGTTCCTTTAAATTGTAACTAATTGAAAATAATAATAATTAAAAAAAAAAAACCTTTCTGAGGCTACACTGCCTTCCTCCAAAATATACATATTGGAGGAGAGCTCAAATATTCCGACCTGTAGAATACGCACACACTCATGCTTATCTTTATTATTATTAAGAATTTATCCAAAACAACTAACATATATCTGAATTGAATCATTCCCTTAATATTTATGTTTACAGAGGAAATATTTATAAGAAGTAGCATTTTCTAACATTTAAATTCATTTAAAAATTTTGAATATAGCATTTTAAATTATTTATGCTTTATTGTACGCATATAACTTTTCTAAACGAATACAACGCATTCCTCGACTCATTTATTACTTTTTAAAATGCTGTATTGAATTTTATACCTATTCGTATGCATCACTGTGAAGACACTCTTGTTTCTTTTCTTATAAACATTTTTCAGCTCTGAAACCACTTTAACAGCACAAAGGGGGAAAATATATATTAAAACTTTTATGTTTCCACCTTTGTCTTGTTATTCAAGCCCCAGTTTAAATGCATTAAAAACTTCCCTTTTATATTCCTTTTTTTTGCGACGGAGTATTCAGGCTTGCAAAAGCTCTACCTATTCCCCCTCTCCTCCCCCCTTTTTTGTTTTGCTGCTGTTGCTCTTTGTGGTCCTTTAACCTCTCGTAATATTTTTAAAGTATATGCATGCAGATGCCTGTCATGAATCTCTGCTAGCGTTCTTGATTTCTTTTTCTCTTGGTCTTGGTACTTAGAACGTCCAAGTGGATATTTAAGGAAGGTTTCTCAGAAAAGTAAACGACGTTGCGACTTTTTTTTTTTTTGCTCATCTTCCACCTTTCTTCCATCATCTCCTTCCTGTTCTCCTTAAAAATCTTTCTCCGTTTCTTCAAAAGTTATCAAAATTTTCGTGCGCCACAGGAATAAACAGTTTCAGATTCGTGGCTCATCTCATTCCAGCGGTGTGGATGCTAACATTTTATTAGAAAAGTGGCCTAAAGCCATTTCTTTTTGGATTGCAGTCGTCTGTTATGCATCACCGAATTTTGTTTATTTTAATCTTTTGTACAGAAATGTCATTTTATTTGGCTGTTACACATCTAAATCTTTCGTAGTTTGGATTTTAGAAACCCCTTTATCGTACCATATAAAATATTAGGTGAAAACTAAATTAATGATTATAAAATTTCATAGTTACTGAGCCTCGGTTTGGTGTAAATGCTTTACAACAAACGGATATAATGCTTTTTGCAGACGCTTTAAACTAATTATCGTGATCTGGACATTCCGGGTTCGAGTTCTGGTTCAGGCGTGCCCTGTGTTTTATTTATTAGCTGTGTGAAAGAACACACCTGCAAAAAAAAATGTTGTGCAAACGAGTGTGTGAGCATGATCTTCAAACTTTTAATGTCATCCTTCTGCCTTTGGGTACTCAGAAGCTACTGAACCTCTCTTTTCCCGATATTCAATCCAAGGGGAGCAAATAACAACACTATGCTTTTTAATGAAGATTGATTCATTGATTTTGATCCTACGCATTAAATATTTTGAATATTTTATAAATTTATTAAAGTCAGTATTTAAGAAAGCACATTTATTAATGTAAATGGCAAATTCATATATTTTATATATGAAAATAAGATATTTTCTCTTTTATAATCGTTAATTCACAATTCGCCATTCCTGAAATCATTTTTCTTAACGTCATCCTTCATGAATAGATGGGGCAACTAGTTAGAAACTGTAATATATTAATAAATAAGATTTTAAAATAACAGCTTATTTTCATAAAAATAAACTTAAGATTAAATAAAAATTTTATTAAGAAATTAGACTATTATTTAAAAGGTTTAAAAGTAAATTATAAGTTGATAACAAAATTCAGTCTTTATAACTAAGAAACAAGTCAAGTTAAAGCTATGTATATAAAAACGCTAGGCAAAAAGAAGAAAAAAAAAATCACAGATTAAAAAAAATATTTAAAAGCCTTACCATCTTGGATTTAACTTGTACATAATAAGAAAATTTTTAATCCTTCTTTTCGAGATATTAATTTTTAATGGTTATATGAGTTCAGTACATTCTAAGTTCTGCTCTTGAATCGAAATTGGGTTAATTGAAAGGATAAAAATGTTGATTGACAATTTTGTTTTTGTTTCTCAAGGTGAACTTCGATTTGGATGCAAGTTCTAAATTTAAAATAAGCCAGTTATAAATTAATAATGCTTCTCCTTAGTTTAAATTAGGATAAGTTGCAGAATAATTTGTTGGATGACACTTGAAGATTTCATAGTTATTTTGGCTTATAATGAAAAAATAATTGCATTACAATAAGTAATGTAGTACTTGTATCAAGAATCAATGTACTTTGTATCAAGAATTAAAGCTGTGTACACAAAGAACATAAAAAGGGTGTTTTTTAATCCAGTTATGCAGACAGAAGATAAAACTCCAATGGGTACATTTTATTTTTAAATATATTTTTTTTTTGTAAATCCTTATAAAGAAAAAAAAAATCAAATGCAGTATTGAATAATTTACCATGCAGTTAGAGAAATTAAAGTCGGTGAAACTAAAATTATTTCCCAAATGCTTTACTATAAACTTTGTTTATTTATTGAAGACAAATTTCAAATGGATTATATTTTTGAACGTGATTTGATTTGTATTTTAGTGCATCTCGTAGCTATACTCATATTCAGTCTCGTTATAAATTTAAGGTAACATTTTTCTTATTTTCTGTATCTCTAGGTTGTTATATAGAGTGCCACTTTCCAGTTCTTTGTTTCTATTTTTTGGATTTGAATTTCATACTATTTAAATAAAGATTATTTTATTCTTTGTACTCATCTATGTATAATCTTCTTCGTATTCTTATTTCGATTTTCTTTTGGCGTACTTTTAAATTGTACCTCTAAGGATACGTTATCCTGGAGTTGAACCACTGTCCTTATAACGCTTTATCATAAGAGGTTGGGAAGAAGATGCATTTGGTCCGCCTGGCGTCTTGAATGTGGTCGGAATCAATTAATCGCGCCATGGCTCCGAGAAAATGGAAGTTTTAGTTTCTGTATTATTAAAGCGTTTCGTTGGGCGCTCTCGCTCAGATTTGCATAGCAAAAGGGCCTGAGAGGATATCGAAGGTTAAGCACGCAATCGAGCGTTTATGTTTATTTCTGGAAGGTGTCTTAGGGATGGTATCGGGTGCACTTCGAAGAGGATTAAGCGGCATCATATATTTTCTTAAGGGTGTGCGCGCCTAAACGATTCCGAAAGGAATTAACCGTCCTTGGATGAACGCTTCCGTGGGCTGTGTGTGGTTGATTGGTTTTAGTTATAAATGATGTTCCATGCCTCGTTGAGGTTGGCTCATTAAAAGGCCACAGATGCTCCCGAGTCTTGAGAGGAATGACTTCATTTTGTGACGAGAAGTTTATTTTCGGAATCAATTCACCGTTTAGAATCATTTCTCTCTTTTTCTCGATGAAAATATCGCAAACGTTTGTTTAATTGATGTTCATATTGGATATTCTACAACATTTGATTCAAAGACTTACTATTGAACACCTCTTTACTTTCGAAAAATATACATTTTTCTTAAATGTGAATTCGCGTTCATACTGTCGCAGGAATAAATATATTTCAAAATATTTTGTTCAGATTTAATTTTTTATCAGTCATTTGGATTACGTTCATTTCAAGTTGATTGAACTTCTATGTAAAATAGTTGTTGAGTTGTCTAATTTAACTGCCTATACTTAGACTTTAAGAGGGAAACTCCTTTGTAGACTCCTAGCTCTTGTAATCTTCTCATAAGACTTAATGTAATTTTTTTCATTTTAAGAATATATATTTTATATATAAAAGTGTCGTAGTATTTTGTAGATTAGTTATCTTTTGAGGATGTAAATTGTCGACGAATATGTTGTAGGGGCAATAAAAATCCCAATTAATTTCATAAATGGATCGTTGAGTTTAAAGTGGTTGAAAATTTTAATTTCACCATTATTCATTTACTGCTACTAATTTATAAAAAATTAAAGCAAACGAATTATTGTCTCATAGCGATCAACTGTTATGTTAAAATTTTTTTCAATAGGTATAATTCCGTTGAGGTTAAAATAAAGCTCAAAAGGGATTTTCATCAATGATTTTTTAAAAAGAATCAATATATTTAATGTTTCATAAAAAGCGTTAATTCTTTTTATTTACTTTGTTAATCTTTCACCCACATAGTTTCAAATTCTTAATTTAAAATCTGAAATAAAAATGCTGTAAATATTTTTCATTCTCCTTATATCTTCAAATAGAGAACATCTACTTGCATTTTCGGCTTCGCGAGAGAAATATTTTGTGCTGTCAATCATGTTATTTTTCTGATATTTTAGAGTTAGAGACGTTGACATGCTATTTTTTTTGACATTTAGAGTTAGAAACATTTTAACTACTTATTTGAAAATTCATATGGCTTATATTGAATTTCACTTTCAGCTTTATACAGGCTATCAGTTATGATTAAACTTATCTATAATCGACGCTAAAGCTTCCTATCATATATATTTTGTAGAGTTGAATTGCACTGAAATGACATTATTTATTTAATAGTTGCCATCGTGCCGGAAACCAATTGCTTAATCCTTTCATCTTTTATAATTCTGTCTTAGTGATTTGCTTATCTTACAGATATTGGATACTGGAAGAATCTATACTTATTTGAATGTTTCAATATGACTCCCGTTTCAAATGAAGCCCAATAACACGATGCTACTCTCATGATTATTGCAAATGCTCATACTCACTGCAGTGTTGCATAACGTGAATCAATGTAATCATCTAATTTACGCTATGTCACAGTATAAAGCTAATTCGTGATATTTACCTTTTTATTGATTTAGAGCTATTTTAATATGCTTTTAGTTTCCAATTCTATTTTCGTTACCGAAACTGCATTAAAAATCAGTTTATTGGATTTTATTTTAGCGAATTCCATTTAAATTACTTTTATTTTTAAAAATTCAATTTTGAAAAACGCTGCAGAGCTTTTCATTTTTTGAATATTTTTATTTGTTATATCCAACTCTTTCATAGTTACGACCTTTGTTATGATGTGTTTTTCCTTAAAAAAAGGAAAAGTGTATCAAAAGAAAAGTATTTACTCTGTATTTTTATGTATTTATTTGTCATTTATGAATGTACCCCTAAAACATTTATTTTTAGATGCTTTCATCTTCTTCACAAACTTTAATATTGTGATGTTTATATATAGTTGTAGAAGCCGACAATGGCTCTTAATATCATAATAAAAACGACACGAATGACGATATAGTTTAAATGTGATAAATATGATGCTAAAGATAAAATGCTATTTATTTACCTGTGAGTAAGAGTATGGAGTAGCCTCAGTACCAATAGCAAAACATCGGGTTCATTCTTCTATTCTATATCTGGCGTGTCAATATCCATGCAGTTACAAAAAGTGCAATTCTAGAACGAGAACCGATGTATTTTAATGACTTTACAATTAAAAAGTTTGTTGCAAATATATTTAAAATGCTCATTCTTTCTTGGGATGAGCAATTTATATTCATTGCGAAATTTGTGAACAATTTGTATTTATTTATGTAGAATTCGGTGGAATTTCTTTCAACATATGTGTAATTCGAAATGTTTTTTAATTTTTATCTTATTTGCGAGTGATAATATTTTGTTAATAATTTATGTATATTTACATAAATGCCATTAATACAACTGTAATATATCTATGAATTTTGTCATTGTCGGTGCCTTTGTTTTTTGATCAAATTTCTCTGCATTCCTTTTGAAGGACTTGAAATGCCTTGTTACTGTTCGGATTTCCTTTGTCAGAATGCAGTCCGGCGGTATCAGAATCATTCGATAGAGACTAGGCAGCATCTGAAGAGCTCATTTCGTATTCAGTGAAAAGCTACTCATGAATAGTGATTATCAGGAGCAGCTCGCACTCATTTGCAACAACTTCCGATCTTATTTTCGCTCTTTTCGTGTAACTTACAGTTTCATGCGTCTCAAGTTACTCGTTGGAAACGACGTCAAATGCCGGAGGTTCTTTTGAAAAATGACATCCTGACGTTTTTGGAGCAGAAATCTTTGAAACCTTATAGTTAGATCTCCTTTACTGTTAAGTTGTTACGTTCTGTTAGTAGATGACGGCATCCCTTTGATAAATTGCCACTTAGCACTCCCCCGAATTTAATGGATTTGGGTTCAGGAGATTCCGCTTTTAAGCCAGCTGGCTAGTTTTCGAAATTGGTATTTTATGGATTGCGGCTCTGCTGTAAGGGCGAATTGCATTTTCCTCGGTTCTCTTTTCTCGGAAAACCCGGGAGTCGCTGATGCTTAATTATTTCGCCTTTATAGTCTTAGTCTGAATTTGCGATGTTAAATGAGTTTTTTAGTTAATGGTGTTAGAATAACCATGGCTTTTGTTTCTGAACTTCGTCAAAGTCAGTCATTAGGTATTGTGTTAAATAAAAATGCAGTATCGGCATTTCAAAAATCAGGAGAGGGAAAGAATCAAGTAGTGAAATAAAATACGCCGATAAATATTATTACCCTTTTAGTACCTACCGAAAGTATTGTACTTAAGCAAAGAAAACCGATTCAATTTGACACATTTTTTTTTTAAGAAAGAAACACAACTTATAAAAAATAAAGTACGATGACGAGATGTTCACGAGATTAAAGAAAGAACATATTGTAGAATATATTAGAAGCAATATCTATACTAATATATAAATGTGAAAATGATGTGATGCTTGTGTGCTTGTGATGTGAAATGTGATGTTTGTTACATTTATTCATTTTTTTATTCATTAAAAACTAACTTTCGCGCCAAAAAGCTGAGGCCAAATCCCGCCAAAGATGAGTAAGGCTCCAGTCCCCCCACCCTCCCTACAGAGTTGAAATTAGGCTTAGGAGAAATTTTTCGGACAATTATTTCAAACGATGTATGTTTATTTTCTTAGTGTTTAATGTATTTAAAATCAAATGTTGTTAATGAATCGATCTTTCGGATTCATTCTGATGTACTTTTAAATTAAAAGAGAACCGAATAAAGGAAATAAAAAATTTCTAATCTGCGTTTTGTTACCGCAACTGGCGTCGGAAAGTCAAACATGTGCGTTACGCCAACTGGCGTTGAAAGTTCCTGCGTGATAGTTGACAAATGTGTTTTCATTTAAATTAAAAGTTTAAAAATTATGTGTATAATACTGTTGTAGCTATCTCGATCCATAAATAAAATGGATTTGACCGGACTTGATTTGGTGTTTTGTTTTATTTTGGATTCCCTATGTGAATAAATTGTTATTACATTAGTTGGTTTTTTTTATTATATTGTATTTATGTTATATATTTTTCGTATATGCTTATACTTTTAAATGTTTCGTTGTTAGGTTAAGTTTAATTTTTTTATTGTCATTATTTGATGGTTTTTCGTTCATATAAATCAAAATTTCCACGCGAACAGTGGCGTGGGTAATAGTTGGTATTTTAATATTTGTTGAAAAATAAGGTATCATCTCATACGCAATGATATATCTTTTTTCTTAAAACTTGAGAGGAATGTCAACGACTAAACATTGGAATATTTATATTTTAAGAAGTAATTTATCTTTTCGGTAACGAATTGCATTTTATTTTCACTTGCGCACTTATAATGCGCACACGTAAATTAAGAGAGAGATTTTTTAAAACTAGTTTTTTTTAGTATTTGCCCGAAAGAAAACTCCCCTCCCTCCTTTTTGTATGCATGGAACATTCCATAATATTTGCTTATAAACTCAGCTAAGTAAATATTTTAGTTTTTAATTATTTAAAAACTTTATTTTTCCTTTTAAAATAATTGTTCGTTCGTAGATAGAATAAAGCAGTATTTCTGAATTTGTTGTGGAGTGCAAATGAGAGTGTAGGGGGAGAAAAACAAGCTGTTAATCCTAGAATAAGTGATTAATTGCGATATGTAAAAGACTTGCTTTTATCTATGGTTTAACACAAATCTTTACTGAGTAAAATATATGGCAATATTGCAAGATTTGGTGCTCGCCTATTTTTCTGCTTCTATTTTTGAACTTTTAATCCCCCTCTAAATTTTCTACGGATCTATTGAGCATATACATTAGTCGATATTTTCGAAGATAATATTTTTAGATTTACTGTTTGGTAATGCAACTATATGTGTTTTTCGACATCTAATTTTAATGTAACATACGAAGGCCCATTTCTGCAAACTGTTCTGATATTTCTATTTTGGAACTTGAAATTCTTTTTTTTTTTTACATTCATTAAATATTAATTACTTATGTGCATTGAGTTTGAGAATATTCTGTAAATGAAAATTAAGAGTGTTTTTATTTGTACAAATGTGTATATCAAAATTGCAATTTTATTCCATTTTCTTACTATACTAATTTTTATATCAATGCATAATTTGTTCAATTAAATCATATATATATATTTGAACTTCTTAATTTTTCGTATTTTAATAGAATAGTTGGGTTTCTAAAAAATTATGGATCCATGAAAAGGACTAACTTCTGTAACATTTTTGAAGTTATTTATTGCTTTGATTAATAAGTAAATTTATAATCTGCTTTTATGTTACTATTACTGGCTATTTATAGAAAATTATTATTAATCTGTAAATATGCAGAACTGTAATAAAATGTTGGCAGGTAAGATTATTTTAGTCTTCTCCTGATGGGTCGTAAATTATTATTATTTTGAAATTCATCATTCATATGCTTTCATATGGGCGATCCTTTTTATTGCAATGAACGGAAACCAAATAACTGTTAAATAACGAATTTATACTTTTTTTTTTTAATTCCTCATTTTTCTAGCTATTTATTTGTGTAGTTTCGAAGATAGGAGTTTGCTTATATTTATCTTTCATTTTGCGTTTGGGAATAAAAGGACATGTTTTCGTGAAAGAGAAAGCACGTGAGCAGAGATTAAAAAAAAAAAAAAAATAGTAATATTGTACATGCTTTGTGGCTGAAAGCGAACAGCTGTCTTAGAGATCAGTGACAGTCTTTTACCAGCACGGCGTGTTTTCGGGACGTGAAATTTTTTTGCCGTTGGCCAGATCTCTTCTTTCTTCTGTTCCATACGTCACTCTGGTTAAAGAACTTTTTTCTGCAGCACTTTATTCTTTTTTCTTGCCTGCTGAATGATATTTCACTTATAATGTTTTTTTTTTTTCCACCCGTGCTTTGAAACAATGTCAGTTTTTCTTGAATGTCAAACATTGTTGTGCTACAGGCAATGTATTGGTTACATTATAATCCTCTGAAGGATTTAGAATTAAGTTTGACTCTCAGCTGTTTGCTGTTGAAATGATAACTGTTAAAAATATAACAGAAAAATCTTTATTATATTTCAAGGAAAATGATTACGAATAAGTTAATTTGGCATTAATATATTCCTTTATTTATACTGGTGACAGTAACATTGATATTAAAAGATATGTACTGGTAAACTTGCTTTGAAAGCGCTTTCGTTATTGTGTGTTATTTTCCCCTCCTTCACTTCAATTCTTCTCAAAATCAACAAAAATTTATTTCCTATTGTCTCGGTTGCTAGGCCTAAATACTTTTTTTTTTAGAGATTTGATTGCAAAAGAAAAGGAAGGCTACCATTTCAAGTAGGATTTTATCTAACCATATTTTATTTATTTAATAAAGTAAAGAAAGTTTATTTCCTAATTGATATTTTACTAAATTACGAGTTGCCGCTCTTGTTTTCTTAATAAGATTATCAAATTGATATTTATTTGGAAATATTATCACTTGCCGATCATTTTGGAATTTAAATAAACATTTCATTAATGCATTTTATGTTATTAAAGAATACTTTTACTTGTATTAATTTCCAGAATAAACCTAATTTTTTAAATTTGCTGTTTTCTTAGGATTTAAAATATAGCATTCGTCATGCATAATTGCGTATTTTGATCATTATGAGACCACTTGCCATAACCCTTTAGATATTTGTTATGTAAATGTTATAATTAATTATATAAGCTGTATTATTTAAATATTATACTGTACTTTGATGGCCTGCTCGTTTTCTATAATTAATGATTGCTGTAATTTTTAATTAAATATTTTATATTATTTGGTCATAGTGGTGTCTTCAGCAAGACGTTTTTTCAAATTTAGATAGTTACATAAATTTACATTATTTTAGATGACTTTTGCCGTTCGTTAGTTTTAGTAAGCATATCTCTTATTTTCTGTATTTCCCTTTAAAAAAATAGATATACTTCGGTATTTCGAACTTTTAAACTATATTCCTATTTTTAAAAAATGTAAAGCTGGACATTTTTCCTCTTATTTTAAATATAAATGCAATTTTTTTACTGATTCTCCCCAGAATTAAGTATAGCGCTAGCATTTCTGAAATCATGTTTGTAAGTAAAGATATGTGTTAATTAAAATTATTTTTGTGCTGTAATATTTTCGAAAGCTGACAGAATCGCCAAAAGCTTCTTTAATTTTTAGTTAAAATTTTTGAAAAGGCAATCGTTCCCAGGTGCACATTCCCTCTGTGAAGCGATTTTTTAAATGAGATACACAAAACTTGCACGCATGCATGCACATGAGCTCTCACACGCTCACACTCAGGGGCATACACATGCAGAGAAACATGTTCTGAAATTTCAAAATGTCAGATTCTTGTTTATTATTACTTAAGTTAAAAAAAAAAGGAAAAAAAAAGATTCAGTTGTTTTTTGAAAAATACAAAGAAAATTATGTCACTATTCAAATTGTTTGTAAGTCGTTTCTTTCTTCGAACTGTTTGAAGTCGAATATATTGAAAATATCAGTTATCCTAATACTAATGCCTCAATAAATCATTTCTGATATGAAGCATGTATGCACTATGAAATTTTTTCCCTTTTGCATTCTCGAACGTTATTTACATTAAAATTTATCTTTGCATACATAGGATGGTTATAATTAAAGTTACCTTTTTTTATACCTACGTAGTGTCCATTCTAGTGGAAGTGTGTCGAAGAAACTTGATACTTAAGTTGTATGGATCATAGGAAGCAAAAATATTCACGCCGATATTTTCGCAGTGCAGCAAACTACTGCTGTTTTGATAAAACAAATTTATCAGTAAAGCTCTTCCTTTCATCTCCAACGATATGGCGAAAGATGATTTTGCAGCGGCGAGCATTGGCTTTTTAAACTACTCGTTCTTGCAGTTTGCAGGAGTACCCGCCTGTGTTGGGCTACCTCCGCTCATGGCGTGACAATTTTAGAAAGCTTTGCTGCTTTTAGCTTTCTTGGACTGGTGAGCAACCTGGATGTTTATTGCTCGAAAGAGTAGCTGGAACTGTGGCCTTTTGGAGTAAGAAGCAATGGGTCCGGTGTGGTAGAGTGGCGGCGACCAATGAGAGGCTCAGGATATGATATTGTGTCATGGCGTCCAATCGGCGTTATGCGTTATTTTTGGGTTGAGAGCGATGTCAACTCTAGCTAGAGTCAAGGCTGGGGGTGAGGGAGCTCTGCTCAGAAAGCTATCCTATTGGCTGCTTGATTTGGGTTCGTTTTTGTACTGTACAACAGGTGAGCTTGCGACTTGTGAGTTTATTAAATCATTTGATTTCAAGTATGTGGCAGACAGTCATATTGGAGAAGGGGAAATATTGTAGTAATTTACTGTTAGTTTAGGATCATAACAGGAGGACGTTGCGAGGTCGTTTAACTTTAGGGTCTGGGAGGTATTTAACTATTTGATTCAGAGCTTCATTTTCGTGGGAGTCAAGATTTTTGTAAAAATTAGTAGCTAGTTTTTTGATGACTTCTTTAAGGGAGGGGTAGTTTAGTGCTCTCCTTATGTCGGTGTTTGTCATATACCAGGTAGCATTAACAATGTTCCTTATTGTTCTATTGTATTGGACTTCAATTAATTTTAAATTATACTTGGCTGCATGACCCCATACAGGGCATGCGTAAGTAAGTACTGGACGCAAGTAGGCAGTAAAAATAAGTAACTTAGCATTCGAATTCCGGGTTTAAACTATTCTACTTGCATAAAGGCCTTTATTTTACATGAAAATTGCCATCTATTGGTCGAAATTTAAACTATTTTTATCACAGATCCCCCCCCCCCCCCCCCATGATCCATTCAACCTGAATTTCTTCGACATCCTTCCATTAGAGCGGAGACTACATAGATCTAAACAGGGTAACTTTAATTATAACTACCCTGTATGTTTTTATCAGAAAGTTTCTGTTTATATCAATATAACATCAGCATTTAAACTTCATATCTATCGAAATATCGCCTGTAAACTATTCATTTCGATAATTCATAGAAGCGCAATTTTTATTTTTAATTACTTCTGTAATATTTGTCTCGATCGAAGTTTTTTAATATTCTGTAAACAGAATTTAAGACAAGTTTAAGAGCACTTTAAAGTCTCTAAATCGCAAAATAAATCTTATTAAAATATGGAAACATGGTTCCTGCTTACTTCCATCTAGAGATTTAGCTTATGTTTAACGCGTCAGCTTTCATGCATTCACACTGAATTAAATTTCACATGAGAAACCATCCAGTCTTTCTGACAGTTACACCAGACTTTTTTTTTATGAGGCTAACGCCTAAGGTACTGAGAGTTAAACGACACCTCTAACTTGCTGATATATGAAGATTAGGCCTGTAAGCCTGAATTATTGCGAAAGAACTTGACTTTACATTATGATTTATTCTGTCTTTAAAATGAAAGTGAAATGCGCTAGTCCTTTTGCCCGAAATATGCGACCTTGTTTGCTTTCGCAACACATAACTCTCAGTACCTTATTTTTCACTTCGTTTTTGTAAATTTAATCATAGAATTTGCATGCTGCGATTCTTTATAGAATTTAAACATCTTTATTAATCCTTCTTGAGTTATTTCCGTTCCTTCTCGGAAGTTTCTCGAATTTCGTTTGAAAATGCCATTTTGAGTAGTGTTTAAGGCCGAACTTATATTAATATATATTGCCTACCATAGGTTTGAAGATTTAACACCATGTAATACGAAATTCATTAACCAGACTGTAATTCTATTTTTATAATTCGGAATCCGCTGTCAATTTGTTGAGTATCATCTGTAAATTCTTGATCTCCTCTTTTGCGATTTGGAATCGGTTCATCTGACTTAAAGTATGTGGAATGCATAATGAAAATGGGAATAGGATGTGGGAGGTTCATTTTTGTAGTAAACGTTGAAACCGTAAATCTGTTTAAACTTGGTTCATGCTGTGGAAGGTGAGATATGCTCGGAATAGAACCCGAGACCTTTGGGTCTGAAGCGTAGTAACATAACCACAGGGCAAAAGCATGCTCATGTCCCGTAGATGTTATCTGGCTTATTAAGATATCTCCACAATATCTTCAACTATAGATTGAAGATTGTCCTTTCTGTCATTTTTTGCTAAATTTAGATGCATTTAAATACAATGTAATAGTTATTTTAAATTATTATATGAGTGACAAGAAATGCCTCTACATGCCTTAGTTCCAAATTTGTAAAATGGAGAATACCAGTAGAATTCTTTTTTCATTCGGATATAATTGACGAGACACTTTGAAATACAGATCTTCGTCCTGCACTTAGTAACATTTTATTTCAATCTGCATCATATGATAATGTAGAGATAGTATAGATTCTTGCTATATGCCAATAAAGCATTAGACATTAATGAAAATTTTTCGTCCTCCCTCCAATACGATATATAACAAAATATAATTGCTATTTCAAAACTTTTCATTGCGCTTAATAATTTTGAAATAACGAACTGCAAAGAATTGTAGATTTTTTTCCCTTCCCATTGGATAATATATTTTGATAATTCTTTTGTAATTATTTTTCATGATTTTAGTGGCCCCTTTAAATGTACCACTTTTTTTCTTCTTTGTTCAAAACATATTATATGCTTTTAAATGTGAGTGTTGACTGTAAAATACATTTTTGCGGCAGAAGTGGAATGTAGAAGAGTTACTCGCAAAGGTTCAAACGTACACGATTACGTTAATGATTATGGCTGGCAAATGGAAAATTTCAATAAGCATTGTAACGGCCTGAATAATTACTAGCCATTTCACGCTAATTATACGCATTAATATATGATCCTAATTGAATGCTCGATCACATACTGGCTATTTTGATGTAATTACTTGAAATATTAATTCACGATCCTTTTACGGCGCCTATGCATATTCAACTTAGTTCTAAATCGCGAGGCGATTGTAGGTAGAATTCTGATAGGTTTCATTTCATCGCATTACTGTTTCTCGTTATAAATATTTTAAAGAAAATCTCATATTTTTAATATTTTATGGAAAAGTGCATGTCTATTCGAGTATCATTCTACTGCTGTCATTCTTTAAGAAGCAACTCTACATTTACAAGAAAGTTTGGGCTATAATAACATATCGAAAGAACTAAATTGCTTACACAGTTTGGATACTCTGTAATGGATGAATTTTGAAATTTGAAGTGGTGATAAATGACCTATTTTCAAGCCTCGACATCAGTGTCATTAATTAGAGGATTTATTTAACAAGGTCAAATTCAGAGCATCTCTCCCTACCACTGTTTCTAGAATTTTTAAAAATATTTGACGACATAAATTTGCAAATGTGTGTCGGAAAACAAGAAACATTTGGTATTACCTTTATTTTACTCAGGGGCATATTATATGAAGTGAAGAAACAGTGAAATGATGCATCGCTGTACCAGAACTTAAGAGAAAGAAATTTATCTCTTCAATGATTTTACTTTTCTGTGCTGATAGGGATTCCTTTGCCATTTGTCAACTTTGTTAAGGAAATCATGAGTATCTTAAAAAGATGAGAAGGTGTCAAGGAATTTTGTCCCTTCACTCTCGAGAATACACGGAGTCAGCAATTTTATTGCATGTTAGAAATAATTAAATAAAAAGGGTTAATATTTAGAAACTGAGAAAAGTTTAAAATGGTGTTTAAATGGCTTAATTTAATATTAAAATTAAGAAATTTATTAGAATTTAAATTATACAAAAAATTAAACTTTAAAAGGCTTTCTACAACTTGTTCAGGGTGAAGCTACAACATCTCGTGAAAATCGCTTGTCTAAAAATATTACTTGCCCAATTATATATCAATACCCCCCCCCCCTTTTTTTTTTAGCTTATAGAGAACGCTTTCCCGCATTCTCTTCTTTAGTTTGAGCTTTATTGTTAATAAAATATCATTTCTATTCCTGCTCATAATTAGAACAAAGAACCCTTAAAATATTTTAAATGTTGAGTTATTTCTCTAACTCTCACTCTCTGACATCTAGAAAAATGCACATGTCTACAATGAAACAATAAAATACATGGCTACATATTATTGTCTGCTTTATGCATGCGCGTGTGTTTTAAATATGCTCTTTTGAATGCTCTGTACTATACAAATAGAAATGTATATTAAAATTTCAGGAATTACGTATAGATGGTACTGATTAATATACATAATTTATACATAATATACTGAATATATACATAATATAACATTAGTAATCTCCTCTAATATCGGATAATAAGTTACTCTATATATCGGATAATAAGTTGCGAAAATATTGTCTGTGGAAAACAGAAGTTTTAATTAAATTTTTCCATCAGTTTTTTTTATATGTGTAATGAATGGCTGTAAGATTGGAATATTTTCATGAAAAGTTTCATAAATGCTGTAAGCTTAGCTTAGACAAGATAGAATTAGAAAAACGAAATATATTTGTGAATTAAAAAGTTTGTTTCATACGTACGTACATGTGTATAGGTGATTTATTTAAAGTTTAATTTTTGACTGTTTAAGTTACGCAGGATTAAAGCAGTTTAGATATTTACTGTTGAAAATCTATTGCAGTCTCGAGAGAATAGTCTATCGCAGGTTAGCAGCTTGGAGGATCATTAAGCAAGTTTAGATGAATTCTCAGAGTTACAGTACGTGTTTAGGAGGCTTTTCTCCGAATGTCCAAAAGCCCTTAGACTCTCTAAAGAGTTGGCGCGTGTTTCGGAATTCAGAGTGCCACAAAAACTCTCATTTGGCTCAATGGCTACTGAAACAATAGTAATTCGGCTTAATGTTTCCCAAAGGTATAATTAGGATAATTATTTACACGTTTTTCGCCGAACAAGATTTTCTTGAATTTTCCACTTAGCACAAGAATAGGAGAAAGGTTAGACTTAGGGAGAATACTTTTTCCTAGTTGATTTTTAAAACCTTGTAACCGTGTGTGTGTGTGTGTGTGTGTGTAAATAAATACACACACACAGAGAGAGAACAAAATCTTTGGATAGGGATGTTTCATTTTAAGTACTCAAATGTTGGATTGAATAATTTGCCAAAATTTGTTTTGTTCTCAATCGAATTCATTTTCTTTACTCAAAATATTAAAAGGTGTACCACATTTTATATGCTTGTGTTTCTACATGGAAAAAGAATATCTATTATTTATCTAAAATTACCATAAAGCTGATATTTCTTTAAAAAACAAGCCTAAGGATGGAATTTATCTACTAAAATTTACTGAATTGATTTTTAATAATATCATTACGAACTGTTCAAAGATCAGCATTTAATTAGTATCCATTGACAATCAGTAATTGTAATGGGAATATT
>JAPMOQ010040745.1:3705707-3721237 GCA_026543055.1 Argiope trifasciata | reverse complement strand
TTAATACTTTTGCACATATTCTGTTTATGTACTTGATTTTTTTTTAATGGAATCAAGTACTTAGTGAATTCATAGACCCATTAAAAGCTTAATTTTCTAAGTACCTTGCTTCTAATTATCACTGAACTTTAGCGAACTAGGCTTTCACTTTCGTATTCCACAAGCAAATTGAATAACCATTCTGAGCTTTCAACAAAGAAAAAAAAATAAATGCCATTAAATAAATCTTTTATGAAACAATAAAATCTATTTATATTTTATTACAATGATGAAATTTATAGCAGAAAAATATGTAATCAAATATTTCTGAATAAAAACTTTCAAAATTTAGAGAAAATTAGGATATAGTGAAATTATTACAATTGTGTAATTTTCGGGTTTATTCTTTTTTTTGGAAGACGAATTATTGTAATAGTTCTCAAGCCTCGGCTTATGGGAAATTTTCGCAAATTTTCACCAATTATAATCCCTAGAATCCCAAACCACCCACAATTTAAAATTAAATAAACGTCATACCCGCATGTGTGTTTGCGTGTGTGCACGTGTGTATAATAATATGCGTACAACGTTTTTTTCTATGTTGTCTTGTGAACAAGATTAATTTTGTTTCTATTTTAATTAGTTTGGAATGTGTTGTTCAAGAAACAACTGCAACAAAAATTTAAATTGTGATTTTCTTTTCTTTTTATATTTCGTTTCGTAATATCGATACAAATTTTTTTAAATAATTTTTTCTCTTTCGTAATAGTAAAATTAATATGCTGTTATATTTGAATGACAGTCCACTGTTTTTAATGTTTTTAGAACTGAGATTATCAATCGGTATATTCAATTAAATTTTTTTACCTTACGAGACGGGTCTTATGATCCCAGCTTTGTGGAGGAAATTATAATATTTGTAATAAGAAAATAATTAACCTAAAAATAATGAATGTGCACTAACATTTTTTAGGGCACGAAAAAAAAAAGTCCCCTTTTAAATACTAATTTTATTAAATTTTTTTGCAAGAAATTACAGTGCTCCGATCGGGAAGGAAAAAAAAGTAAATTCGTAGCGCTACAGCCGGTGTAATATTAAAAAAAAATTATGTGTAGTAAAAACATATTAACATAAAATTGTTTTAATTAAGTAGGATGAATTAAATATTTTTATTAAATATGTTAATAATTTTAATTTATGTGCTGAAATAGTTTTCATTTAGAAAGAAGGAAATATCTTGTCATATTTAACAAAAATTACATGAAAAGTTCTTCGCAAAATGAAATGCTTTATTTTTATTTTTCTTGAATAAATTTTCAGTTCTCTTAAATAGTCCTCGAATTTCTGTAATAAATTATCTTTAAGAAAAAAAAAAAATGTTTTCTTTAATTGATAGTCCTTGCTGGCCATAGGTCATGGAAAATTATCGTCTATATATAAAAAAAAGGCTTTTAATTAGAACCGTAGAAAACATAAAATATTAGAAAACATTCCAAATTCAAAATTTGTGTTAGTACAAAATTTTAATTCAATATACTTTTAACTGTAATCATGTTATTTAAAGTATTTCGGTAGAAAAATAATTAATAAGTAAAATAAATTAATAAATAAAACAATAAGAAACTCAGTCTGGATACTTACAATAATATTTTCGTTTTAGATTAGTAAGTGTTTTTGTTTTTTTTAATTGGTGACACCAAATACATTTACTAGCTAGTGCTAGCATTTTCAAAAATCGTCGTAACATGAAATACTTCTGTTGAATTTGAATTATTAACTAAATTTCTATATTTCGAAATAGAATTTTTATGTTAATTGGGTGAATAATATTAGGAAACGAAAATACAGAAAACTGCCTTTTCGTTAGATTTAATGATTTGGGAGGCATTTTTCTTTAAAAAATTTTTTGATAAAGAATTACCCTCATTTTGTATTTTATTTTTTTATTTTATTTCGGAGGGTGATTTTTACAAAGAAATCCCGAGGAAGCGTTTTTCATTTTAACCCATCACCATCTTTATATTCATCTCTTAAATGCAGAATATTTGACATAATTTGTGTTCTCTTTGGAAAATAATAGGATTACATTCCCATTATTTTGTATGATGTGAATGTAATGTTTCATTTGAGGAATCCAATCATAGTCATTTGCTGAATATAAAGCCTCGGACTGATTGTTAGAGATAGAAGTCACTCGAAATTGATTTTTCCTCTCTCCCTCCTTCTCATCGGGCCTTTGAAATTTGAGATCATTTTTATCTTTCCATTTGATTTGTTCCATTCCCTTTGTTCCAAATTGGTTCATTAGTGAAAAAATTATATGTGAGAACGGTATTATTGTATTAAAGTCCGGGGAGATAGGATGTGTCTTAATGAGAATTGAACAAGACAAACGTAGCCCTCACTCCAAAGAGTGATGCTGAAATTTTAATTGGCATTGTTTCGGATAATTACATAGAAAAAAGCAAAAAACATCATGGCAAAATTTGATTTTTGAAGATTTTGAATGCGGTAAGAAGGCAATTGTTCAGTGATTACTTCATTATTTTGTTTAAGGTAAGAATCTTTATTTTTATTTGTGAGGATAAAAACATGAAATTTTGCAATTATTTTATATTATTTCAAGAAAACTTTTTTCGTTTATATATTTTTTAAAATTAATTTATATAAATTAATTTTAAATAGTATATATTTTTAATTTTAGTATAATTTTTAATAGTATAAAACTCTATTTCATGTATGAAATCTGCGTAGTTATTAACAACTGTGTAGTTATTATGTTTTCTTTCTATTTGATGTGCTAAATTCTTACTCAGAATTTCATTGTTCAATTCGATTTAGGATTTTTTCATTACCGAATGTAAGCAGAATGCTTGTAGATCAGGATATATTCATGAAAATCGGATATTTTGTATATGGATATATTATTAGCAATACCATCTTTTAATCATTTAGAAGAAATGTTTGAGCTCTTAGATTTTGCAAATATTCCGTTTTGTTATTTTCATTTTTTTCTTTTTGTATCTATTTTTTTATGTGTATGTTCAATAATTTTTTACTGCATTATCATATTTTTGACAAATATGCAATTAGACCCCTTTCTTCGAATTTGACTGCATAGTTAAATTTTAAGGAAATATTAGTCTATTTACAATAATTTTGATTCGATTTATGTACCTCCAGATGATTATATGACATGTAATATTCATGAGTACAGTTTTTAATTAGCCAGCTATTTTTGGGGTTTATATGTTCACCGTAAATATGGGTGTCATAAATAGTAGTTAGTTTTCTATTGCATCATTTGATGTCTTTGATTCCTTCAACAATGTTATATGTATACTTGCCATCTTTGGCGACCTCCTTGTTTGCCAAGAGTAATGCGTTCTAAAATTTTCAATTAAATACTTGTGTGCCTTGTTCTCTTTATAACTTCTCGGCCAAATATATATAAACTTAGATAGTTGCATTAACTCATATTATTGTTGAAGTCTGAAGATTGTTTGTTCATTGTACTATATATATATATATCTGATTGTTTAATTATGCGGAAAATGTCACATCTTATATTTATTCCCTACCATTTCAATACGTGCTTAGCATCACACTTTACTTGGTTTAATTTTCAATAAAAGTTAATAACTCCGTTTCAGTTTATATCATAGTGACAGCAATGCACTAGTAAACTCTTAACGTGCTCTTGCAGGTTAAATTCTACTTTCATTTTGTGAGAAATTAATTGTTGGAAAGTATTGTTACAGTATTTTTTTAAAATTCATTAAAATTGGAAACTTAATTTATAGGTTAAAACATTATTTATCAATGAAAAGAAAATGTCATTTTTAAGAGGATTTGCAAAATAGTTTTATGCTGTAATATTTTCGAAAATCTATACTTATAATAAAGCTCAATGTGTGTGTGTGTGTATGTGTGTTGGCGCTCTACAGGCCAGACCGTCTGACCTACAGCTACCAAATTTGGTGCATGTATACCTTTGAGGTCGGGGATGTGGACCTCGGAACCCTTTTTTCGAATTTTTAATTAGAATTTGAATTAATTAAAATTTAAGCGAAATTTCGACGTTTTTCCGCTATAACTTCCGAAAATATTATCGCACTAACATGATTTTTGCATCAATTTAAAGATTAAAAAATTACTTTCTAATGGCACCAATGTTATAATATATAACTTAAGGCTTCTATTTGTAACGAATTTTTAAAGAAATATTTTGACCATGTCTTTTTTGAGCGCGTGACTGGATAAAATAAAAGAATGCCGGAAATTCGAATTAAAAAAAAAACTATCATCGCAAAATCAATCTAAAGAAATGCAACTTTTAGCACGTGACTGGATAAAATAACAGAAATATAAAATGTGATATTTTCTAAAAAATAAATGCAAAGCAAAGGATTCTATGATCGTTTGCAATATCTAAATCATTAATTGAATAAATTATCTTAATTTATAGAGGATTGAATTTATACAGGATCTGCATTCAAATTCCTTTCCAATGGCCAATTTGTAAAATATTATTAATAGGCATATATATTGTTTAATACTATTAATTTGATCTAAATGAAGTAAATAATTACATTTTATGTAGTTTGAGTCAAACAATGCATTTATGAATAATGAGTTTTAGATTTATTCATACTTTACTCTGTGAGACATATTTTACAAAATATTTTAAATAAAAGTTGCTTCATCAATCAGTCTTCTAAATCAATCATTAAAACTGACTGATTTATAAAATTAAAGAATATTATTAGGAAAACGCGTTCTTTTAGAACTTTCAGTCCATCGTCTTGAAGAAAATATTAATTTCAGGCCAATCAATGCCCGGAGTTACTTTAAGGCTAATAAATATGGGATTTAATTGAAAATTTTAGAACCCATTACTCATGGCCAACCAGCTGGTCGCCAAAGGCGGCTAGTTTGTAATAAATTTGCGGCCTATACACCAAATAGCGTGTCTTCTTGAAGACCAGCTTATACACAAATACACATTCATGCACTTGTCGCATTGGTTATCACTACCGATTACTTCTTAATATTCTTTTTTTTAAGTGTCCAACAAGTAAACAAAGCATAATTTATTCTGCTCTAAGAAGGATATCGTTTGTTAGTTCTTTTCTTTCTTTTTTGTTAGTTCTTTTGTTACTTAGCAGCTCAACAAGTCATACCAAACGTTCTGAATTAAGATCATTTAGCTGCAGTCATATTTATTTAATACTCCATTTGATTCAGACTTCTCTCGCTGTCGGTAAAAAACATTTATTTCTCTCTTTCCACATAGACTGAAGTCGTTTATCAGAAGGGCCCGCCTGGAAATAGTGCTGCAGGACCTTTATTCTGCAGACAGCCTTCTCTATTGGATCGTGGTAAATCGACTTGAAGTGAAATGATTATTTCTCCTCGACCCTCTTTATCCGAAAGGTATTATGGGAGGTTTTGCTGTCACTTCGCATTATGCGACTTCATGTTCCCTATTAATGCCATCGCGAGCTATGGCCGCTGCTAATATGTTGCCCTGGCTGCATCGAAGAGCTTTTGACGTCTATCATCTTTCGCATCTCCAGCTCGCAAAATGCATTCGGTTGTCTCCCATACTTATTCTGAGGACTTTGCTTTTCAATAAATATTTTTCGCCATATTTATTAAATTTGATCACAAGTGTAAAATTGCTTCTGTGTTTTTCGTTTTGAATATCAATGCTCATATTTTAAAAATAGTTTTTGTGTGACTTGTAAGAAATAGTTTTTGAACTAAACAAAATCTAGGTGCCCACGCTTATCCTAGATTTTTTACACTGGAGGGGGGGTAGTTCAGTGAGGTTAATTTTATCGGCTTAAGTTATTGGGTTTTTAAGTATTTAAACGATATCTTACCGAATAAGGGCGTAAAGAGAGTGGAAGTTTTAACTTTAATTTCGCGTCTTAAAATAAAAAGCTTTTAGCATGAAAGCAAAATTTAAATTATGAAATTGGAATTATTAAAATGCTTTATGATATGAGTATAAAACTTGAAAGAATAATTTTTTTCAAATTTGTTCGAAATGTTTAGAATTCAGTTTAGTTGGAAAGACAAAAAACAGGTCACAGAAAACCCTATAATTTCTTTTCTATCAGTCATAATTGGGGGGGGGGGGGGGGGAGAAGCTCTAAAAGTACTATTCAACGGTTTCAAATAGTGTCATAATAATCGATAAACAATTTTTTTTATAACTAACATTATTTGAAATTCATATGACTGAATTCGTTTCCTGAGGACAATTTGTGCTCGCAAATACTTTTGATTATTGCTTCTTGAAAATTATTCTTTTTCAAGGGGAGAAAAAATAGTGAAATAATAATTTTTTTTTGAAGAAAATAAAAGGAAATGATATATATAATATTAAATTTGCAGTCATTTAAAAATTTTACTCCTGCTGGAATTAATTTATTATAACCTTTTATTGCTTACTTCATAGTTTTCATTTGTAATATACAATATTTAAAAATTTTTCTCGGTTAATAATTAAAAAAATAACTACGTTTAGTTAATCTGTTTCTCTTTTAAAATTTCTATTCTCTCATCCCTTATTTGGTAATATATCCGGATTCTAACAAGCCTGTTTTGGATTGACTGCTGGACAACTTAGTCAATAAAATGCATATGTTTCCCCCCTTTTTTTTGCTATTTTTTATCGTCATTCTATTGGACTATCTGTATGATCAGATTTTTTGTCTTAGAAATGTATTTGAACTCTCATTTGCATGTATGCTTTTTAATTAAGTCGCTCTAATGAATTTATTAATAAATAGAAAAAAAAATCATTTAAGCAGATTTATTATATTTTTCTGAAACAATTTCTTACGCATGAGCTCTTTCTCTGCGTATTTAATTTAAATTTATATATAAAGTAAACTAGAAATAAGTTTTCGTTTTCGTGACACTTTAGTTGAGTTGTGAACTCACTTCAGAATTGTCATGAAACTAATAATGCTATGTTATTTAATGCACTTTTTTACTTTTACAGATGTATAATTTAAGGCGTTATTATATGAAACACCTTTACAGTATACACAATTTTTTTTAAAGCTTCTAAAATATTTTTTATAAAATACCTTTTTCCAACAAGCTTTGCTGATGAATCATAAATTTTAGGAAAGCAGTCTGTCCTACTAATTCGTTTCTGTCCTGCATCTTTCGATGTGTAATCTGATCTTACATACGATCCTTTAGCTTTAGATCTTAGATGCGCTTCTCTTTTATTTTTTTCGTTATGAAAAAAGTTTAATTTGTGTCCTTTATTTATTAATGCAGTTATTTTCCTATCAATTAAATTTGTAAGTTACATATTTACAATGATCTTGTAGAAAAATATAATGAGTTACGTTGAGTTTATTGAGAAAGAGGATTATGAAGAAATATTTTATTTTATAAAAATGAATAATTAAAATCATTGTGATTTCTTATGTATATTAATGTGACAAAATTATGCACTTAGGTAACACTGAAAAAAAAAATACTATTCTAGACTTTTCTGTTGATTTTATTTTCAGTTGGTTGCTAATGTTTCTGCTAAAAATATCAAATCAAAGTTGCATGGTTTTTCTTAGTGTTTTGGGTTTAATATTTTTTGAACTTTAGGCATTTATTTGAAGTAATTTTTATGCTTTTTTTTCTTTGGATACTAACTGAAGTCTGCATTTATGTGTATACTTATAATGAGTATAGAAATGTATATGAATTGGCACTCTACAAGCCAGATAGTTTAATTCTACCAAACTTGGCGCATATATATACTTTGGAGGATGAAATGTATACCTCAAAGCAATTTTTTTGTATAAATTTTAATTATTTAAAAATTAAGTTGAATTTCGACGTTTTCCTATTATTGAAAATATTATTGCGCGAAAATTAATTTCTATGTTACCATTATAATAATAACAACAGTTTTTTTTTGAAGCTGGCAGTTTTTTTAAAAACCTTTCTTTTCTTTGGTGTTGTTTTTTACACTTGTCATAATTGACCGGCTGGTGAAGTCAGTGACTTCAAGCCGAGTTTTAGTGTTTCTTGTTTCAGTAGTGACATCTAGGACAAAGAGTACGTCTTAGCTAATCATGTCTCACAGCTCTTTTCACGGAGGAAATTTCGTTTATACATTTCATTCAATTATTTACAGATCGTAATTTAGATCAGAATCGGAGAACGATCCCTTCTGATCCAGTGTTAATTCCTCGACTCGGAAGATTTCGTGATTACGATATATTTACGCATGTACCCTTAACCATGTACATTTAGAACCTTCAGCTTGAACTGTTCGACCCCCCCCCCCTAATTTCCAACATAAACAATTCCCCTGAACTTTAAACTGTTTACATTATTTCTTCAAATATTTAATTGCATGTTTTCTTCCACTGTTGAAAGCTAAGGAAGAAATATTCTGTTTGCGCAGTTTACAAGAAAAATGAAGTTTGAATACTACAGAATTTAGAAAGATGAATTGGATATTTATATTTGCAAGAGAAATATGATGTCACGGGATTGGTTTCCATTAGGTAGATTCATGAACACATGTAAAGATGCAATTAAAATAGCAGGGCCTTTATGTCTGATCATTTGACTAAATAATGGTAATGAAGATATCTCTAAAAAAAACTCCTGGCGAACCAGATGGTTACTTGAAATGACTAATATAATAATGATATAATGTTTTGATTTTTCATAGTTCTTTTTGTATACAATCTAATAATAATGATAAAAGTCAGTAAGAATCCAAAACTTAAGTAATTCATAAAAATAACAATTTATTTGGTAGTTAATTTAGTATCTTCATTTTTAATCTTTAAAATTAAAATTAAATTTTTTCCATATTTTAAAACTTGGCGATTATTTATTATAGTTTCTGATGATTTATTTTCTTTTGCTCATATATAAAATATACATCTTATTTTATTCGATCTCTATCCTTTGCAAAATACTCACAATCCCCTTCCTCCAAGTTTAAGCTGCTTTTCTCTACATTTGAGCATTTATGGTTTTTATTCTTTCTTCCAAAAACTTGAATCTTTTTAGATGCTCCGTAAGCAAAAGATATCCTGGACTAAAACAACCTAAACTTTTATTCAATATATATAAAACAGTCCAATATAAATGATTACAATTCTAATAGTAACATAAAATGTGTCTAGTGGTATCCCCAAAGTATTTTGGAATGTGCTAAAAGAGAGGAGGCACTAATTATTAGGAAACGCTATAAATAATGTCCTGGAGAGCAGTTTTTATCCTGTACACTCTTCTGACAGAGAATCTATGTCTTACCAGAAGTGTGAAAATGACAGGATAGTTACATGAGCTTATTCCCTGTGGGCAGTGAACTGTTTATCCCAGCCGTCTGTAGGATATATACACAAACATTGCTTTTTAATCTTCCTTATCGATGGTATGGAAGCATATTATCTTTTTGTTAAGAGTATGCTACTAATTTTGACTTCATCGCAAATAACTTGAGATCTCGTAAAAATGAGTGAAATTATTGATGTGAATATTAAGGAAAATGCAACTTTTTTTCTGAACTCCATAATCTTTATTTTCCCTCCCTTTCTTGATATTCATCATTCCTTTTTTTCAAAAATATATGATTCCATGTTTAAATAATATATCATCATATACATGTGATTTGTATTGAGTGGTAAGTTTCAATTTCCCTGTTGAGTGAAGCATTTTATTGAAAGATTTCTTTTATCTCGCGTTAAATCATTATATTTGGATACAATTTCTTATAGAATCATATTAATTAATGTTATATAAATGTTGCGAGTAATTTTTCTTTTTCCATTTAAAATAAATGAATTGTTCGATCACCTTTAAACGTGAAATATTTATTGCAGTAACTTTCTTTTCATATGCAATATTCTACGAAATATTTAAACTTCTTTCTTAGCGGTATCAAGTCAAAATTTCTTAAAAATCCTTCTTATTTATTTTCATATTTGTTAAAAATCGATGCATTGATAATATAATTTATTTAGTCGTGAATTATATTGAATTATTTGGTCACGAATCTTACAGGATTTCGAGCGGTCAATTGTCTTATTGTTCCTTCATGGGTTATTTCTTGACAATCGATGTTGGATTTAATTGTTTTAATTTGACAAATGTTGTTGTTGGGTGACTTTCAGGTTTTCATTTCTGCTGATATTTAAACTTTATTTGGTTAATTTTTTAAACATGTATTGAGAACATTGTTTTGTTCGTATGATATAATTTTCTTTATATTGAATGAAATAAAATTCAAATATCTTTCGAAGCAAGATTAAAAAAAAGTAATGTAAGCACATTATATTCATATTTATGTGTATTCTGAGTTTGTGTATGTAACACATATGTATTTTGTGTGTGTGTGTATAACTTTCTGGCAAATAAGCAGGACATTATTATTTTTAAATTGCAGCTATATTATTTTCTATATCATGAGAACAAATGCTTATTTTATTAAATTAAATTTAATGCTCTATTGTAATTAACGGTAGGAACAGATAACAGTAAGAAGTTATTTAGATGGAATCACCGGAATAAAACTGAGCAAAAAGACCTCCTCCCTTTCCCCTCTTATTTTTACGTGATAATGGAACTAAACTGCCCAACAGTTACAATTACAGAAAGTACTTTATGAGAATATAGAGGAATTTATAATCTTTCTCGTTTCAGAAGGTAAAAAAAAAGCTGAGAAGTTAAATCTTGTAAATTCAACTGGTTAAAAAATAATTTTTAAACTGTAAAGAATTTAATTTGTTACACACACACACAGAAACACACATATTAGTGCAGATTTTTTCTTCTTAATCGATTAGTACATCGAATCTTTATATTGAAATGTCTGCATCCCCCCCGTTTTGCAAACATAATCCTTGTTTGATATATTTCCCCCTTCCCCCCCAAAAAACAGCTGTACAGAACAACTCATTATACGCTTCCAGGCAAACTCTTTTACGTGTGTATTTACAAGTTGATTGCGAGAGCCTCTGTTTCATTAAGGAGCCGCTTCTTTCATTTGATTGTCAAAGAAAGCAATATTGAGCCATGGATTGTTCCCATTATTGATCAATACCAGAATTGCATTCATTCGAGTCTCTAAATCGAGCACTCACCAAGTACTGCACCAGACTGGAATAAATCGCTGGGCGCAGGTGCTTTTGAGAACTCTTCCCCCCCCGAAAGGGCACGGGGGTGAAAAGGGGAAATCGAAGGATTACAACTGAGGTTAAGTTTGGACAATACTGTTTCGAATGGATCGACCCACCGCTTTCATTATGACATGCCGTTAGATAGACTTTCTGATTGGCAAGGGAGCATGTTTCATTTCGCACCCAGTCTTCTTTCTTGGCTTTTGTTAATTGAGTCTGTTTCGATTGTATTTTTCTTGTTTGACGCTCCGTAAATTAGATGATTAAATTTTGAATAGTTAAAAACCTTAGAATGTGTCAGAAAAAATTAGTTTAATTCTTTTTACATGACATATTAATACTCAAACTTTATGATGTGCTTAGTGTTAGAAGTTTGGATATATTTTCGATATATGTGTTTAAAAATATAAAATAAGGAATATAATATAATTTTTTTACGATCTTCTACTCTTGTATTACTGGTGAACGGATGCCTCTTCGCTTATATTTCTTGTACGTAAAATTTGCCTCTCGGGATGGAATAAAAGCGAAGTCATTAAATTAATATATCTTCTCTCTTCTCAAATATATATATTTCACATAATAAACCATATGTTTGTATTGATATTTTAAAATTTAAACTATTATTACATATATATAAAGTAAGGGACATGAACCTTTTAACAATTATTTCTTAATTTTTGATTGAGAGAATGCTTTTAATGGTGGATTTAAAATCTTGGCAGACGAATTGTGAATTTTAAAATGAAACATTCAGAAATCCACGTTAAGTCAATTCACATTTATGAAGCTCTTAGTATTATTTCTTTGTATTTTTAATCCTTTAATTTGGCTTCTGCGTTTGTGTTGATATTTTTATTTATATAGCTTGCTTTTGGTTAATTTTCTCTATATAATTTATCATCGATATGTGTTTTTCAGTAGAAAAAGAAAAATCGCTTTTATTTTATATTCCTAAGTTTTTATTTGGTCTTCATATAACTCCGAGAAATGCTATTTAAAATATTAAATAATCATAATTAACTAAAACTTATAATTTAATCATAAATTTTAGTCAAAATTATTATTTTGATGGGGCTCTAAAAATTATGAGAAATAAAAAAAAAGCGTGTGAAAACTTCGTCAGCTGCGAGAGACTTGAGATGGTTATTAAATTTCGGTTTGATAGAGGAAATGATTGGCTAAAATTTCTTCCAGTAAATGGCGTTATGCTATTATCTAATGATAATTTGTGGCTTTCATGAATCTGTTTTAATTCTCAAGAATACATTCTTTTAAAAGTATAATCTATACGTTCATGGATTTTGACAGATTTGAAGGCTGCCATCCATTATGCAGATGCTATGATGAACTATTTCAGACACTAATTTCATTCAATTTTGCTTAAGTTCTCTTTAGAATGTGCAAACTTAGTTCTACAAAAGGCAAATAAATGAAGACAATACTTAAGTGCTTGCTTAATGTTCACTGGAAATTGTTTGTGCCATTTTGTTTTATCTCTTATTTGTTTTGTTATGAAGATGAATGTGTGTGTTAGAGCGCTTTACACGCCAATGCTTTTGACTGAAAGCACCAAATTTGTCCCATATATATCCTTTGGTGGATTAAAATGCAAAGCTTGGAGCAGTTTTTTTAAATATATATTTTAATTAGAATTTTAACAAATTAGGAATTCATTTGAATTTTGACGTTTTCCTACAATGACTTTGAAAATGTTATTGTTAAAAAATAATTTTGACGCCATTTCAGGATTTAAAAAAAAATAATGATGCTAATTTAATAGATGAGCAAATATGTTTGGACTTTTGGAAAGCAGCAAAAATCTTATTCTTTGTAATTATCAATATTGTTCGGCGTTAAAATGCAAATTGCTTTCATTGTTTCATTAACTATCTAAATACGAAATATTTTTGCCATTGATAAAAGCTAAGAAAGAAATAATTTTTTTATACCTTTGCAATATACAAAACGAAGGACTAACCGGTATGGTTTTCCCCGAACGTTATAGCACGAATAAAGGCGTTATCTCCTCCATTCGTATAAAATCATGACCCTGGGTAATGCCAGTAGTTATGGAATATTGATCATAGATTTAATTTTAACATTTTAAATAAATTCATCGTTTGACCCTTGACAATTTTTAGTGATTAGTCCTTGGTTATACGGTTAATTGCACTTAAAAACCGATTTTGTCTTTAAGACGTGCCTTTTCAACCAATTTTATTCGCATAAATTATGTTCTTGCAATTATGGATTTCTCTGCAAATTTAATAAATTCTATAAATTTTTTATAAAGACCAAAGTTTTATTCAACTGGCTGAAATCTTTTTGAGTTGTTTGCCAAATAGGCGCCGAATGTACAGGTAGACAGACATAATATCAAAAATTTGTTGTTCGAGCTTATGGAGATGTAAACTGAAAATTCTTCAAATCATGAATTCGATTTTTTTTTTTTTTTGTATAATTACAATATTTTCTCTATACTTCGTGTATGAAAAGTTAAAAGCTGTGATTCCAACTATGTAAAGGGGGGAAAAAAGATTAATTATTGTGTAACAACGGAATCTAAAATCCTTCGCGCTTTTGCGCATGCATTAGGGTGGGTTTAATTTTAAAAAAGTAAAGGTGAGAAGAATAATTTGCCAAAATAGAAGTGAAAGAAATATGATTAAATGAGGATATATTTATATTTAACTATAAAATATAAAATACTTGAAATGCGAACATTCTTCCGCGTTACATTTCTTAATGAGAAGGAATCGTCGAAAAAAGGCCGTCTCATGATATTGAAACGGAGAGTGACAAAGACGATCTCAATAGCATTATTATGTCGTGGGTCTGGTCTCTTTTAGGAACCTTCATGTACATAATGAATTGAGCATAATTAATATTTTTAAAATAGCAGGGTTAAATAATTTAGTGCTTAACAATATATTGTTGATTGAATCATAGAAGTAATACTTTATTTCAGCGATTTCTTGAAATTTAATTCAAACAGTATCTTTGACAAACCAGTTAACCACCAAAAGCAGCGAATAGTATAATTAAAATTGGATGAAAACTTGGAGCCTAAAGAGGCGAGGAATATCATTTGATGCATGAACAAATCATTTATTAGTTTTAAGAACAAATAAGTTTTTAAATCTGTACCAGCTTATGATTTGTCGTTAATCAGACTTTACAATTATATTGTATTTTTGTTCATTTGAAAATAATTATCGGTATTTCTTTAAAATTAATGAAGGAAATTGATCCCTTTTTTTCTTATTTTATTAGGGATTTATTTAGAGGTACTTAAAATGAAGGAAGGAAAACAACAATGTATGTCATAGAATTTATCCATGTCTTATTTGAAATCGTATTTATTTTCAAGTGGTGCCTTTCTTAAAAAAAATAAAATGTGTGGTTAGTAGTCTAGATTTAGTCATGAAGTTTTCCCAATTTAAATAGTGGCAAATATCAAGAAAAGATGGTGAAGTTAATGTATTTATCTCCTTACTTCCCATGCCCTTTTCCCTATCTCACCCTTCTTTTTTCTATTTTCTTTTTCAGGGAATAGAAAAAAGCAGAACTGAAGAATCGTCCTTTCGACCCGTTAATTTTAATTGTTTGAAATTGATAAGGGATTTTTTCCCCCTCTTTTAACAGGTGCCTTTTGTTACAAGTTAATCCTGCATCTCCAGTTTTTATTTTTTTGTGGAGAAAGTTTTAATTAAACGCATTTAAATATTCGGTTGAATAATTTTATCTTCTCAGTGCAAACTTATGAAGAAAATTTCTTTTTCAATTTTTGTCAAAGCTCGTTCCGAAAACCAATGCTTGATTTTGGAATTGGCAGAGATTCATTGTTGCAACAGTGCCTTTATTCCATTTTTCAGATAGCTTGGAATAAATGTCCTGATTGATTAACATAATTAACCATTATTTAAAATATCAAACATAGAATTTGGAACTGATTAATTCCTTTTTGAAATCTGATATCCCTAAATACCCGTTGCATATATTGCACTCTGGTTCACTTTCAATCTGACAATCATGGATTAAACGTTCTTCGTTCTGCATGATGTGCAATTCTTCAGAAGGTGATACCAATTAAATGTTACTTCCGACATCTGACCGTAGTTCAAAATTACGAGGTCCAATCGAAAAAAGTCCTAATATTGCTTCTAAATATTGTGTGAGTATAACTAACCATAATTGAACTAAAACCTTGAAAGAAAATTTTGTGGAATTTTTTAAAGTTGAAACAAATTTTAATAAGCTTTTTTCTGAATTTTTTACTTTTATTCATAAAGATTTACAATTTTTTTTTTTTTTTTTTTTTTTTTTGTTTTTGTAGATTGAAAGTCTGAATATACGTTAATAAATACGTTTAGCTT
>JAPMOQ010040745.1:3668797-3699106 GCA_026543055.1 Argiope trifasciata | reverse complement strand
CCTAAGTTTACACATAAAACAGTTTATGCCAATGTTTCTGAGCAATCTTTTAAAGGTGGATCCGAGTTTGGTAGAGCATAAAACGTGTATTCGAAAGAGTATGTGTTGAGATGTTTTGTGTAAATTTTTTTCAGTGATTTATGTTATAAGATAATGGATATAGAAAAACTGTGGGAAAAAAATAGTTTTTTTCTTGAAACACCCTTTTTTTCTTCTTCTTTTTACTGCTGAGATTTTCCTGCTTGATTGCTTAATCGATAGTCACGAAAAGAATGCAATCTCCTTTTTTTGAGGGATAAAAACCTTGTTTTATAAAAAATATTCCACTTATTATCTTAATTTCCTTTCAGAATTTTTTTTTTTTCGTCTCTCTCATCCCGGTTTCTTTTCTGTCATCAATTTGGAAAATTCTGTTTCCCTGTAACATATTTCTTTTTTTTTACCTTTTTGTTTCCATAATTCCCCAGCTTGTTGGTCGAGAGGCTGTTGGCTACAGTTTGGCAGGGAAAGGCCCCCCCCCTTTTATGTTGGTAGTTTTTTCAACCTTAGTTCCTTTACGATGAATTTTAAGTTCTTATAACAAATGAATCACGTACCCATAATTAATTTATTCGGAAAGTGTTGTTCAAACTGAAATATTTAAGATTTCAAGTTTCTGACCTTATATAGCTTTCTCTCTTTTTACTATGGTATTGGTATTAAAGTTTTAATTGATTTTTTTTCTCTTTAAATGTAAAAACAAGTATTGAAATTAAATAATTGTTTTTGATTTAACTAATTTAATTTCATTTTGTTAAACATCTTATCATATAGGATTAATGCTGAAGTTTTACAATATATTTTTTTAAAAAATCATTATTATTTTAAAAGCTTATTATTATAAATTTAGTCTTTTTTTCGTTTACTTCAAGAAAAGAGTTGAACAGATTGTTTTTGTACATGTAAATTTAGTAAATAAATTCATAGACATAAGGCTGTAAATTTTTGTTGCGTAAAAAGTTATTGGAGACACTCAAACCGTCTAATGAATTAAATTCTTGTGGGTGTTTTGATAAATCGGAAAAACTGTGAAAAGATTTTAACGAATGAGATATTGTATAATTAAATTTCTCATTTAAAATAAAATGGTAAAAACTGAATATAAAAGATTCATTATCACCAAAAAAAGTGATGAATGTAAACGATTATCACCACCGCTAAATTGCATCAATTGTGCTGTGATTGTTACAAAGAATATATTAAATTTATAGAGAAATGAGATGCTATTCTTTCTGCGACTCCTCCCCTCGGCCTTCCCTCTTCTATTCATCTACGTGTAAGCTGAGTGCTTTTTCAGAATATATGGTAACATTAAATTTTATTGCTTAGCATTACATTGTTCTGCACCTAGCTATAGTCATTGTATTTTCCCGATTGTATTTTTTTTCTTTAAATGAGATTTTGCAAAATTCATATTTTGCAGACGCGAATTTATATTTTTTAATATGATTATATATTTTTTTGCCTATTTTGTTTTCTTTTTTATATAATATTGGGAAAAGTATTGTTATCGTCAAAAAATTCGTATTCTTGGTTTTCAGGAACTTCCAAGTTTCTCCGCGAATTCGAAAAATGTATTTTTGAAAGAATATCTGTCTGTCTGTCGCAATAACTTAAAAACGTTTTCAGCTTGATGGATGAAATTCGGTATTCTATCTTAATATTAAAATTATAGATTTTTATCAAAATTTGAGCGAAATTCCTTCAGAGGTTGCCTGTCTGTCGAACTGTTTGAATTTACGTTAACATTATCACTAAAAACAAAGAGAGCTAGATGGATAAAATTCGGTACATAATTTTAACATTCATGCAGTATACACTCATGAAAGTTTGAGCCAAATCGAACAAAGGGGCTGACACTCTATCGGTTTGTGCTTTCAGAAACTTATAATAAAGGCAGCTCAAAAATGCAATGACTTAAATATAAAATTTGGTATTAGATTTTGTGACTGACTACAAATATATATATTTTTAAATCAAATGTTTGTTCCAACGATTGGAAAAACTCGTCTGAAACACAAATTCAGTTTTCCAGCATTATTAATACTATGCAAGGAATTAATCGCCTCCCCCCCCTAAAAACACACTTGAAGATGATATGATAGTAAAAGAGCTAAATTCTGCCCTAAGAATAGTTTTTCGTAACTGCTGTTCTTTGGGATAGCTTATACAGATTATGTCAAAAAGTTTTGAGGTGACCACTTTTCCTGGTTTTATTTAACAAATAGTGAAGTCATGGTAAACGGAGTTGACTTTTGTCTGATGATGCTTAAGATTTATATCTATTGAAAGAACAAAATTCAGAATAAGGATTTCTAATTTTTTTAGAAAAGGTAAAATGTATAAATTAGTGTTAGAAAAGAGAAGAGGGATTTACATGTTTGGCACATGATTAAATATTTGTGGTGACTTCCAAATGTTTGAATTTTTAGATATATTAACAGACAAACCCTCAACTTTTATTGACTACTTTTTTTACTCCCCTTTTGTTTGAATGGACTGCGCTCTAAGATGCATGATCGTTTTAATTATAAATAAAAATTATACGAATCTCTGCTTTCCTCCCCAAGCTGCCTCTATTTCGTTGCTAGATGAAAGATGCTGAAGTAATTCATTTGGTGTTCAAATATTTTTACAAATACCTATTACTATCAACATTAACGAATCAAATTACTTCTATGGTTATATCACTTGAGATATCTGAATGTCATCTATATATAGATACATGAAAAGTATTAACTCGTCAAAAAGAATAATTTTGAACTAAACGTTTTCATTGGAAAAATAGTTTAATTTAGCTAGCTTAATGAAAACAGTTGGAAGCTTATTCACTATCCATCAAATGCAATATACAGTTACATTCAATGGATTTTGAAATATATACATGGTAGATAAATGTTTAGCTTAATATTAACGAATTTCATCATCATTTTCAATCAATACAACATTTTTTTTTCTTTTTAAAAATATAATGATTTTTATATTCTATTAACTTTTGTTGTTTCTGTTTAGAAATTATAAATTTTTCGCTATACATGATCTTGTGTAGTTATCGTAAAAGGATATATTGTATTTCATATTATATAAAAGTAATTTGCTTTAATATATAATGTATCAATGCAAAGAAGGCAAAAAACGTCTTATAGACAAAAATCGGAAAACTATTTACGAAAAGAGTTCAGAAAAATTAAAGCTTACTCATGCAAATTTTTATTCTCCAGAGAAAAAATGGCAGGAAACGTTTGGCAAATAAAGAATGAATACTTTTTGAATGCTTACTTTTGGAAAACAAGTGTTTTATTTACTTTACTGTTTTTTTTAATTCAATCAATACTTTTGAGTTTTCCTCCTCTCCTTATTTTTTTCAGCATTTATTTGTATTTCATATTGTTTTGAATATAGATGCTATCGTTAATTCTTATATTCAAAATATGTAACTCATACCCTTATAAATTTGACTTTTGTTGTTGGATTAAATTAGCAGATTAACATTTTGTATATTTTTAGCTAGCATGTGAAAAGCATGTTAGTAATTTAAAGAAATTATTCATAATAAGTTCATACGATTTTAGTTCGTGCTGTCTTTACTCAATTTGGCTGGAGTTCCTCAAATGGGCCTTGTAGGGCTTGAAACATTCTTAACCATTTTTCACCTGGTAGATAGCTTAAAAAAAATTTTTTTTTTCTCACCAGTATTGAAAATTGACGTAATGCCGCGTTACACTATCTGCGATGGATCTTTCGCCGAATTTCTCTTTTTACGATTTTCTTGCGATAGGATCATATTATTAAAAGAGTTTAAACAAGAGAGTTATATAAGCTATGCTTGAAGGTTAATTTGCATTGTTCTTATCACCATGTGTAATATACCGGTATAGATCTTTTTGTAGATAAATAGTTTTCTTTATTCCATTTCGATCGGTTTTGTGATCTTACAATGATAACCGGTTCTTTATTTTAAGAGTTTGATAAATGACCTGATCTTCTACAAGTATCTCTAGAATTTTATAATCGTTTCTGATACCAGCAAGCAATATTGAGAATTCGTTAATAAAATTTTCTTCTTCGGGTTGTAATGCACCTTTTTTCATCTGATCTTTGCTAAAAAAAATCTATTAGTTCTTTTTAATTATAAAGTTGTGCGAATAGCTGGATATCCTTCAGAATATCTCTAATGCTGTGCAAAAAAATTCTGCTTGAATTGAAATTTCCAAATCTGTGTCCTAATTTCTTAGAATCACATATTTTGGTAAAATTCATGCTGCTGTATATGAAGAATTTTCTTCGAGTAATATCTTTGAAAAGTTCGTATGAATTTAATAGTTTTTAATTCATCTTTATTGAATGAAAATACTGTTTCAAAAACATTATGAATATCTTCTTGCATACAGCCGACCACTGAACGTTGCACTTTCGACAGGATGGGATGAATATCTATCTTTTGGAACAGCATATTTGGTTTATTAGTATCACGTATAAATATTCTTCAGTTATTTTTAAGCGATCGATTTAGTTTTCGTGATTTCGATAGTTAAGAATTGTATTGTTTTAAAATGTTGTGATTAATATTTCAAAAAATTAAAATCGTAGAACTACTTATTTTAACTTTTGTTGTAAATGGTATTTTGTTAATTATACTCAATAACATATTGTATTATTTTTGTTTAGATTTATGAAAGGGGTGAAAGTAATAAGAATAATAGTAGTAAGAGAAAAGAATAGAAAGTAATAAGAATACCGAATAGGAGATTGTGACCATTAAAGACATTAAAAAAATGTGCTGTAATTACAACAGATTAATAACTGTGATGCAGAATGCATCCTAATTTATTATCTGAAGCGATATTGAAAGGATCTAATTAAAACTGATACAGAAAGTTACGTTTCAAGTATTAAGATAGGCAAGCAGACTAAACGTTTTTTTTTTTTTAATCACATTAGTTATATTTATTTTGTTAATGCCGTGTATTACAGAAGAACTGGAACCCATTTGTTAGAAGTTACTTTCTTTGTTATTAGACGGCGTGATCAGTAGTTGCAATTAATGGACTTTATTCAAGTTATTCGACGGTCATAAATTTCCCAGGTAATTTGACCTTTGCAGTAGATAATGAAATCGAGACGTAACTAGAAGAAAAATGGATGTTTCCACAGACACAATTACAGTCTACTAAGTTGGAAAGTTCTACGAACATATTTCATTATCAGCGTGCTCCGCCATTCATTCCGAGTATGTAAACTTAATCTTTTTTCTTATCGTTTTTGTTTGAGGTTTGATTTTTTGAAAATATTTCTGTTTTTGACATATAAATCCAGTTGTTTTCGGTTGGAGATTTATTCTGGTGTTTGAAATCCTATTATGAACAATTTATTTTGCTGTTGCACATTCGATGCCAATCTAAGCAATGCCCTATTTTGTATTTCTGTTATCATAGTTAAAAAAGCTAATTTGTGAGAAATCATAAAGGAATTAAGGGAAAAGACATTAAATGCTGATAAATTTTTAGATCTCGGATCACAGAATCAGTGAACAAAAAAAGATAAAGATTGAACTGTTTTTTCGGTGAACTGAAATACATATATATAATATAGATGAAATTATTTTATCTCGTTGTTTTTTTTTAAATTTGTAAATGTAATTATAAATAATAATAATATCGCTTGTGTCCTGATCTATAAGGGTAGCGCGTCTTTTCCATGATCTAGACGCCCCGGGTTCGAGTCCTGGTTCGGGTATGACTGTTCTTTCTCTATGTTCTGTCTTTGAAGTGTGTGAAAGAGCCGCAGCCCCTCCCCAATGTAAAAAGAGGTTGTGAAAGCGATTGTGTGAGTGCCATCTTCATATGAACTGGAAGTGCAGCTTCTGTTTTCTGATGCTCAGGGATCTTTCCCTTCAGAAGCTATTGCACCTCTTTCCATTGTAACTCTGACCAACATCATATCATATAAAATTACCGATATCTCTATCTGAAAGAAATTGTTACATCAGTATAATGACATATTTTTTTGTGCGCATTATGTATATTTCTGTTTATAAATTTTTATTCCCTTCTGCAAATTGCTGACTCAGTTATGCATTTAATGACTTTAAAGAGAGCAAAAGATTAAACTCCAAATTAAAATAACTACATATTCAATGTTTTAATGTCTTTTCGAAGTATTTGAACTTGATTTCTTTTCCCTTTAATGGCTTGTAAAAATATTACGTAAAGGGTTTAATTAAAAATTAAGAGTGCTAAAAGTATGACGGTATTTTGAAGAAATTTATTTCGTCCGTAATCATTTTATCTGATACTATTTTATTCCATGAAACTATTTTTAATATCTTGTTTCTGTTAATCTTTAGAAAGAATATGAATAAAAAAATGCCATTTTAAGATTTTAGGAACCTAACTGTTTGAATCGCGACTAAATTTTGAAACTCGAACTTTCTGAAGCCATCTGTATATGTAGTTTGTGTAAATTTTTATTTTATGGACGGTGAACCTATGTATGCGAAAATATTTCTCTTAATTATAAAATTATTTTATATCATTATAATTTTTTCATTAAAAATACTAATTGTTAGTACATTAATTTGTGCCTTATTCTGTTGTAAGTGAAAGATTGCTAAAATAAAATAGTTTTTAAATAATAACAACGTTAGTACCTACAGAGATTAAAGATCTAATTACAGTCGAGTTTTATGCTCGAAGCTAGAAAATTTCGACGAATTTTTATCCGTCTGATTAATTTTCCCCCAGTTATTCCTGTTATTGCAATTCTGCACTCTCCTTCTCCCCTGGACTTGTTCCACTGTTGTCAAGGTCATTTGTCGTGCTCACATTTTTTTATGGGCCCAAAGTTGAATCGCATTTTAGTTTCATGAACTCCATCGTCACTTCTGTAACAAAGACTTAAAAAATAATAAATTAAATTAATGAAAAAGATTAATAAAATAAAAATAATTAAGTCTAAATAAGAAGTTAGTGCCAAAGACAGTTGCGAGGGAAATATCTGGTAAACGTGACAAATGTTCCTATGAAAGAATGAGAAAAATGAGGTTTGAGGTCTCAACAATTTCTTCCTCATCTTTTACTATACACAAAATAAAGCTGCTTGTTGTATTAATATGACTGGTGCTCAAAAGCTAGCCAAGAAAAACCAGCTGAGTCATGTCATTGAAACTCCTATTCAAAAAGGCCAATAATATGTGCAGGGATACGTTGCAAATATATACTGTGCGTTAAAGAAATAATTACAAGATAATACTAGTGAGCTATATTAACTATAAAGTACTGATTTTCTCCTCATTGTTGTCCTTTGTATATTTAAATTTATTCTGCTGAATATATTTCTAGAAATGAGCATGAAATATGCTGCTGATATCTTACTTTTGTAAATATGTCGAAATGAATATAAAAGATAACTGAGATATAATTTCCATAGTTTTTTTTTTAATACTTTGACCATCTATTTCATTCGTTGCGCATATTTGCCTATCGTGTTTTGTTTCGTGTCACATTTTTGTATTTCCTTTTTTTTTCTTTTTTTTTTTTTTTTACTTTGAAACTTTCGCTGTACCGTCACTCTGTACTTTGGAGCGAAAAAAGTAAAGATGAAACATTCCGGTTTAATTTTTAATTTTTTTAAATTCCATATATTACTGTAGAAGAAACATTATTTTCTATTAATATTAAACAATTTTTTCCGTGGGACTTACTTAATTACTCTAATTTTTTTATATATGTCTAATTATTCTCTTATTCTTACATTTTCTGTCATCCCCCCCCCCTTCTTTTTCCCACATACTTAATGAATTTGCCATTACTTCTAGCTCTCATTTTTTTTTTCTCAACGCAGTGAGCAAATCTTATTAGCATAATTATTCAAAATAATGTCATTATTCATATAATTATCAAGAACACTTATTTTATTTCACTCGGTGATTCATATGGTATTTAAATCAAATTCTGTAAATTCTGAAACTTTCCCCCTCTTCCTCGATTTCTCTGAGAAGTGGGAGGAAGTTATGGAGGGTCGTATTTCTATTTTTGCATAAAGGAAAATTTTACATTCTCAAAAAGACATTTGGTTGTGAAAATAATTTTGACAGTTGAATTCTCGCTTAACTGTTACTGAAAAGAAAATTCCGTAGTTTATTTTGTATTAAACAGTTATATTTTATATTATTTCTGTTTAATTCGCTTATTAAATAGTATTGTTTACTGTTGTGGACTTGTTTACTGTTCTGAAAAATAAATGTGTGGAATTGTTTCCAGTTCTCCGAAAAAGAATTAATCTTTTTATCATTCTGTAGCTAATTTTTAACATTCAGAATTAAAAATAAAAATAAACAAAACGTCAGCATAATGAACGCGCCTGAAAGAAAACATTCGTCTGCAAAGGGTTAAACTATGACCGAAGTTCTCATATTTTCATTGTTTGTTTGAGAATGTAATGTCATTCCATCAAATACTAGATAAATGTTTCGTATAAAAGCTATTAGAAATATTTTACTTTAATTGTAAAAAATCGTCACATTTGAATTTCCTTTATGTGACTTTTATATATGTGAGCATTTTTCAACGTTGTTAGTTCATTTTAAGGCCATAAAAAGAAAATGCTGTTATATGTTGAGTCCTTTTATAGGATCGGAAAACGATATTTTGTGTTCCTCTAAATGCACAATGTATCGAGTAATTTTAATGCCTGCAGTTCTCGTAGAGCACGTTCAAAAAGATGTTTGTTCCTTGAAAATTATGCAAATTGCTGAGCTTGTTCGTGCTTAGATTTCTAATTGCCCGATTTCGCAGCTAACTAATGGTTTAGTAATGTGAATATCCTCTAAAGTGAAGAATCATTTCTTAGGAGATGTTTTTAAATGATTTTTTTAACTGATACATCCTATACCGCGTCTTTTTTATCTCCTTCTTTATCTATAATATATTGATTTTTAAGAGTAATGGTACATATTTTATTCATCCTTTATATGACCATTTCGAACAATATTGTTATTGTAGCAAAATCTCAACTTTTATCCATACCTTAAATAAAAAACGTAGATATTTAGTTTTAGAAATCATAATATGTTGCCAGTCTTAACATTGTATTAACAGAAATTTATCTTACTATCTACTTTTTAATTAATGATAGTCTTATTAAAGATTTGAATTATAGTACTTTTCTCCATTCAAACATCTTTCTAAATCTCTTCTGTAAATTATTAAAAATAAGAGGGTTTAAAAAAAAACATTGTCTAGCATATAAACATTAAACATCTCCAAAATAATCCAGTACGATCTCTAACTCATCGAGCACCATCGTTTAAAATTTGCATTAATTTTTAATTTATTTAGATTCAGTTGGTATTTAAAGTTTTAAGAAATTTAGAAAAATGAATTCTAATTTAGAAAGTGTTTTGGGGATTTCCATATTATCTTCTAAATTTTTATTAATGCACTAATACAGTGAAATTTAATAAGAATTTCTTATGTATAACATAAAGTCCTGCATGAAACAAGAGATATTAAGTTCTTAAGCTAATAAAGTTCTTAAGTTAATGAAGAAAATTCATCTCACAAATGAAAGTATATTTTCATTTTATTAATGGAAGTATTTCCACTAAAAAACATTACGTTCTTTTGGAAATCGAGAAATATGACAAACAATCAAGGGTTTTAAATATATAAACTAGATATGAAGAAGCTGGAAGATAAATGTTTATCTTTTGATTGGGAATCGTATTTCAGAGTTGTACATTATAACTTATCATGAAGCCAATCAGTAATATGGAAGGAAACTAGCTGCGTGCTTTAATGGGGTGCTAAAACTGCGGAAAAAAATAATAAAACCCTCTGATAATACTTGGAAGTTCGTATCTTGATTTAGAGATGTCGCGCATATAATTTTTTCGCTCTAACAAATAGAAATAATTTACATTAATTTTTTTCTTTGTCTACTTGACATAAATGAAAACGCTGATGTTTTCCTAAGTCTGAATATTACAATCCAAGGATAAATTTTTTCCCCATTTTTTTATTTTACATATTATTTGATATTGAGAAGGTTGTTTGGGAAATTTACATGAGTACAAAATCAGTTACATGTTAAGTTTTAATATCTCTGTCCTACAAACAATTTAAATTTTTAAAAAAATGTTTTTTTCCCTCCTTAATTTCAAGTGAGTTTGAACTTTTTCTTATATATATGTTATGAGCAGATTTATATGTTTAGAGATTTTTTTTCTCCGTATTTTTGCAATGTTTTAAAATTTTTAAACTAAAACGAATAAGTTTAGAAGCAGTAGTCTTCTGGTATATTATAACATATATTTGTTTTCTTCTGCGAAACTTTAATTCATTACCACCCTCAGTTTTTAATGGAAATAATTTTTAACTACATACTACTAATTTTTTTTTGTTTATTTGTTCTTCAAAATGATATTTTCGCAATTCTTAAAGTAATAAGAATCACCTTATAATAGTTTTAAACGAGGGTTTGAATTCCAAAATTACTGAGATTTAAATTATTCACCTTTGAACTTAAAGCCTAACTTAAGGGCTTCGAGCTTTTTGAAAAGTGTGATTAATGATTTGAGTTGATGCCCTGAAATTAATCTGTATCTTTCTGACCTTTAATTAATTACATAATGTTTGAGATCAATCCTTAAACATAAAAAGCCATACATTATACTTAGTGTTGACTTATTGGTTAATTACCAACGGAATGTGCTTCTCTGACGTATTTACTCGGATAAGGTAGCTTAATTTAAAAGAAAATAACTTTAATGAAGTAGGAATGGTGAAAACTATTAAATAGAATCAGTGCATCTGATGGAAGGACCATCAAGTATTAATGGGATTTTTACAGAAATTATGGGTGCAGAATTGTCGCTTTGTTTTATATCTTGGTGTTTTCCATTACTTTTATTAAATTTATATTGGATGAAATTTTATTAATAACCTACTTTAGCTTTTGACACTCTTCCTACAAAATCTTGAATAACTTCTTTTTGATGCTTTGGAATAATTTTGGGGTAGTATTCATTGATATATGCAAAGCTAATGCCAATCAACGAATTCAAAAATATTTCTTTTCTGGATTTCTTTTTTAACAAGTGATGGATTTTTATTTCATTTCCCCCACTTGTTCAAATATTAAAATTTAAAAAAAAATTTAGATGGATTTACACTCGGACATTTATAAAACAACTAATGAACACTGCATGTGTTGAAATGCTGTTCGATCCAAGGCAATTATACTTAACTCAAAAGGGCAACAATATACTGCTGTATTATGTTTTTTTCTTACTGCTCATGCGCTTGTAGAATTTGGCACGAAAAAATTGATCACTTATCACAATTTAAATGTGACATTTTTTGCTCCTTGGTCTTTTCGACGCGACGTTATGTTTTTTCTTATTGTATTTGCTGTTTTTTCTATAGTTTTCCAAATTTAAGTATGTTGACGTTTTTTTATTTTTATTTTACCTTGTGTAAATATCCGTAATTTAAATACGATTCGCAGTGAGGAAGAAAAATTCATGGACCTGAAATAGTATGGAATGCCTGAATCTATGTTATGAAATTGTGGTTAACATAAATGAGTCTCTTTCGGCATGCGTTGTCTTACTGAGCGAACGTAAACTCACCTTTTCGTTTTTTGTGTTGACCAAAAAAGTTAATGTGGTTTTATTATATAATTTTTCTAAACAAAATGTTGATGTCTACCTCTCAAGAATTGCATTGTGCATAAAAATATTTGATGTGTATTTTTTAAAAAAATCTGATCATTAAGTATAATTCATTTTCTTGCAAATTTTATTTTTCATAAATAAAAAACAGTTAAAATTTTTATTATGTTAAAAACATTTATAATAATAAAAATACCGATGGAATAATTTTTTTCAAAAATATTTTTAAGGGTTAAATTATAAAGAAAGCTGAGATGCGTCATTTTAAAAAAAAGTTTTTCTCTTTTCTTCAATCTCTCTGCATAAATATGTTCAAAATCTCCGCGTTTTTACTATAAAAGGAGTGAAATCTGGATCTTTACCGCGTGGCTCATCAATCATGTAGATCGGCTTGGCTGACAGCTCGTTAGAATTTTTCTCTTTCGATGGCAACAGCTTTTTTTTTTTGTTTTAGTTTATCTGGCATCATTTTGGCGACTAAAGCCTATCGGATAAGACTTATTTTCTATTTATCGCATTTTGTCGTTATTTAAAATCCAGGAATTTTTCAGGCTTCAAATAAGTTTGACCATAATTCATTGCTTATTTTTTAAATTTGATTTTATTTATTGAAAAAAATTGTTATTTCAAGACAAAATAATCTCTTTGAACAATGTCTGTATGAAAGCTGTCACCGGTTCTAAAATCTGAATCATCATTTGGCTACTCCTAAAATTAAGTATACTGAGAAATTAATTCTTTTAAAGTTAACTAATAAACACCTTTTTTAAAAATTTCAATATGAAAACTGTCATTTTGTGAATGTAATATGCCAACCCATTCAGCTTAAGATTAATCGCTTTCTGAAGACCCATACACTTAAAGTTTACTTTTATGGTTTGGAATTTCTATATTAGTTGATAGTCACACATTAATTTTAAGGCATATATATTTGTGTGTCTAGTAAAAATTATTTTATTTGAATTATTTAGATAAATATAAAAGAAAGTGTTTTTGGAAGATTGAAAATTCTACTGTCTTTTAGATAATTTGAAATTTTTTTTGTCTCATTCATTATTGAATATCGGTCAAAATCTGGAATTCTTTTTCCTGATTTAAAAAAAAAAAAATTCTGACGAGATTTTTATTTTTTATTTATTGAAGCTGAACACATTCCTCAAATATTTTCTTTATTTATCGTCTATCACAAATTCTTTTCATCTAAAATATAATAATAATAATAATAAAAACACGCGTACAGAATTTATATTTGAAAATACGTGATGCATATTTTACAGTTATAGTATTGAACCGTTACCGACTCTTTGGACGTACGCTTGCAGTTTGTGTTAGCGTCATATACATTTTTCTTTTCAATTTGTCCTTATTTTAATTGATTATTTATAAAATGGACTGTATTCACGGCATATGACAATCATATAAACATATTATTAAAAATGTTTTGTAAGATTGCTCGTTTTCCTATGCTTTTTATGCAACATTTATATATATTTCCTTGTATTTATTGTGAATTCCAAAATTGAGCTTGCGAATTTTATATTAAAAGTTAGCAGGCATTAAGTCTTAAATTAACGAACTGTTTGAATTTAAAGAGATTAATCTGCAGGCTAAAATTTGGCCCCTATTTATCATCATTGTTTAAAATGATAGAAATCAATGGTTCAACGTGCATTCTCGAATTCCTGATCAGCTCAGTTACAACAGAATAAAACTTAATTCAAGTTCTTGTCGCTGTTTCTTTAAAAGTTTCAGCACCAGCTTTACGGCCATATATGGGAATAGTTTGGCACAACGTTTAGTTCTGTGCAATTATGGTACAAAGAATCCTTTCCGCTCTGACTCTCCGTCTTCGTTATCTGCAGTATTCGTTCGCTCTCTGTTGATTTAAATGAGAATGGAAAAGGTGAAAGTGAAACTCCTGACTTGTATGAATCCCGTCGATTTATGGATATAAAATGCACGAGGAGTGTTCAGATTTTCCGATAAGTTTCATGTTCCGGAGCTGTCAGATTGCTGAAAAGATAGATGAAGAAAAGAATTATCTACTAAAATAGTTTATCTTTAAAATTAAATCGAAATTTAATTATACTATCTCTTATGATGTGAAGTATTATTATAGATTCTATTCTCTTGTTGATATTTTCACAACTTTAGGAGAAAATTGATTTTAGTTGTTGGTAAAGAGAAATTTTATTTTTTTAGTGTCATTTTTATCTATATTGTTATTTTACCTACAGAAATTCGTTAGAAAATTATCATTTGAAAAGTCAGCGTAAAACGTAGTATATCAAATTTTTGTAGTTTTTAATATTTATGAAGTATTTATTGTACTTTCAAATAAAATGCGTTTTAAAATTTTTCCAAAATCTGCAAGACTTTTTACATTTAAACTTATTTACATTATGTTTAATGTTTAAAAAATTACTTTTATGGATATATATATATATATTTGAACCTTACTGTCTAAACTTTTTAATAATGTTTTTTATTCTCGGTAATTTGGGGATCAGGTGAAGTAAAATTTTGATTACTTACAGCAATACTGTGTGGTCCTGTACAGACAGAACTACAATTGACAGAACTATTGTTTTCCTAAATTTCACTTTTTTATATATGATTTACTGAAAATAAATGCAAAATTAATTATTTCCAAATATATTTAGAACGAAATCTTTTTACTCTAGTATACAAACTTTATTTATTTTACTTATTGTTAGTCATTTCGATTTAGTGTTTTAATGTTTTTTTTATTATTATTTTGCATATATTGACAAGGCTGTACTGTTATTGTATAATAGGTAGACGAATTGGCTAATGAAAACAGGTGAGCAATGATTTATTTGCTCTATAATCAGCCTTTTGACCGATGCATTTGTATTTGTGCCAACCAGCGCTCATGTTTCTTCCTTCCCTTTTTTTTTTTCATGTATACGACGTATGCAAATGAAAGTATTGCAATCGTCTAAAAAACAATCGAATTTCGACGTTTTGATGATTTTCCACGTTTTAGACCTCCTTGAGTCAGGAAAAAAACTATCTGAGTCCATAAATTTGGCATAATCTCTCTGAATACGATAGCTTAAAAACGCTGTGAGCAAGCCTAATGAAAGTTGACGACAGTCAACTTATGTATTTCTATCGAATTTTGAACAAATCCAGAGAAAATTGATCTATCATACCGTTCAAATAAATCTTAATTCATTAACTACAAACGTAAAGAAGCTGGATTGATGAAACTTGGTATCCTGGCTAAGCATCCAAAATGTAGATTTTGAAACTGTCTATCTCGTGGATGATCGTTTCCTGATTTGTACTTTTGCGTACACGTTAACATAATCATTCAAAAACACGACAGTTAAGATGAATGAATTTTAATATGGGATCTTGAACTACATTTCTGTGTTAAGTTTTGATTTTAATCAGCTCAAAAAGGCGTAAATATATATTTTATTTTCGGTACTTTTGTAGTTACCGTATGCCTAGAATTAACCGCCCCCCCAAAAAAATCCCGATTATCATGCTCGAAGATCTAACTTTTGGTAACCATTGTTCTAAGGTGCTATGCTGTTTTTTTTCCCCCTGCTTATCTAAAAGTTTACGTTTTATGCTGGATAGAGTGATTTTACCTTTATTAGAAAGGATGCGAAAAAACTTTGGGAATAATTTTTTATTCTTTTTTCAAGATTATCAAATGGGGGGGAAGTCAAGGTTTTGGCTATGGAAATCCGATGATTATCTCGGCTAATATATTTTATAAATTTTTATAAATTCTATGTATTATATATGTCTGTCGCATCAGCCATTGGTTTATATTTTACTTCTCTGTCGGGTGTTGGGAATTGAATGGATCTTTGGAAGGATTCAATTAAAACTAATCAGCGTCCTCAATGTTTCATCATTCATCCAGAATCATGAATCGATTTTTTTACCACATTCCATTATATCAATCATCTAATTAAAAAAGTTTTAGTAACGAAATAATTTATATATTATAAATAATTTGAACGCCTGTTTATTTTACTTATCTCTTTTCAATGCAAACAATCTCATGGATATGCATTTTCCTTATCCCAACTCTATCCAAACAACTCAAATTCAATCATTAATGAAAAGTTTGAATATTTATTGCATCATAAAACAGTAAAATTCGTAAAATGGAAGTCTTAAAATTTCGAAGTTTAGATTTTACTTGCGTACGAAGAAAACCGTCTTTCAAAGCTTTATATGAATATTTTGCATATTTGATTACTACAGAAGAAATGAACTGCAATTTCAGTCCACTGGTTACTTATTATTTTCCTCTGTCATAAATAATTATTATCGGCGTCGTAACAAGTTTCACTTTCTTTATTCTTTCCCATTGACGTTAATTAATTTTACTTCCTTTTTATGTCTACATTAATTTAGAATGGCTAGTTCTTTCACTACTTCATTAACTCCAGGTCTCATCTTTATGCTTCTTTATGATCAAACTCAAAGGAAAGGAAAAAAAAAAGTATTATTAAAAAGAAGCATTCATGATCCTTTTTAATGCTATCAATACAGTAAATTTGCGTCCAATATAAAAATTTATAGTGGGATACTTCTATTTATTTTAGGTGTCGCAGTCTCTTTATTTAAATTCCTCGATGAACATTTTGCTGATTCTTCTGAAGGTTTCTTCTTTTATCTTAAATTATTTCATTTAAATTTAACAAATGTAAGCAGACGAAATATAATTTCATCAGTAGCAGGAAGCAAGGTCATTGGAATATAATTTTCACTATGGAAAATTGTAAATGGGTATACCATTTTCAATTATTAATGTACTTACTTATGCATTTTTGAGTAACTTGAGCTGACTGTTTGAAGAATAAAAGTATATATATCACGTATTTCTTAATTATGAATGTATGAACTTTGCTTTTAAAAAATGATATTGATTCTAAAATTCTTCCTTATTACGGAAAAGCACACTTAAAAATCTTAATTTTCTCATGGATATTTGTATGAAATTTTGTTTTTAAATTTGAACGAATTGCTCTTTGACTTGATTTGGGCTGCGCAATTTTTAGATTGTCACAAAACCATTTTTAACAAACAAACTTCATTGTGTCTTTGAAATTGAAACCATTTTGTATGTTTATTGAAATATTTAACACATTAAAGACAGAGATCTTGACGAAAGTATGCTAGATAGCGTGGATCAAATCGTAGTACTACGACTCTAGCCTTTAATGTGTTAATTGTGCTGTTTTCTTTCATTTTTGATAGCTAAGGGAGAAAGATTCTGTTTATTGTCTGACCATTTTATATACAGAATACGTAATTTGAAGTCATAGAATCTAAAATGTGAACTTGTCATTTCAGAGGCGGTTTTACTTAAACGGTTTTAAATAGCATTAATTATATCACGGATATCGATTCCGTTTGGAAGGATCATGCGTACGCTTACAATTAACAGAAAGAGACTAAGGCAATAAAAATAAAATGATTAATATCTATCAAAAGTTTAATATTTTAAAAAATACTTTGTCTTGGAAAGCATGACCACCAAGTTTTAGATGGTATTAAATACATATTAAATTCAAAAAATTTCGATAAGCCAACGAGTTCCCATTGGCGTTAAGTTAATATAATAAATGAAAAGAATCCTTTTAAAAAAATTGTCTAGTTACAATTTTTTAACCCTGTAATTCTAATTAAATTGTCTATTGTGTAATTGACATATATCCAGAGATTGGATTTTTTAACATATTTTAATTCTTTCAAGTCATACATGGTTTTATTTTATCTATTTATCACTTTTTAAAAAATGAAGCCTCGTTGTACACACTTTAGAATTTTAGGCGTTTGTACGCCTTGGCACATTCATTTTCAATATTTACTGCGATAAACTATTTTTAAATGAATGTATGTATTCCTAAAGCTGTGGTTTTAATATGAAATTGTCAAAAATGATTCGTTAATTGTGTCTTCTATTCATAGCATCAATTCATGTTCACAGCCTTGTGTTCTCAAAGTGACTGTCAAATGGATGTCCTATATAAAATGTCAGGATGCTCTGATTTCAATGATTAACTTTTGCCATTTTTTTTCAAAGGCTTGGCATACCTTTATCTTCGTTTCCTCATGCCTATTTGCTCATATTTCTATAAAGACCATAAATTGTTATCCATTTATTTAAACATTGTATATTTTTGTTCTTTTACGTTCTATTGGTTGACTGTTCTTACATTGATAAGAATTTATTAATTATAAGGCACAACATAGTCTCTCACGCTAGAAAAATGCATATAAATATCATATTCATGTAATATTTATCTCGCCAGTTTTAGTTACCAATCCATTGCGCTTTTTGCTAGTTGTATGTGCATTATAATAATTTACTGTTGATGATTTATGCAAGACATTCATTTTGCTATCTGATTGTTTTGTATCTGGAATTAACTTCATTATCAGTTCGTAAATACAAAAGACATATTCTGTTAAGATTCAAATGCACGAGGATTCGAAATAAATAAATGGGCTCTAATAAATTGCGCCACTTTTATCCAGAAGTAAAATATGTATAAACCTAAGTCTGCAACTGTAGTATTTCTGATCGTGCGTGCTATATTCATGTTATATGCAGACGCAAGGAAGTATTATTATTCCTCAGAATAATATACATTCTACAAATAAAGATTCCTGCTATCATTTTATGACTGAGAGGTGAGTCTCACTAATCCAAGTTTATTGAAGTCTGCGGTGAATTTTCTGAGATAGGAGTAAAGACCCTTTCATTTCACCATTTCCCGTAGGAATCTTCCATAAAATAAAATATAGGATCCGTGTGCGAAATAGATAAAAGAACATTTCCTTACTTTCTGAAAACTCGACGTAGGAAAATTCGCGTTTATACGAATAGAAAAATTTGCTCTTGCGAAAATATGAATTTTCAGACTCAAATAATTCATTTCACAATAAAGTCTAATTTAGTTATAGTTATTAATGAAGGGCTATGAAGCAAAATTATTTGCTTGCTTTTTGTTCGACATTTTCAAGTTGTTGCACTCAGACTTCGCTACTAATTTATCGTTTGGTTTCTTATTTAAATTAATTGATCTCTCGCCATAAAAACAAAACAAAAATAACGTTTGATGTTTAAGGACATTTTTTTCACTTTAATTATCGCACTCTTGTAATATGCAAATTATATTCATTCTTTGACGACATTTTGTATATTTTATAACTGCACTTTTACCAATTGTATCTCAAAAAAGAAAAATAATTTATTAGAATATACGTTTTAATCATCGAATTTTGCCATATATAAAATAACTTCTAGCATATCACAGTAATAATAAACGTACCATAGATTATTTGCTACAACTTATTTATTAATTTTAACTACCGCAGCGTAAATACTTCCATTTATACTTTTGGAATAATGTCAGAAAATTTGCCATTTGCCTATTATTTTTTATAGCTTATATATATATTTTTAAATCGTAAGTTAGCATCGTGTAATATACTATATTACCGTTTAATTATCTTTTTTATCTAATTCCTGTGAGATGATATATATGTACATTTATTAAATATAACCTAACATTTTTTATGCGCCTGCGACAGCTTTATCTTTTCAGTTAAATCTACTCGATCTTTTGCAACTAACTGTTGTTGCTTTGTCTTGTAAAATTTATATAATGTTATATGGTGTATGATTATTTTAATATTTAATCCTACCGATTTTTAAAGTGGGTGTGAGAATAATTTATTGCTTTTACATATGGCTTCAAAATTTATTACATGAATTCTCTATATAAATCGAAAATCGTAGTTCTATTCCATACAGTAAGTGAAGCGAAATTTATATCCATGAAATTTATCTTTTGAACTGTTTGATTATGTTCCCTCGTTCCCTTTATTTTATTTTTATGCGAAAGTTTTCACAATAAATTTCTTCAAACTTTTTGAATGTTACTGATTGTTATTTTTTCACATTTCAAAAAAAAAAAAAAAAAAGCATGAAAGATGGAGACGGTATTAAAATGTTAGTACAAGAATTGTTGCTAAGATTTTTTAGGTTTATTTATTTACATTAACCACGAATTATGACATTTTATCCCTAAATTCTAAATAATTTATAGTAAGTATTATAGTATCAAATCTGTGTTTAACTTATTACTTTTTTATTTGACTGTAAAACTTAAAACTGTTTTATCTGCGAATAGAAAATCCCATGTTCCGTTATTATTCAGCATGTGATCGTTTTATAATTGTAATATATTTTTAAAAATTTCATAATGTTTGATTAACGTAAGCGGTGAAAAATAATTGGTTAAATTATGCATTGTTAAATTATGCATTATGCATTTGTAGTATATTTTTAAATGTTCCTTCGGTTTATAAATAGATTGTTACCCACAAATGAAAATGTAAGAGCTTTATTGGTACAACTTTTTTTAAGGGTACAAGATTTTTAATCTGTCACATTCCCTCTATATTTGTTTTAAGTAATTGCTTTATGTGTCCTTTTTTACATTCACAAGGAAATTGACCCTCCTTAAGAATTAGCAAATACTATAAATTTCATCTGATCTAGTGTTGTCTTTACTTCTCTGACATTCTAATTCCTATCTGTTGGCTTGTGTGTGTGTACTGTTAAATTCATGGTTTTTAAATAATTGAGTACAATTCGATTTTATTGACTACCTTGCTTGACTAATTCTACTCCTTTAAACTTTTGTTTTAAAAATTGTTATATTTTAATTTAAGAAAAACTTTCAAACGATAGTTACCTATTTTACTTTAAGTGTACGTATACGTGAATTCTGTTAACTTATTCGAGTGGGAAGTTTTTAAATTTATAATTCAATAAGCTTAGTCGGTATAAAATCAAAAGTTTACGCATATAATCAACTAAGAATTACTTCGTTTGTCATGATTTGATAATATATCTGACTTTTTTTTTACTTAAATTATATTCGACTCTAATGAGGGAAAAAGGGATGTTTAATAATATAGCTGCAAGATGCTTTTTTTAATTATGAAAAGGAAGTTTTAAAATATTTGTAAAATATAAAATACGTTCATACTCCTTGTAATTAATTTCGATGTTTTAAACAGAACATTTATTATTTTTTAAAACTTATATGACGGTTGGCATAAAAGAGAATTTTCGAAACAAGTCGAGAGAGTGGATTTTGAAATATTTTTTATCGGAAGGATAATAAAGTGCTTATGCTCTCTTTAAAGGAACGATTAAGTATTAATTCTAATATGCAAAGAATTTAAATAACGTAATTCCTTGAAATAAATGAATTTTTTAATAAGTTTTTGCATTATGTAATAATTAAATTCTTTTGTACTGTTCCATATCTTCTGTTTTAAATGAAAATTCATCATAATGTAAAAAGAAATTTCCTACTAATGAAATAAAAAAGAACCAGAATTTTTAAAAAAAGCCCCCAAAACTGTTTATAATGTGTCTTCTGATATGATGTCTTCTTGAAATTATTATTTTTCTATATTTCTTTCATTTCGTTTGAGATTAATTTTTTTTCATACTTTAATTATATAACAAAAGTAACATCACAACATACCAGAACAGTTTTTCAATATTGGAAACTGACTACGAACTTGCTGAATTGATTTCTTATTATTTTTTTTTCCTCTCCTGCCTCAATATGACACACTCTAGAGTATTTCATATCTCATTCCCCATCCACCCTAAAGTCGCAAGTACCGAAATAGAAGTAAAATTCAACGAAGGCTGAGTTAAAACTTGTGCATCTGGCTTCATCGATCGTTTTCGAAAGGATTCAGGAAAAGGCATTTTATACAACAAATGTGCAGCTTCCCTGATTATGAGAGCTACTTTCCAGCTCCGAAGAGGGAATGGGATGTAGCCCTCGGGCTGCGTACGAATCCACAAAACGGCCGTCTTTGTTAAGGGAGATCGCAATCAACTCTTTCCAAAATATTCCGAAGAAGCCCTCACGCCGAATAAGAAGCTACAAATAGATTTCTTCGAATTTCAACAAATCATACTGAATATATTCCAAAATAAGGCACTACCTTATCATCCCATGAAATAAAAGTGTTCGGAATTTAGTGTATAAACCTTTCTTCTTGCAACATGTATTTTATAGTATAATAGTATTAATTAAAAATTTGTTTTTATTGAGGACATCGTAAAGGAATCTGAATTTTATCATTAACATGAATTTAAAAAAAATCATGCTGCATATCTTCCGATTTTTTTCAAAACTCTTTTTCTAATTATGTTATTTTGTAATTATTATTTTTTTTATTTTTATTACGCATCTGTGAGATGTATCTTCTTTAAATTGATGAAATGCAGCTGCTTGTTTGTGGTCTTCAATGCTAATTGTAGTTCATAATAAATTACGTTAAACAATTGTTTACGTATGAAAATTTTAAAATTTTTCATGCATAACTGTAACTGTATTTTGCTTGTAAATCACTTTCAACATATTTTCAAATGCAGAAAGTAATATTTCCATTGATGCTTATTTTAAACGTCTTTAACATGAAATCTGTATATTTTTCTTAATATTTTACCAAACTTTCTTTTATCGACTTAAAATGTATTTCGAATCAATCTTTCAACAAACTCAATAGAATACCATTAATAAATGAAATATAGAACACCATACGAAATTAAAAAGATATTTAAATAATATTTTGCTTAATTAAATGTTATCTAATTGATAAATGCTTTCTAATAATAATCGATTTTATAGTTTTGCTTTGACTCGAATTATATGGTTTTTTACATTTCTCTTTTACCTTTAATAATTTTACTTCTCTTTTTCTCCTTTGTTTTTTAGGAACTTCTTAAAAAAGTTTTAACTATTTTTCCTTTAAATTAAAATGTATTTGAAATGTTTCCAGTGATGTAATAAGATTCTTAAATCCATACTTTAGAAGTGTTATTATTATTATTGTATTTGCTTCAGGTTTTTCGTTTTGTGGATTTAATTTATCTACTATTAAAACAAAATGTTTGACATGAAAGGTATTTGAACTGAAGTACATCAACAGAAAAATTTCAGTATTTTATTCTGGCTATATTGAAGTTCATTTCTAATTATAGGATAATATGTTTGATCTATATAAACATATTAAATTTCACGACTTAAAGCATTTTACTCCTGTTTCCCTAATTATTTGTAGAATCTTCACTTTTATTTATTATCTTCTGAAACTTAATGTCTGCTGTGTTTTATAATCTGATTTGAAAGTTACTTACTTGAATACTTATAATTCGTAATTAGTAATATAAGATAGAAATATAAAAAACAAATTTTAACGTTGAATTGTGTAACAGACTAGGTAGCTAGCTGCCTTAGGACGAGAAATTACCTCAAGTAAATTGATTAAAAACTGTATTTTCCTAACCGTCAAATAAATATAAAAGAATTATAAAGTATTTGGATATTGTTAGCATTTTGTCTACTGATCAGATTCTTAGGTTTCGTTACGTTCGTTTGTATATTTGAACATTTATAAACATCTTCAATAATTTTGTGTCTAGAGTTATAATAGATGTATAAGAGCACATATATTTCCGCAGAGTCAATAAAATAAAAGATTAACTGAAAAATAAGTCATTTATCGACTTTTTCAAAAAGTTAAGTTTTAAAAAAAGTACAAACAAGCGATACTTTATTAAAAAAGTGACCATTCTTAGGATCACGCATAACCAATTCCTAAATCCGGCACTAATTATAAGTTAAGAAAAGCAGCTTGAAACCGAAAGTAGTGAATTTTTGATATGAATCAGAATAAACAGTCATAATTTAAAGAATCAATTGAAACATCAGTAAAGTGCTATTTAAAAAAAAAAAAAATGAAAATTATGTTCTTTCTTTTAAGTTACAGTTACTCAGCGAATAATGATTTAAGTTACAGTTTTAACAGTTACTCAGCGAATTATGATTTTTAATAGTTTATCATAAGTTAATCTTTATTCTTGATAATGCATGCAAGTAAAATGCAGAATCCAATCAATATCTCTGACCGCGATCCTACATTTCATCCCATGTATTTCCACTGCAGGCTCAGCTCTATTGAAATTCTTGTAGAATTCGTTTTCTATCTGCATCTGGTCTCATCGGCTGAAAACATCTGTGTATCCGATATCGAATGTATCTAATTCCAATGGATTTTTGTCTCACATGTAGAAGAGCTAGGGGTCACCTTCCATTCATTTTCATTTTCTGATATTCATCGATAGACAATACCGAATCATTCATTTGAACCGCTGCAAAATTAATCTTTATAAATGGTTGAATATTAAACATTACCTGTGCGCTGTAGGAAAATTGTAAATATTGTCAGGTATTATTATGAAATTTCTGAAGTTACTAAACATTTCTCATTGCAAGCATCATAAAATTCTAAATGAAAAAAATGCACTGGAGCCTTTTTTTTTTTTTTTTTTTTTTTTTTACAAAAAAGTTTTTTTTTTAATCAGATTGAATTTAAAAGGAGAACATGTTTAATCGTAAGTTTTTTTATTCCAAATATCTTTATTTATATATTTGAAATAATTTCCAAACTAAAGACCTAAGGCTCTCCCCTCCCTCAAACACTCATCCCATTTCGACAATTTTTAATTTTTGTTTGAAAAGTAATGACAGTTAGATATGCTTTCAGTGACCGTTTTCTACTTCTCACTTTTTGTCTTTGAAAGAAATTGTAGAAAGTTTATTTTATGCACTCTCTAAGCAAAAAGAAATCATGATGGAATCCTTAAGCCAAAACAGTTGTTATCGATTTCGGTAAATTTTATTTCATATGAAAGATACTGACACATATATGTCATTAATAGTTGTGTCTTCCGCCGATGATTTTCCCCTCTCGAAAAATAATTGACTTCAACCCCACGTAATTTAATTTCAATACTTTGTGAGCATAAATAACAAATGAAAGTGCTGTATGTTATTCCAAATGTATTTAAAATAATTTCTATTGTTATGATGAAATATAGTTCATCAACTTGGCTGATGTGACTAAATTAAAATTATTGCCGTAATGGGTAAACATTTGGGTGCTATACATGTTTTACTTGTTGCATGCCACTCGGTTGTCGCATATTTGCATTTACCTTATTAATCTTTCAACACATTCTATCAGATGTATCTTTTACTTAAATCACTTTATTTTAGTGAATTTAAGTCTGTAGTACAAATGACTTTTTTCTATATGCTGGCTTATCTTGAAATTTTGCAATCGGCTCGACGCTCTCTGAATAAGTAGATAAATGAAGAAAACAATTGAAAAATTCTTTTCTATATATTTTCTAAATGATGGAATTGAGTTTGTTATGTGAAATTATTCACCTCTAAATCGAAGCAATTAATTAAGTACAATTCTCCTCCTTATAATAGGATTAATTTAGAGATATGTTTTTTTATGACTCTTGGTGCTGTGTAACAACTCTGCGTTTATTTGTAATATTACTATTAAGATAGTAGAAGAAGAAAATGTAATTTTTATTTTTGAAGTGAAAGAGGATTTAATTATGATCAATGTCAGTTTTCTAATGCTTAGTGGATGTCTTTAAGTTGGGAAGTGTCATTAAAATTACGATGAATACCTCGAAACAGCTCGCGTTTCAAAATTACAATTTCCAAAGACACAAATTGTGTTTTAAGCAACACAATTTGTGTTGAAAACAATTTTTCCGATATTGTGTTGCTTAAACGGACTGTAAGCTGATTTGTAGTTGCTCCCTGTTTTGTGCTAATTTCACTTTTTTTTTCACATTGCTTTCGGTATTTATTAGTTAGTTTGTCATCTGTATTAAATCATTTGGAAGATGTTTTCCATTCCCAATTCAGTTATTTCCTACTTATTGTGTAATTTTTACTTCCTATTATACGAATTATCGAGAAAGTATTGTAAGCGTCGAAGATTGAAACTCGAATTTCTTATAAATCTCAAATTTTTAGACCTAGCCAATTTTTTTTTTAAGTATTATAATTTTTTGTTTGTGACAAAGATAACACAAAAACGTTTTGAGGTAGACTGGCGAAATTTGGTATAAGATTTTCACACCATATGTGTAAGTTTGCCAAATTTGAGCAAAATCCATTGAGAGGATGTGAGTCCGTAATTCTGTGAGAACATATTATGAAAACTACAAAAGAGAGCAGCTTGATGGATAATATTTAATACATTTAATATAATTTAAAATGTAAATATCTATGATGTTGGCAACCAAATCCTCTACAGAAACTTTCCCTTTGTTCATACTTTGACAACAGTGCAAACGCGATAACTCAAAAACATCGTGATTTAAATATGAAATTCGATACTTGTTACGATTACAATTGGAATTCTATGCCAAATTTTGATTTAAACGAGCTGGAAAAATGCATACAAAATACAAATTCTATTTCGGTTATCTGTTACTAAATGCCAGGGGTTAATCGTCAAAAAAAATTACACTATAGATTCAATAAAAATGCTAATTTGATCATTATTTCTTAACTGTTATTCGCCAATATCATGTCAGGATTTTGCAACCTTATCGAACATTCCGTTAAAGCATAATACTTATACAGGAGAATGTGAAAATGTTTTGGCATGACTACTTTAACCTATTTTGTTTCTTTTCGGCATTTATTGTTTTTTTTTTTTTTTTTTTTACTACTGTTGAAATTCGAATTTTATTTATGTGAAATTTTATTATTAGAAAACGAACAAAACTGATTGCAGTTGTGCTAAAGTTTTGCAGCTCTTATGTAGAAACTTTTATTATATCAATGCAATTTATATTATATGTTAATAAAGTTGATTGTTATATGTTTTTTATATAATTTATTTTTAAGATGGAAAGCTACTATTATTTTACGCTCGAAACATTTTTTAGCTTTGTTGCTGTTTTGTATTAATTTTCTTATGAGTGGAATCCCCGTCTTCTTAATTCTGTTATTTTCTTATATTTTGTTTATAAAATGCATGCTCTGCTATTCAGTACAAATTTTTTTCTAATGTTTTATGACAAGTGTTTTTAATTTTAATTTATTAAAAATACAGCAGCATTTTTTTTAAATAAAATAATCTGATCTTTCGAAAAATCATTCTTAATGAAGCTGATTTTAGGGTATTATTGCGTTTTCATGTTGTTATTATATTTTATCGTCACATTATTATTATTTTCTTAATCCAAATACTAAGTAAGGAATAGTAAATTCTGTTTGAATCGAATACTCTTAATTCGAAACTCGTATTGTGAAATTAAGAAATAAAGTCAATAATGGCAATAGAAATAAAGGCAACTAGATTTCAATCTTATGATGTGCTGGAGATTATTTGCTTTTTTCTTATTCAAAATATTTTTCTTGCAGTTAAACACCGAATGGGCACAAGTTGAATCTATTGACCTTCTAAACGACGGCTCGGGTCTGGGCTTCGGTATTATCGGTGGTAGAAGTACAGGTGTTGTGGTGAAAACCATACTGCCCGGTGGAGTAGCAGATAGAGTAAGTATTATTATTATTTTCAATTTCATGTCGTTTTGTCTCCTGTGTTTGATCTAAGTTTTATTTTACGCGAAACTCACTTTTTAAGTAACTATATTAAATGCATTGGTTAAAATAACTTTATTCTGTCTGAGCATAATATCTAGGTAATTATATTGAATACATTGGTGTAAATTTTCTTTCGCCTTTTCTGTTATTTCAAATAGTTTCTGATATTATAATAATTTGCGTATGCATTGAATATAAAAGTGCTAAAATATTTTCTTATTAATGATCTAATTTTTTTTGAATATTTACCAGTAAAACTTTTCTTGACTTATATTTTTCAAAGTTGCGTTGATATTGTAAAAGTTTATGGAATGATGCGACAATTTTAAATACACTCCCTATTTTGTTATAATTTGTTATGGTCAATAATGACTATTAGGATGACTGTAATTGCTTTCGAATTGTTAAATTTATTAATTAAATGTATTCGTATTCTTAGAGTTGAATATTTATTTCTTCTGTCCTCGTATAAAGGCTTATTTTTCTGCGTCACTGTTTGCAGGTAACTTTTCAAATTTCAGAATTTACTGACAGTTCCAATTTCTCAAAATAGATGGCGACACAAACTGGTGGTCTTGTTTCTTCATTTTCGTTAGAAGCTGGGTGGTTGACTTTATTTTCTTTTTTAAATACTCATTTATTCCTCAGAAATTGGCCTTAGCCAGAACTTAGTATGCTAAATGTTTGCATTATCTTTCCGATGCATATTCGTTGCAAATATAATTGTTAATTTTGTAATAAAATCTTTAAGTGCATCATGGGTATCGAGTTAATGTGTGATGACGTCTAAATTGGTATGTACCGCAAAATTTTTCCTACCTTTTATTTCCAGTATCTGTGGAATTTTAAAGTTTTTACCATTGTTAGAATTATAATCATATCTACTTAAATTGTTTATTAGATAAGCAATTTAATTATTATTTCTGAGATCCTCATTAAATGCAATAAAAGAAAAATTCGAGGTTGAAGAATAAATTGATTCTGTAGCAGAAATTCTTTTTTAAAAAATTCTTCTTTAAATATGCCTTGCATCGAGAGATATTTCTCTCTGATATAATTCTTTAGAGTGTTTTAAATCTCTTTTAATTGTTTTATAATTTTTTAATGGGTGGTAATATAAAACATATAACAAATAATTAAATTATAATAAATTAATGAAGAATTCATGTTAAATGAATTAAATAATTATAATTATTAATTAACAATTTTATGATTCAATTCTTTTTCTTTCTAAAAAAATGCAATTGTATTTCCAGTTTTAAATGCACACTTATATCTATCGAAATAATATTCACATTCGGCACTCATTTTTAAAAATGCTTTGGAAGTATTACCGATTCTTTAGATATGACGCAAATATGTCCTACTCTTTCGTAAATGTTTCTGGAAAAAGTAGTCACTGCGGCATATGTTTCTATTATGTATCTGAAAATATAATGTTAAAAATTTTCATTATTTTCTGTTATTTAATTTCGTGAGTTGCAGAAACATGTCAATAGATGGCGCTCCAGATCAATCTTGATATCTTTTAACAGATATTTTTTTACAGATAAAAGCTTAAGATCTAATCGTAAACTATATTATATTATTCATATTTTTAAAAATCATTTATAGATTTTGTAATAATTTTTAAAAATTTTCTAATTCTAGATATATTATGTCTAGGTAATTGAGAAAAAATATAATTTATATGAAGCCAGTTCTCCATATTAACATATACATAATTGGCATTTTATAATTCGTACATATTTAAATTATTCAATCAAAGAAATTTTGTAATATTTATTTAAAAATTATTGGTATATTTTATTTTGACCGTCGAATTCAATATGGATATGACAAATTGTTTAAAAATATATCTTGAAATTTAATGTGTTTCACATTTTTAGTGATTTCGTTTCAGTCTTCTGAAAATCTTTTTTTAAAAAAAGTTTTGAGAAAGATCACAATGCCTTGTTTAAATACTTTACATCAATGAAATACTCTATTCTTCGAAATCAATTTTCATCCCCCCCATCCTTATTTATTTGTGGCGCCATCTGTTTTATGTATCTACAAATTCTCTGAAGAAATCTTAATTTGTCTCACAGGTGGCGCCACATATGAATGAAATGGTTTAATATAATGGTAAATACTCGTAATCTTGTTTTTTCTTCTACTACAGATCTGTTTTAAAGTTTCATTATAGATTCTTTGTGAATTGGTATACATAACATGATTCGCAAATTACAGTTTTTTGTATTGAAATATCAGTACTCAACATGGAAACATCTTAAATTTAGAAAATAAATTTAAATGATGAAATATTTTTATAGATGGCGGCATAATCGCACAACAAAAACGTTATGGCGTTAAATCGGTTGGTTTATTTCATAATTATTTAATTTATATTAATATAATGATTTATAACACCATTTTATTCCTTAAAGATATAACTCCTTTTATCATTTGTTTTACGTTCGAATTTTCCTACAGATGATTTATAAATATGTGGATGTTTATTATTATTACTTTTTTAAAGATTACATTTTGAAACAAATATTTCTTAGGAGCAATAACTTTTCACTCAAAATCAGTTATTTTCATTCTTAGTTTCTTTTGATTTTTAATTATTTGAAATATTGTATTTAGAATGATAAAAAGGATAATTTTATCCTGAGCATGTGGCGCCATCTTTTGTTTAGTAAGTTATTGTTTGCTTTTATTATTTAACTGGTAACTTCAAAAAATTAATTTAAATTACCTGATCTTATCGCACCATTTTGTTGATGTATTCGAAATTATTAAAAAAATGAAAGAACCAAAATTATTGACGAAATAAAGAATCTAATCCTAATAACTAATCAATTTCAACAGTATTGTTATGAAATGCAATACACTATAGTTTAAATATTACGCTGCAGGTAATTTATTGAGTGAAAAAGCAATGCATGAAAATTTATTTGCCATGCAATCTTTTCAAGACATTTAGACATTTAAGTAGATATCCACTGACAGGTACTATGTTTTTTTAATAACACACACACACACACACACACACACACACACACACACACACACACA
>JAPMOQ010040745.1:3637143-3668787 GCA_026543055.1 Argiope trifasciata | reverse complement strand
ACACACACACACACACACACACACACACACACACACACACACACACACACACACACACACACACAATTTTAATATGCTCTTAATAATTTCTTTAGTATTAAAAATGAATTAGTTGAAATATGTTTCGTATATTTTTTTTAAATCGCTTTCTTATTTTTTTGAAATAATTTAATTTATTAACCGTGTTGGGTTTAAATACATATTTGCCAACAATCTGTTTTCGTTTTTTTATAATAATTATTTATATAATTATTTTTTTTACCGATGTTTCAAATTGAAGGGAAAAGAAAGGGAAAGGCAGTTTAAGACCAACACATTTTGAAATCCATTTATCTTAACAATTTTTCTTAAAATGTTGTAGTCCTAGGAAATAAATTGTCCTCATTGCAGTCTAGCCAACCGTGTTAAGTACTGAATGGAAAAGGAATATTAAGCATTTCTTTTAGGAAATTTTTGCGAATATTTTTTGAACAACCTTCTTTGTATTTTTAGATATCTTGAACAGAAGGGAATCAATTACTGTACAAAGAAATTATGCAAATCTTGAACTATCTGTTTATACTTCCCAATCTGAAAATCTAGGTCTCATTGGATTGCCAAATCCATACAAATTCATGGTATTCTTGAAGATTGTTATACGACATTTGCTTCATTTGTAGGGAGTGACGCCGTTTTTGTTAAATAAAGATTTGGTATTTTATTAATAAAAATAATCATTTACCGATGAGATATTCAAAGTTGATGTTTAATAATTTTTTAAGAATTCCAACAGTTTGGGATCTGGCTAAAATGTGATTGTTTCTTTTGTCATCCTTAGAAAGAGTTGATGTATCATAATCTCTCATAGCACGCCTAAGAATATGTCACTGACGTATTAGAGATTGGGCTTTCACTTGAATCTATTGTTTATACTGAATGTGATGTGCTGTTTTAGGCGATTAATCGAATGCACAATTGTGGCCTTTTTTGCTATTAATAGAAACCAAAAGTTGACAATTATAGCGCCCAAGAACGAATGTCAAATTTCATTTATTTAAACAAAGTACTTTTGACCTATAAAATTTTCCAGTATGATAAAGTATAGACCAAAACACTGTCAATCACTTGAATTCCAAATTTGATACAGAACTGTTCTTGACACATATTATATTCATTTTTTTTTTCTTTTAGTGATTATTTTATCCATTTTTTACTTCGGCAATTAGACGGTTTTTTTAAAAAATGGAGTTCATTCCAAATTTGGCATAAAACCATAAATTAGAAATAGAGGCCATGCACCAAATTCTATCTTTCCAGCTCAAAGTATTTCTCAGCTATCATGCTTACTGACAGATAGAATACAAAAGTGTCCTTTTGTTGTGTCAGCAAAATTTGGAAAATGGGCAATTGTCACAATCTTAAGTTCGAATTTCGTCATGATTACAAATGTAGAAGGATTGTGCAAATGAAAAGTGAACACTTGAAGTTGCTCCAGAATGACTGCAGCTACAGAATACAGAATAGCAACGCCACAGAATAGGGTTATAAAGGGCTATAGGAGATGTGCATGAATGTTTCCAGATCGAAACAGTGCGGTCATTCAGATGCACTTCATTCCTTTTGATTCATTCATTTCTGTGTACCACTTACGATTTATTTCCTGCCTCAAGGAGACAAATTTAACATAATTATCAATTTGACAGAAAACCGCAGTACCCTAACGAAATTACAGAAAGTAATCGAAAGCAAATGATTAGGTCTCCTCATAAAAGTAATCTTCTCCATGACAATGCCCGCTCATATTCTTCCTTGAAATCTATACGACCTTAAAACAATTCGTTTAAAAAATTTGAATATCCGCCAAATAGTCAAATTTATCACCCTGTGACTTTCATATCTTTGAGTCACTTGAGGGAGCATTTCCATTCGGACGGAAAAGTAAAAGAAGCTATACATGATTTCCTTAAGAATCAACCTCTATTTTTCTGCATCAAAGGAATAGACTTGCTGTTTAAATGATTGGACTTGTGATATAACGCTCATGGAAATTTCAGTTGATTTTCAATAGATATTTTTTATTCAGTTTTTATTTCTCATTAGGCATCCCTTAAGTAAAGACAAGAACAATATGGTACAGCAGGATGAAAGTTGAAACGCATCTTTAAAAGAAGCGGAGTATTTTAAAATAGTTGTTTAAACAATACTTCATTTATTCAGAAATAAGTATCAGAAAATACCAAACTAACAGCTTCGAAGACTCAATGGTGTTTTGTTAAAAGCTTTTCCTACATTTCTCGATTTGAATGTTTCTGTAAGGTGCTGTAGGCTGAGTTAAGCACAGAAAATTGCTTCTTATCGACCAAAAAAGCTTTTAGTTCAAGTGTTGCTTAGGTCAATTTGTTGTTCTTGTACAGGTAAGGCGAAAGAAATTGCTTTCTGATGCCATTGCTGGCTCGGAAAAGAATTTACGTCATTTCCGTGTTTTCAAATGACTTTGTTTTACGATACCGAATCTTATTTTTTTTTTTCGCTGTGAGAGAAATTATATTTTTATAGGAAAAAGATTATTGCAATAGTTTCAGGAACTTCTCTGTTTGTTTACTTTTAACGCTGAATGAGAGAATTTGAGCTTAGTAGTATTTTAGTAATTTGTTTAAAGACAAACAATATGATAACTCCTATTTCTAAATCAAATTTAGCCTGTTGAAAACTTGATAACCATTATTTTCATTCACCTAAAATGAATAATTATTTTCTTAAGTCACAACAAAATCTAATTTGCGATATGTATTTTAGAAGTTTTTTACCAAATGTGCAGGGAATGTATGAAGATATTGTTTTTTTTTTATGCAATTCTTTTTAAAGAAATGCAAAATCTGTGTCTCTCGTCCTATGCGTGTAAATTCCATGATCGGTATTATCTGTAGGTATTATTTATTAGCAGAAATGTACTATTTTCTTCTCTGATAAAGATGGTAGAAAAGATACATACGTTTGGGGAAATGACAAAATTATATTGGAAATGCAAAAGTAAATAGATCAGAAATTACAAGAAATGAATGGAAAATAAAACATTATCAAGTGGAAGACTCGCGAGACCATTTTGAAATTCAGCAGTAATGTAAAAATCCTTATTTTAGAAAATGCCAACACATTTTCAGGAAAAGGATTACTTTGCACAAACTCAAAAACGATTTACCATTGCATAGAGAATATATCCACTTAATACTATGAAAAGGGCTCTCAGAACTGCAAAGTGAATCGGGTACTTTAACAAATGATATCTGAACTATGGAGATAACCCAAAAAGAGTATTTGGCGTATATTTGGATGGACAGACAATAAATTCGGCAAATTGACTGTCACTAAACTTTTGATTATGATTTGTATTATTTTTCTGTTCAGTATTTTGATTCAACGTCTGTAGATATTTTTGTTTACATTGCAGAACTTTTTATAATCTGAGGAGAAATACGATGGTTTATTTACTATTAGTAATGTTCTGAGTATCTTCATAAATTATAGTAATACAAATTTGTTTTTTCTTACTGTGTGCGCTATTTATTAAAATTATGCATTGTGAATTGTGTTCCCATCTCTAGGCAAATGTACAGTAATAGAATATTCCATTTAAAATTGTATTATGAGAGAGTAAATTTAAAAATAATGCTAAAATTGCCTGCGTTTTTATAGAATACATCCAAGTATGACGAAATTCTATGAAGACTATCAAATGCACTTACAATTCAGAATTACGGGAATTGTTAGAAAGAAGATAATTGAATTTATATACGAGTTTAATTTTGCTCACAATTCGGCTATCTGTAGAAATTTTATGTCTCACAATTTTTAATATGAAGTACAAGATTATTAAAAGTTTGATGGACTGATTATTTTACAAAAAGCATAATTTACGTTCATTTGAAATGTGAAAAAAAATTGAAACACTTTTTCTTTACACCTTAACTTTTTAGTATTTCTGATCCTTTTGGTTTCTATCATTTATCCCTTCCTTTGCTGAACAAACTACAGTCTGCTGTAGGTTTTAAAAATGAATACCATAAAAGGAGACTATAATAACAGAAATATAAATGTTAGAAATATATAACTAAAATACTATAATTATAGCAAATATACTTTTACAGTTGCATGATAACGACAATAGATTGTAACGATTTCATTCACCGCTTTATCATATTTTTTATTTTCGTATGATATATTTTTTGTTTCAATTTTAAATTTTGTGATACAATATTCCTATTTTTTCATTTTTTGATTTAAAATTACCAATAAACATAATACATTGCGTACTCGCATTAAGAGTAGACTTCTCTATTTTACGTTAGTATTTTTGATTAACACAACCCATTTTTTTATATTAAATCTCTTCCTCCTTATTTAAAAGAATACTAATGTCTGGTTGATCCTAAATCCGAAAAGATACCAATTCTGCTTAAATCAGCTTTCTCAAGTGCTCTTTTTGTGCTTGGATATCGGCGTTGTTTTTTATCCTACCTTGTCCTTTATATATATATATATATATATATATATATATATATATATTTAAAATTTACTTTTCTTCCTGTTTTTTCATTTGCGATGCCGTTTCTGGAATCTTCTCTAAGTAGGAAATACGTTTGCCTTGACGCTTTTGACTGTAACATTTCCAGTTTCTTTTGTTCCCTGTTTCTGGATTTTCGGATTGTTCAAGGATTACCGAGGATAGAGTGGTCTTATTGCCACTTTGATCAGAAATTGGGCATTGATTTGGAGTCGTCTTCTCTTGCTTTTTCAAGAGACTGAGGAGGAGGAACCCGAGATTTTCAATGGATAAAAATTGATATTGCTGATGTTTAAGGAACGAAGATAAAATGCATGTTTCCACAATACGCTTCTTTTTTCACAATATTTTTTAGATAAATAAAGAATTTAATTGATATATAAGTAATGCATATGTCATGATATTTTTAGTTGTAGTATTTTGTGAAAAAAGTATAGTATGATGGAATGAAGATCATTATGATCCATGCATTGAAAACAAGAAAGCGTATGTTTTGGGGAACATTTCTTTAGAGATCACATTTAACCCTAAATAAACTCGAAACGTGAAATACAGGACCAAACATTAACGCGCGCTACTCACCGAATAACATCTCATTTTAATAACATTTGCAGTTCGCTATGGGATGTATACGTAATCAGGTATTGCTATCTTTTATCGAAAAGAGGAGATGGAGTAATATAAAGGCTACAATAGTATAAAATTGGTATTAGATCGATGTTTAGTAAAAAAGTTTAGTAATTTTATATATATATATATATACTTTATAGACTTTAAACTCCATGTAAGGCTTACATTTAGATCTAGAACAACCAAATATGGACGTAGCATTTGCAACTTCAAAACATAATTGACTTTAAAAAAAAACTTTTGAAATGTTAATTAACGCTTTCCACTAAAAACTTCGCTGCGTGTTATTGCACAAACTACTTTCTATAGCACATAAAAGTAAATTTATTTAGCGATATCCATTTTATTTTTATTTAATTTTCTAATAATGTTATAAATTTACTGATAACTATTGATGTAATCGAGTTAAACTGATCATTCGACTGATATCTGCTGATGTTATCGAGTTAAACTAATCATTCGGTATTCAAATTTTCTATTCTCTGCTAAGTTACGGACCTATTACTTTCAAGTGATAAAAAATAGTAAATTAAATCGTAATGAAAGAAATATCTAACATTTTGTATCATTTCAATAAAATTTTATAGAAATATCAACAAATTATAAATATTAGTAAATAAAAGCTGCTTTTGATTAATAACAGCATATAATGTTCATTCATACTAGAATTTTAAATTTTCTATCCTTTCTATAAGAAAAAAATGGTCTGATTTGTTTTATTATAATTTTTTAGTCATATCTTTGAATTTAAACACATTATGTAAAACAAATTTGTTGTTTTAAATTTAAATCGATTTGGTGTTGTGTGTTATCATGTAGGTAAGTACTATTGAAAGTGGTTTCATGTGAAATGGTTTGATTTAAATGTTTTTAATGGTTCAGAGCCTATGACTTTAAAAATATTTAAAACTTGTCTATATGAGGGAATTGCTTGCTGTATAAGGAAAGGAATTTCACTGCCAGGCTATCAAATATTGATTACCTTTTCTTATGGTAATGTCTTTTCTCCCCTATTATCATGACTTTCAAATAAAAACAAATGATCAACTTATTTCTTTAAAGAATAAATTTTGCCATAGATTGATAAATAATCTTTTAATTATTAATTTTTTTAAATATTAGGGTGTGGGGTGTGTGAAGTAGATGGAAGGTATTTATTAATTTTTTAAAAAAAATTTTGATCCCAAAGTTAGCTCAAAAATAAAAGAATAAAACCATGACAATACATTTTTGTCGAAACTGATGACATTAATTTTGCATTAACCTCTTCCAATAAAACAATGAGTATAAGCTCACCATTGGATTTTCATGCCGTACAGCGATGAGGAAGTACACTCGTTATGCGACTAAAGTTACTGTTGAATATGGTATTAAATTCCATTTAAAATTTCTAGCGTTTTGAATACGTTAGCACTTTTGTTACTTATGTTAATGTCATGGATAACTATCACTTATTGTTTACCGTTATTATTCCTTGATATAAAGCAAGAATAAGTTGTTGTTTGTTAGCGGGATTTCATTCTTAGAATCATCGGTCTGGCCAGTTGTATCTTTTCTAAAGGAAAATTGTTTTTGTGAAATAACCACCGTAATGGATAATGTAGACTATGAATATCAAAGTGATTGGAAGAATTTTAAAAAAGCAAAAGAAATAGGTATACATTTGCCTGATAAGGAAATAATACCAAGACGACTAAAACATACGCGACTAATAGGGGATTCTAGTGAATATTCTGGAATCGTAGACATATCATCAGAAGTATAGAAGAAAATAGATGATATACCTGAAATAAAAAAAGTTACGGGAATGCCTGGTGTTAATACTCTGGAAAACTGTGTGCTTATTAGAGATTTTTGTCGAGGTGTTGAATATGGCCTTACGAATAGCAATTTATCCATATCAATAATATAGTTTTAATAAACACTCTGTAAGAATTATCGAATGAAACGTTTATTAAATAAAAATTAAAGAGTTTATGCACAATTTTCAGTATTAATTATTTCTGGAAGTGTTAATTTGATGAAAAGTCTGCATCAACTGGTCTAAAAGTTTAGTCAGTTCTAGAAGATGAGTACTCATTTTTGTATGTTCGAGGTGAGAATCACAAAGAAAACATTTTCTCCATAATTTACTGTTTGAAACATTAGAATCTGTGATTAACTTTCATTAGCAAATTCTTGAGTTCATCCATAGATCAATTCCATAATTAAATACTACTCTTCCAGTAGAGCTAGCTATATGCATTAATCTATCGAGGCTTCATATGGTCACCTAACCTGCAACTGGAAATGAATCTTTTCCAATTTCCATCCTCAGAAGATAATAAACTTTTTGAAATTTTGTTTAGTATCTTCTGAGAATATTCAGCATCGCTTCTCACTTTAATTTTTAATCATAGCGAACCATCAAGGAATATTTGTCTACATCATATATACCTTTATAGTAATATTTTAATGTTTTTGAATTATTTAAAAGGGGCGAAATTTAATATTGAATGTGAATATAAACACGTTTAAATGCAACGGTTATCCAAGAAATTTGAATCTCTTTTTAACGAAAATATCCCATAGGTTTTTCACAAATTTTCAAGATTCTCTTTATTACAAATTGCCTTATTTTGAAAGCTTTTATCTGTTCTTATTATGAAGATTGATGTATATGTGTGTTGCGCTCTACAGATTACGTGTATATTTGTAAGCCCAGAATATACCGCAACAAAGCGGTTTTTTTAAAAATAATTTTTTATTAAAAACCAAGCGAAATTTCGACTCTTTATCGCGATCTTTTCTGAAAATCGTACCGCACAAAAATGATTTTTATATCGACATCAATTTTTTTTAATGATACCAATTATTTAGTCCGTAAGTTATCTGTTTTTTTTTTAAATGAATTTTTAAAAATATTTTAACTATTTTTCTATTTATTTCGCGCAAAATAAAAATAAATTTTAGCCTCCATGAATATGTCACGCTTTAATAGAGGGGGAAACAAATCTTCTATCAACGTGTGACTATTACACTGCTGAAAGCTCAAATTAAAAAATAAGTTAATTATTATTGCAAATTAAACATATAAAAGTGTAATTTGCAACACGTGTCTGTATGTAGTGCAATATTTTTTCTAAAATATTAATGAATGCAAGGAAAGATTTTCTATGTTCTTTATATATATATATATATATATATATAATATGCATTATTAATTCAATGTAAAGTTTTATTTAAGGCAAACATGGTTCAATATATTCAGGATATACATTCTAAAGTGGGCCAAACAGCTAATTTGTAAACCCTTAGTTAAAATGTACACCTGCTTAATTAAAACAGTTATATTTTATGTAACTTGAGTCAATAAATTCTCTGCTGAATTACGAATTTTTGTCATCGGTTCTCTGCGTTGCTTATCATTTACTTAAGTAGCTAGCTGACTTGTGAAGCTAATATTTTAAATAAAAAGGGCTGCTTTCTTGTCAATTCAATCAATCACGAAAACGTACTATTTTATGGAAATTACTATTATCAGTATTTAATAAAAACAACCGATTTTAGACTTCATTAACCGTCTGAATTGAGTAGCGAATCATCTCGCATAGTTTTGAATAGTGATTGTCCTAATATTATTAAAATATTGATTGTTTTAAAACTGTCATATTCAGACTTAATAAATCAGTGAGATTTGATCTTAGAAAAAGGAAGAGATTTTGTATTTATTTGAAAGTTGGAATTTCAAGAATATTTCACAGAATGTGATCCCGTTGGATCAAAGGAATGTGTGAAATTTAAACATAATTTTTGAAGTATATTTGTAGATCGAAACTTAATACAGTTTTATTGTTGACGCTATTTAAATCGTTTTGATAATAAAATTGTATTTTGTGATGAATTGGAGGAATTTTTGTTGAATAATTCTGTGAGATATTAAATAAATTATAGATATTATTCTATGGTGTATTTAAGAATTCGATGCCATAAGTTTCTGCTTTCAGGTCTCATTTTTTAAAAATGACTTGCTTTGTTTTAGCTAGAAATGTGTTTATATTCATAGCAGTTTTATCATTTCCACTTTAATTTCAAAATGATATTTTACGGAAACTGATTAAAAATTAGAGAGAGAGATGGTACAATGAATAGACCTGTTTAAGACCTATATAAATAGTGTGAGTGATGCATATGACTGCTAAAATTTGTTTGAAAAGATTTTGCTACAAAATCTATTCCAAGATGCATTATGTATTTAATTGCGAAAACTTAATTATTAATTATAAAGCTTATTTAATTATTTCAACGTTAATATTGGTGTATCAGATGGTTACCAAAAACGGCTAGTAAATGATATAATAAATTTTATTTAGTAAATAATTTCATTGCTACTTTATTTTTAATTATCAATATTTCATTCAGCTATTACGAAACAGTTTCAGAAGCGTTGTTTAGAAAGAAAAAAAATCAAATAAATAATTAAATAAATTTTGATGTTTGATTCTTTATGCATAAACTACCTTAATTATCTTATTATTTATCTTTTCACTTATTTCCATAAATGGATATATTGAACTGACATAACAGAAGGCTCTTTGAAACATTACTCGTTGTCGCCAAAACGATGAAAGTAAATATTCCGACAGTTATTACTTCAGTTTGTAAGCAAGATAATACACACTCAACGTACTCCTAATCTTTCTAAACACAACCTTTTCCTTGTCAAAATGTCGCCAACAAAAAGTCTATCATGAAACTTAACGACTCAATGTATGATTTGTACTTGTGGACGAAGGGTGTGGTCGCGAATTCAAGTGCAGCATCAATTACGCGGGTGGAGGTCCGCTGCTTCAAGATGCTTTATTTACGTCTCTTGCTACGAGAACCCTATCGCATTGATCGACCCTTCGCAGATGGAGAATTGTAATGAGAAGCCTTAAATATTCCATGACAAGAGTTTTCTTGCTCTTCTGGCTTGCTTTAACAAGGGTTTGCGATGATTAAGACTTGACCGATTTCGAAACACCAGAAACAAGAAGCACTCGACTTCCTTGCTGATCAAAAATCCTTCCATCTTGCTGTTATGTCGAGCGCAGATGATGGCGTATTAAGAATGGAAGTCGCAATCGATGTTCCAATGAAGGCTCTAGAGGGATTCGGGGAGATATATTTATTTCTTCTATTGCTTCAGTCTCTTTCTAGTTTTTATTGAAATTCGCATTTGATTGTGATTTTAGGCAAAATACAGATTTCAGCTCTAAAATCATATAATTGGTTTCGTTTGAATATTGTTTTTCTTCATTGTAATTGGAAACTTTTTTTTTGTTTTATTTAATAGAGGTATTCAAATTTTTATAAATCGGGATTTTTTTCTTCCTTGTTTCGTCCTTAGTTTCTAACCCCCACCTCAACATTAATTTTTTTTAAACGTTGAGAGTAAATTTCGATAAACCTTCCCAAGTATATAATTAAAACGAATGGTATAATTTATATTTAGCTCTGTTAATTTTGCATTTTAAGTTACATTTGATTGTTCACACCTATTATTTGACAACAGATTCTAAAACTCTCCGCACTTTTTTGCTCATACGTTAGGATGGGTTTAATTCTACAAAATAGGGGGAATAGATAAGGTGAAAGCAGATGTTGACATTTAACAATGAAATAATATCGGATTATTCAGCCTGAATGAAAATAATACTGTCAGAAACGACGCGATATTCACATGCACATAAAAAAAGTTTCTGTTAGGGCAAAAATCAAGGTCAAAGAATGACGAAGAATCCCGGGAATGCACTCATCCTTCCCCGCTTCTCCCCTTAATAAGATATAATCGTCGAAAAGTGATCGTTTCAGAGTATTGAAACGAACAGTACAGCTATACACATATTGTTATTCGTAGCATAGTTCTCTAAGTCACAGATACACACAGCATAGTTTACACGCATAAGAAAGGATGTAGGTTCTCTACGTACTGTTCTTTTCAATATTCTGAGACGACCACTTTTCGACGATCTCAATTAGGGTAAGATGCGGAAGGACGTGCACAATTCCAAAATTTACTTTGTCTTTAACTGTAAAAATCTCCATTCGTCTTTATTTTCACCCCTATTTTGTGGAATTAAACTCATCCTAACGCATGCTTAAAAGCGGAGAGGATTTTAGAATGATGGCAAACGATACTTTCTGCTTTGTTGTACTGAACATGTACAACAATGATTGCAAATAATTCATACTACTTACTTCATTGGAAATTTTATTTGAAAAGTTGTTAGGTTTTAAGACTTAAAAGTTAATATAGATTAACTAAAAGTTAGTTAACTAGTTAAATAAAAAAATTAATGCCGAATTAGTAAAAAGCTTAAGAAAATGGCCATTAGTTTTGCTTAAGAAAATGCCAATTTTTTTATATTTGGGACGCATTTGTTTGAAAAGGGCTATAAATAACTAAAATATATAATAATTTAAAGACCATTTTCGGTTTTATATCTTCATGTTTTCCTTAAACGGATGCATTTTAAGGATATTAAAATCATCGCCTGGAGGTAGGTGAAAACAAAGAACAAGAAGCGCGTCTTTCAAAAATTAAGTTTGATGAACGCTCCGGCGATCTACTTCGAGGCTTGAAATATTCCGAGGCTCGGCGCTAATTAGGCTTTTTAAGAGCTTTTTGTTTTTGCAGTGGACTCTAATGGCTTTTAATTGCGTTCCTCTGTAGGATAATTTTTCTTGTATGACATAATTTACATCCCCAGCGACTTTAATTTTGGATAACAAGTCGGGGGGAATTACGCTGGGCCGCCGACTTATAATTTGAAGTTGCTACACTGACAAAAAGTTGCAAGAAAATGGATGGGATTAAAAGAACGCCCCGACGCTGCCTATAGGCCCTTTTTCTGTAAAAATGATGACTTGCTCTCCTGCCTTGATGAGTCAATCTACTAAATAATTAAGAGATAACTTTCCGTCTAATGAAGCGGAAAATGGAAAATTTTCTTGCAAGAAGAGACTTCATCTGTGTATTTTGCGATGCGCAGTCTTATCTTGTCCTTCATTTGCAATAAAAGTCTCAGATCTTTTATTGCAGGCATCTGATTTTTTTAAAAAAGGGGGAAAAAAAAGTGAAAAAAAAATTGATGCTGTATCTTCTCAACTGACTAAATTACCAAGAAAATAGATCGTAAACCGAACTCCCAAGTGCTAAAGATGCTTTGTTAAATTGTGTCCCTTCCTTTTTTCCTTTTAATTTTGTCGATGTGGAGCGTGTCTAACCGTTAATGTAAGATACTCAGGATGTTAATCCCATTTCGGTTATTAACGTAAGTCAATTTATGTTTTAATAATGTCGCTTGGTTGCTGATTCTTATTTTCATTAGAGAAATAATTATTTTCGTCCTAGCTGCGAGGCGAGTTATTAACTTTTTGCTATGAATAGATTTCATTTATCTTATTAGCGCCATCTGTACATGGTGATTCTATTGAAACGAACTTTTCTGCCATGATATCGTACCTTGCTGAAAGATGTCTTTTCCGAAACCATTTAAACTTTTGAAAATAAAATTATCTAAATTTTGTATATGTTTGTATTTTTGCTTCAGTTTGTTTAAACGATTTTCGGCTATCTATTGTTATATAAAAACACAATATTTTAGCGAACAATTTATTATTTATGTAAATTATATCTAAACACACCGCTATGGCGTTTTAAATTGTGTTTGTCACGATGTAGATGTTTATTGATTATGAGGGGGCCATTGAAGCCTGGTGGTAAGGCCTCGGCTCCTGAACTGGAAGGTTACAGGTTCGAATCCCGATTCCCCTGAATAATCGTCGCTCAAGTGGGTAGGGTGCATGCTAAATCCGTTAGGACCAAACGTCCTCCCGTTGGTGTGGAAGTTTGGAGAGTAGGGGTGTCAGCTCAGGTGTCGTCCTTGTCACCTGGCTGCTGCTCAAAGTGACGAGATCCGTTCCGAAAAGACCTTACTGTGTTGCATTAAAAAGGGACGTTGATATGACTAAACTGATTTTGAGGAATAAACAATATGAAATATGCCGGTGCTTTTGGGGGCCGCGGTGGCCTGGTGGTAAGGTCTCGGCTTCGGAACCGGAGGGTTTCAGGTTCGAGAGTCGATTCCACCGTAGAACCGTCGTGTGAGGGGGTCTCTTGTACGTTAAATCTGTCAGGCCAAACGTCCTCCCGCTGGTGTGGTGTGGTGTGGGGGGTGTCAGATCAGGTGTCGTCCTCGTCATCTGATCTTGGTTCAGAATTACGAGGTCCGTCCCAAAATAGCCTTCGTGTTGCTTTAAACAGGACGTTAATATAACTAAACTAAACTAAGCCGGTGCTTTTGATGACAATGAATATCGGCATATTTATTGTTTTTTCTCCTTATACAGCAGCAATTATTTTTCTTACTTTTTCCCTTGATAAAGGGCCAGATTAATATCTTATGCATACTAATTTACTGTTTTAACTTTTTTCGTACTATTTCTAGAAATCTTTGAATGTCATCTAATTCACTTTATTACTATTATTATTTTATGAATTTATATCTTGGTTACATTTAAGATACTTTCTTGAGCATTGAAAGAATCTGGTTAAATAATTTTTATAAATGTGTAAAAACACATGATAATGTCAGAATCGTGTCTGATTTTTTTCGTTCGAATATGTGCTTCATAATACCTGCATCTCATAACGGCGTGCGGTTTCGAGGAGGAGCAGGCAACCATCCATGTATTGAAAAATCGAACTTCTGCATTTGACATCTTCCCTTTTACTTTTCTTTCTCCCCCCTCCCTTATTCACTCTTTTACTTACTTTTCGCTTATGAAATTTCTCCTCATCTCGGCTCTCTGTCAGCGATTCCGTCTCTGCTTTGGGCCCCGTCTTCCCGCTTCCGCGCGATTCTATTTTGTATGTCGTCGCTGCATTGTAGACGAGGTTTTGTTTGTGTTTTGCCGCGTACATACACTCTTATTAAGTTTAGGTTGCGTTTTTTAAAAGGAGAGGGTGACTTCTTTTCAAAAGTTCCTCCTCCTCCTTGTATGCGCCTTTCTTCGGCTGATGTATATCAAAAGATTCCCTCTCTTCGCTCTCTATATTTTTTTTCTTTTTTGTTTGTTTATTTAGTTTATCGGACTATGCGCCTTTATCGATTTTGAGTCATGAATGGGCTTTTTCCTTTTTTGGAGTTGAATAAGAAGAAAGGGATTTTTTTTATTTATTCATTTATTGTTTGTGTTTCCTTTCCTCTTTCCCTTTAGCTTTTTCGTGACGGTGAAGGACCCCCCCCCCCCTCCCGTTTTGGATAGTGTGCAACTGATGGCAAAAAGGGAAAAAATTTAATGGCCATAAGAGAAGTTAAAATAAAGATGTGAAGGTTGTTGAAAAACGTTTCTGCTATAGCTATTTCGAGTTCAGCGAGAAGGCGGAGAATATTTTAAAAATTATATTAAATATTAGTATAAATAAGGATTAATCATACTCCTTAATAAGTTTTAAAATGTTACATAGATGGATCTGCTATGGGTAAAGTTTTTTCTTTGTGGCCAAAGTATGTCTTTTTGGTCGAATAAAATGTGGTCAAAGTAGTCTTTGTTTTCCAAATGCGAAAACTTATGTTGTTATTGCTTATGGCACTTGTCCTGATTATTTCGGAGATTTTTAGCCGAATTTTACAATCTCTCTTTTTTTTTTGTAGCCCCTCTAGGGCCAAGAATAACTACTCATTCATATAGACTATTTCACGGGGCAAACTTCATTCATGCATTTGATTCCCTTATCCGGTACACTGATTGTACTTTTGACCTGAAAACGATCATCTCTGATTCTGTATTCCAAGTGGTATTGTTTCGATTTAGAGTACTTTGTGTCTACGACAGATTATATATTTACCAGCCACCATACATATTGGCCGGTGAGATTTGAAATCACAATCCCAGGTCTATGAACCAGGCTATTCCGAGCTTTAGAAAACCTATTCCACCCAAAATCTGTCGTGAATATTAGCCTGATACATATTAAATCTTCTATCGAGAAATGATATTCTTGCGATGGCATAGTTTGAATTTTTACATAGGAGGATATTTTCATCATCTGACTTCATTTTAAAATTGCCTCACACTCCAAAAATAACCCTCGTTTAGTTTCTAAATCAAACTCTTACAAAGCTAAATCATAATGATGGGAAATTATTTGTAGTACTAATAGAAGAATGTTGAATATGCCTTGGGCAGGAGATGATAGGAAATATTTATGTTGATAGATTTAAACTTAAGCTTTAAAGAACAATTTTCTAGTAGATTTTTTCTATTGACAATATAGACAGTAACGTAATTTTTTGAAAAAAATTACAATAAATTTGGTAACATTTGTAATTTTGATGAACTGAAAAGATTTTGTTGGAAAAGAAAGTAAGCTTAATAGTTTATGATAATTTTTGTATAATTACGTGTCATCCTTTTTACTTTTGTATGTGTTAATGTAATATTTATATTTTCAAAATCCGTAGCAGTCCGACGTATGTTTCATATATTCTTTCTTATTATTTTTCAGCATTTATAAGTTGTGAAGGTCTATTTATTTTTAAGATTTTTTCTAATTAATTTCAATAATGGCGTTGTTTTACTTACGTCTACGTTTTAATGTTTTCTTATTAAAATTAAGGATTTTTCAACTTATAAAAGAAATTTTCATTTTTTTTTCTTTTAAAATTTTTCAAGATTTATGAATGTTTGAATAATGTTCTGAACATATCTAACTTTCCATTGCCATCTGTAACGTTTGGAAACTTTTAATGCTGAAATATATCAAATGTTAATAAGCTGAGATAAGCAATTTTTATCATTTTATATTCAATTGAAATTTGGTGATTTTGATTTGAGTGTTTGTAAGCATTTTGCTGGAGAAAGGAACTTTTACTGTTATTATAAATATGCATCTTAAATGTGTTACAAATTCTTTTATTTTATTGCTTATGCACTGAATTATGTGCATGAGATTTTCTTTGAAAATTTTCATTAATTAACCTATGACTGTTATATCCGAGATGTTGTTACTTGGTTAAAAACCGCTCTACACGGCCGCATCTTCTATTGTTCTTCGCATAGTGGTAAGATGATGTCCTCTGCTCTTGGGAAAATTGGTCATTATTTAATTTTGTCGAAGAATACGACATTACTAGCAAATGATAGTTTATTGACTAGAAATGAAATAGGAACTGAAAATGCTGCGGACTTATGAAATGATTTATATGTCAAAAATAAACTAAAGCCAACTGTTCTCTTTATCGATATTTTCGATTTACTTGCAAAATAAGATGCCTAACACGATTAATTTAATGCTGAAAAGCGAGGAACAATTGGATTCTGGAGATACGAATAATCAAATTTTATGATACAATCAGAGAGTAGAGAAATGTCGGATACTATAATGCTATCGGAAACTGAAACCAAAACAAATTTTACTGGTTATAGTTTTTTATGGTTTTCGTGAGAAAACTGTTATTTAACCAAACTGTCTACAATGCAATTTATTTGAGTTTATTCAATTTCATATTGATATCTAGCTATGCAGTAGTTTTGTAATCCATAATATGAGGGTAATTTCCTCATTTCCAATTAAATTTCTTTCAACTTTCTGTGATTTATATATTTAAACTTGATAATCATAGGAAAAAAACTCGCAAAATTCTGACGATTTTGGCAAATTATTTCTTATTTTTGACCATATTCAGGTGTAGTGAGAGAATATCTCTTAGATTTGTTTATCTATCAAAACAATACATCTCACATAATTTTAAAATGCATGTAGTTTTTTTTTTTTTTTAAATCTGATTAAGGAAAACATAGTATTGGACGAAAAAATGGTTGAAATGAATAAAATATCATTACAGTGCAATTTTTAGATTTCTTGGTTCCAATCTTGTATCACCAATTGCTGAGAATTTTTCTGTTTTTAACAGCTGGCCTGTGTCAATTAATCGACCGCTTCCAGAACTTCAGGTGCTCTTGTTTCATTACACTATCAGTCTTATTTCTGTGGTCTGTATTCTGTAATCCAATTGAAAATTTTATTTTCTTGCTATTTTTTCCTGTGATTAATAAGTCATTAATAAGTTATTAATGACTTAAATGCTCTACTTTGCGTTTTAATCGCATATACACTGAAGTGACAAAAGTCATGGGATAGCAATATGCAAATATACAGATGGCAGTAGTATCGCAGCGAAAAAGTATAAATGCGCAGTTCGTTTTCCAGAGCTTTCATTTGTGTTCAAGTTATTCATGTGAACAGGTTTTTCGTGATTTATGACGGCACGTCGAGAATTAACAGAACGTGAATGTTAGTTGAAGCTAGACGCATGGGTCATTCCCATTGCGGATATCGTTAGTGAATTCAACATTCCGAGATCCACAGTATCAAGAGTGTGCCGAGAGTATGAAATTTCAGGCATCACATCCCATCATGGACAGCGCAGTGGGCGACCACCTGCACTTAACGACCGAGACCTCCGACGTCTGTGTAGAATGATCAATGTCAATAGACACGCAACACTTCGTCAAATAACTGCAGGAATCAATGTGGGACGTACGAGGGACGTGTTCGAAAGGACTGTGCGGCGAAATTTGTCTTCCTTGGGCTATGACAGCAGAAGACCGACTCGAGTGCCTTTACTGACAGCACGACATCGACTGCAGCGACTCTCCTGGGCTCGTGAGCATATCGACTGGTCGCTAGACCAGTGGAAAACCGTGGAGTGGTTAGATGAGTCACGATTTCAGTTGTTACGAGCTGATGGTAGAGTTCGAGTGTGGCGCAGACCCCACGAAGCCATGGACCCACACTGTCAGCAAAGCACTGTTCATGCTGGTGGTGGCTGCATAATGGTGTGGGCTGTTTTTACATGGCATGGACTTGGTCCTCTGGTGCAACTGAACCGATCATTGACTGGAAATGGTTATGTTCAGCTGCTTGCAGATCACTTGCAGCCATTCATGGACTTCACGTACCCACACAACGATGGGATTTTTATGGATGACAATGCGCAATGTCACCGGGCCAGAACTGTTCGCGATTGGTGTGAAGAACATTCCGGAATTGTCCGGAATGTGAATTTATGACGACAATTCCAGTGCATGATCTGGCCACCTAGATCGCCCGATATGAATCCCATCGAGCATTTATGAGACATCATCGAAAGGTCCGTTCGTGCTCAAACTCCTGCACCATCCACACTTTCACAATTATGGGCGTCTATACAGACAGCATGGTTCAATATTCCTGCAGATGACTTCCAACGACTTGTGGACTCCATGGCACGTCGAGTTGTTGCACTTCGCCGGGCAAAAGGAGGACCGACACGATATTAACAGTCATCCCATGACTTTTGTCACTTCAGTGTATATTATTAACAATTTTTATTAGATCATGTTACGCAGATTAGACGCATTTTTATTATATATACTCATACATTCTGCAATAATAAGTTAAAATTCTGAAAATTCGTATTATTAGAAAAGATAATATTTATATAAAATCTATATTTAGGAATTCTTTATTGTAATTAAAAAAGCATTCTGTGTTTGTAGGAAAGATGAATTTTAAGCTGAACAAAAATTATTAGCCGTCAAATATTACATAGTTACTCAATTTTTAATTTGTTTTTAAATATGTGTTTTAAACAAAGGGACATAATGTAAATTGTCTTTATCATTCGTCTATGAGTGTCATATCTAATTTGAAATGGATTTTTTGCATTTTTAATTGGGAATCATTCTCGAATTTTGCCTTTTTAGGCATATAGTGAAAGCTGAAATGCGTCTTGAAACCTGGATATTTATATTTTTAATTTATATCTCTCAGTAGTTATTAGTAATGTTTATTCTTAAGTCATTTTGCAAGAAAGACCACTTATACTTGGTATATGCAATTTTAACATGAGTATTCCGGAAACGGAATATGGATAGAAATGTGCATTCCGTACCTTGTTTTGAAAAGCTTTTTTTATAGTTTTAATTCACTGAAAGTAGAGACATATTTTGGCCTTTTACACGGCAAGGTCTTAAAATGTTATGGCATTAAAATAACTTTTCCATAATTTTTATCCGTGATATAAAAAATTTTTCTGAATTTTAATTTCAAAAGTATATTTTTGGCACAATTTTCATTTATAAATTTTATTGTTAAAATAAAATTAAAATTATTTTTTTTTTGTCCCTTGAAATATTGAAATCTTTTATTTTCTCCCCTGTTGTTTCTTCATACTGTAGAAGAGTTACATTACAGCATGAAACAACATGAAGAAACAGATTAATCAGGACAATTATGATCTTAATAGCACTATGATGTTATCGGACTTCATTATTATCGGATTCCATTGCAAATTTTCATGTACTCAAAAGAACAAAGATGAAATAAGAATTGTAATGTACGTAACCATTTAAAGCATAAAAATATTTTAATGAAAGGAAATTAAACATCAACGGTGCATAATAAATTTAACAGAAATGAATTAAATCAATGTCCAGCGAATTATATGATCATCAGAGTGATGAGTTACTGAATAAAATGTATTCGGCAAATTAAAACGAAATAATTTAAGGCGATTATCTGTACGATTTTCGCCTACTGATGCTAAATAATCTGAAACAAAAATGGCGACGTTGACATTCTGACTCATTTTCAAACGTTCAGAGGCGATTTAAGAAAACTTGAAATAGACTAAAGACTATAAATTACTTGGAAAACGTATCTAAATGGGTAGAAAAGTCTCCCATATTTCTGTACCATTTTATTTATTTGAAATTTATATATATTTGTTAAATATGTGCGTGAGTGGCAAAAGCATTAAGTTGCTAATCCAATTTATTCTTAAAAGCTTTCCATTAAGTCCTAATCAATTCACTTCGTGTCATTAAGCATAATGCTATTTATTTTCGGAAAATTTGAAAAAAGTGGTCTTCGTGGAATTTGCCTAAATCAATTTTGCTCCTAGCTGAAATGTATGACGTTACTTTGGCCGCATTTTCACTTTTTTCATAATGGCAATTATGTAGATTTTGAGAAGTTGAACACTTATGTAGATTTTCGAAAGATAGAAAATGATATTAGGCTGTGTCAGTAAAAATCCACATAGCAAATTTTGAATGCAAAAGCGTTTCGTATTTCTAATTCAAGCATATTTACATAAAATTCAGGTCATCCTTCAACCATTTTAGAAACGTTTTATTTTCTCTCTCTCTCTCATTTAAGCTCGAATAAATAAATAAATCCCCCAAAGAAAGAAATAAAGATATTCAATATCTATTGACGGCTTGTTAACTGGCATATTTTTTTTTCGGACATAACTTCAGAAATTTTTGTTAAAGAAATTTATACCATCTTAAATGGAATAGAAATACTATTATAAACTGTTTGTTATTTGGCCTTTTTTCCTTGCCGTGTCTCTTACACACACACAACGCTCGCACGCACGCACACACACATATATAATATGCTTTTATTATAGCTATGATGACTTAGATAAATCGACATTGGCGCAAATTTGCTGTATTGTTTTTCTTCGCAGTTAGTTACATGATAAGGAAGCAAGTTTTACAGGTATTTCTAATTGTTGCGGGATAGATGTCTGGACAAATGACCCTGGCTTAAGGACTTGACAATGAATTTGACAGCAAAAATAATGATCCCTGATTATTCGTCTGCTCTTTACGACTGCATTTCTAGTGTTTGTGCTTGATCATTCGATGCCATTGAAGAAACTAAGTTCTTGAATTAAAAAATGGTGCAACATACGTTATTATACTTTAAATGTTAAAAAAAAAATTCAAATATTTTAAAATTTAGCGTAATTTTGAATTAAATAAAATAAAAATCGCTTTGAAGTTTACTTTCCCTCGCCTCCAAAGTGTTTTTTGTGTTAAATGTGAAGGCTGTTGCTATAATGATATATTTTGTAGATCTTCACATCTCGAATTACGCCATCTGGCTAATTACATTTTTACTTTTTTGTTTACGAAGTGCAAAAAAATATTTTAATTGTCAAAAAATTAGAATTTCAAAATATTCATGAATCTTAAAAAGTTTCAGATCCTAAGCATCCTTGAGTTCGAATTACATATTTTTAGCGCAGTGTCTTCTTTTTATGAACACAATGACTCAAAAATGCTTTCAACTAAAGAATAAAATTTGTTAGGACTGAATTTCTGGAATTCTATAGATTCTTAATAAAATCCTCCTAAATGAAGTCCGGTTGACCAAGTGTAAGTCAACTCGATCGTTATAAAACGTATAGAACTAGATAGATAAAATTTGACTCAGTGATTTTGCATCTATATTGAAAATATTTATCAAAATATGATTAGCCCCTGTGAATGGATTGGCCATTTACCTATTTGCTTTCGAATGCATGCAAACGCAATAAATTAAAGCACTGAAATTCGGTACTTGATTTTTTTTAACTATAATTATATTTCTCTATAAGAGTGAAATTTTATTTGGTCGGCAAAAAGACGTACAAAATATTTATTTGCTTAATGTATTCATTAAAATGGCTAGATATGCGTTAAACATCTATATCTCATTAGCATTGTCTCGTAATATTATGCAAAGCCCACGTGGCTTTTCCAAAGTTACGAAGGAGGTAAGAGATGATAATAACTGAAGAATATACGAGAAAGTTTGGGAGAGACTACTTCCTCCATTTCAATATTCGTGCATACAGACAAAATAACATTTAATTCTTCTGTAATCAAGTAGCCCTAGTGCATCCTTCTTCATCAAAATCCAAAGATTATGATTACGGAAATTTGTTATTTTTATATATATTTTCCTTGGATACAGGAGAGTTAAAAAAAATAAGGTAAATCAACCCCAAATAAAATTTATTATTATAAGAGCAGAAACTCTTAAGTTTTTCCTTGTTATGAGTTCTACTATAATCCATTCTTTCAATCATATTTATCTCTCCTAGTAGTATTTTTGTATTATTTATCTCTTAATCGTCTAGCTGCTCCTTGATATTTTTGTTAAAAATGAGTAGAAAAAAAATTTAAATAACAAATTTCCAATTCGAATGCATAAAAATATCGCTATCGAGATCCTTTTTTGCTATTAAGATCCAAAAGAGTTAAAGGGAAAAACAGCAAAATCGTTAAACATTTTGTGAAAAAGTCATTATAGCTATCAGAAGTAGAAATTGAGTCATATTAGTTTAAATTTTCAATTTCTTATCGATCTGACTTGCTTTAGTTGCTAATTTTAGTGCACAATTAAAATTTTTGTTGTATAAATTACAGTTGGAAGCATCGTCTTATGCAGGTAAGTTTCTTTTAACACTAGTTTACATGGTCTCCGCTCCCCATTCACAAGTCCTCTCCCCTTCTATCTTGTTCGAAGAATTATTGCCAAGTTTCGGGAGGTGAAACTTTTAAAGAAGAAATCTTCATGAACGCATCTCGCACTTTTATGCTTAATTAATTCCCCTTCATCGAAGCCTTGACTCGGTCGTGTCAAGACGAAGCTTTTCTTCTCGACATTTTAATCAATAATTCAAAATTCTTCCGTTCCAATGGGATAGAAATGAAGAGGCCCCTCCTCCCACCACCATCGAGAAAGGTTGCACTAATCTGTCGATGGAAATTGAATGACGGTTTAAGAGGCAGAGAATGACGGACTATATTCATCATTTTAGTTCTCAAGTTCTTTTCTGTCTGGTTGGGAAGGTTGAACACATTAAAACCATCGTGTTTCTGTGCGTAAACTTCATCTCGAAGCTTTAGATTTTAAATAACCGAAGTATGGATCTTCGTCTGATATTTCCTTATGCATAAATTTGTCTGGATTTTCCGAGAGAAATATAAATTAATCAATTTTCGCTATTACTTCTTTATGTGTTTCCTGTAATGCTGGGAAACTGAATGAATAATGCATGCTATTTGATTATTGGCTATTTTTCAGTGCTGTGAGAATCAAGCTAAAAGTTATTATTTTTGGTTTTATATCTATACATAGATCGTATTTATTTCATCAAGGAGCAACTTTTTAAAGTATAATTTATTTTTCTACTGTGCGCGTTAACATTTAACTGAAAGAAGAAAAAAAATACTAAAATTTATTACTGTAAATTGTATAATTCATAAAGGAATTTCAAGTTAAAAATAGATAAGAATGATATGTTTCTAGTGTATCATCCAGACGTGAATCCTATTAAATTCTTATAAATGATTTATTTTTCTTTTATACCTGAAATATTGATATTATGCCCCTCACTGTATAAAAATTCAATTCGTTTCATGTTTTGAATGGGAAAAATTTTATGATTGATTAACTACAATCTTACTTTAGTAGTACACATCAAAAAATCTGAATTACGATGCGGGAAAAATGTTATCTCTTGTGCAATAAGAAATAAACTTTTTGTGAAATTTTAAGGAAACTGATTTCTTGATTTTTTTTAAAAATATGATTTTATATTTTAATCGTATTTATTTGTATTTTCAAATAATTTCAAATAAGTTATTATTATAATCATGTATTCATTCTTTCACAAACTTAATCTAAAATCTGAAATTTTAATTATGTTTAGCCTTATTGAAAAAAAAATATGTTTGGTCTATTATTACGAAAAAGATATTGTGCTATATTTGAGGCTCCTTTAAAATTAATGCGCCATTTAAGTTTCATTAGTGTAGATTTTTTTTTTTTTTACCTTTGATCCTCGTTAACATCTAGTTTAATTTGAAGCATAACTTTCAGTAAAATTCTTTTAATATATACTAAAAACAGCGATATTAAAATAAGAGTATCATAAAACTTCATTTCTAAAGTTTCTTTTCGAGAAAAATAAATGATAAACTAGTTATAATGCATTTAGTGATTTTTTAATAGATTATTATTAACAGATTTTTAAAGTGTAGGACATAACAAAAATAAGTGAATAAATTTTACTTCCTATTACTTAGCACTAATTTGAAATCAGTTAAAAGAAAAAAATTATTTTTAAAACGATTGGCATCAAAATCTGGTTAATGGATGGTGTAAACTAATTTAAAGCTATTAAACAGCTTGATTTTTTTACCCAAGGTCTAAAAGAAATAATAGAATGCGATTGTTTACAGAAGTAAAATGTTAATCGTCCTTAAATATTGGCCAATTGTGGATTAAGATAATTTAGTCGGTAAGTCTCGTGTCTCCAAAATTTAAAAATTAGATGAGATTCAATGGACCGATTTCTTGAGTCACAAACGTCCTGATATTATGCTCAGCGTAAATTTGAGATATTCAAAATGTAATGAAGAATTGTGTATTGCAGTTTTTCGCATTTGTGCAATTATATTGATAGCTTTTCCTAAATTTCATTGATTTTTTAAAAATAATTTGATTTGAAGGTAAAAAACAATGATTGAAAACTTACGATTTAAGATTTTTTTTTTGAATCCGTCTTTTTTTTTTTTTTTTTTTTTTGAACCCCAAAAGTTTTTTTTCTGCTTTGCATTGTCATAAATATATGATAATCCCATTAAGGTATCCGACTACATTCAAAGAAAATTTTTCAAAAAATTGGATTTTTTAAAATCTGTTTAAAATTGTGGTTTTTGGATGTTTTGCCAATTATAGCACAGATTACTTCCAATACACAAAATTATTTGAGAACGTAATATATTTTGAGCTATTGGAGAATTTATAGCAAATTTCAATGAAATTTAACCTAAACGGTTAGCACTCTACACAAAATTGCAAAGTAGCAATCCTATTTTTCTTTGTTATAGAATATAAAAAGGAATGAAATGAACCAAAATCTAAGAAAAATATTAAGATATAAAGAAGTTATAGGTAAAAACATACGTATATATGCATTTTTTCCAGAAATTCAAAACTTAATGTTTCTAAAAATACCTGTAAGTGAAAAAGTATTGCATCTAAAATAAACTTTTGGTTCATTTCATTGAACACATTATTTAAAACACACGCTGAAAGTTTTATGTAAATGCCTCTATTAGTTTTTGAGATATCGTGTTAACGCTGGAGAATCTTTATGAACATTTGAGAAAATGGTAGTGAAAGACAAATTTTGGCTGAAAAATATGATTTTGCTTAAATTTTCCCTGCATAATAGCTTAGACATTCATTTTCCTTGTAAAAATAAGCTGTTTTGTGAATAGGAAAGTCTGAACTACAAGAAATTATAATTTAAAAAGAATTCGCCCATGTGGTCGATAGCCAGTGTTTTCAGCTTAGTCGGATACCTTGAATATTATTAAATTAAAATTTAAAAAGGTTATTTTTCTTTGATATTGGTAACATCAACATTTTTTTTCTACTTTTTATTATAATATGACAATGATCTTCGCATTTTTTTTTTTCCATATGATTTCTATCTTTATATGTATTTCTTCGCTAATAATGCTTTTTCTTCTTCCCTCTTCAGGATGGCCGATTGCAGAGCGGGGATCACATCCTGCAGATCGGCGAAGTGAACCTGCGCGGCATGGGCTCAGAGCAGGTGGCCATGGTCCTCCGTCAGTCGGGCTCCCACGTGCGCCTCATAGTGGCCAGGCCCGTCGACCCGGCCTCGTGCGCCTCTTTGCGCAGCCACGCGCCTCTCGTGCCCACCCGCATCCTGGCCGACCCTGAGGAGGTGGAGAAGCACCTGGCCATGTTCAACCTGTCCGAGCCCTCCCCCTACAAGGGACCCCCGAGCGGGGACGCCACCTTCGCCTATAGCAGGGAGTTGGAGTATGCCGAAGTGAGTACGAGTTTCTCTTGCTTCCAAAGGCAGCTCCGGTCGATATTTATGCGCGGTACGTGTTGGCGGAGGCAAGTTTTGGCAAGCTCTCTCAAAGTTTCGAGGTCGCCCCGCTGTCTGTGAAAATCGCTGAGGAGGCGAAAGCCGTAGTATCTTGTTTACTTATTTCAAGCTTTCTTCGACGACGTTTATTTTCTCGTTTGAAAAATACAGAGGAAGTATTGTTAGGGTTAGAATATTGAACCAGAAATTTTGACGAATTTCTACTTTTTATACCCTCCTTAGTTCGGAAAATACATTTTTGGCATCATGCCTAAGATAACTCAGTAGTCACTTTGAGCGAGACTAGTGAAACTTGGTATGTGGTCTTCATAACAAATCTGAGGATCTCTAACAAATTTCATAAAAAAGTATGTCTGTCCAGATTTTTGAATAAAAGCTAACTAGGTAGCTATTAATAGGTAGCTATTATCAGTGCTAAATGGATACGATTCGGTATACAGATTTTTCATCTGGAGTAAAGAAAGTTACCAAAATTTGTGCCAAATCCAAAAAGTGAGAGGTAGGTGGCTGGCCATCAATCGGTCTCTACTTTCGCGAGCATGTAAAGGCGATCTTTTAAAAGCACTGCGTCTTACATAAATTTAGTTTCATATATGATTTTATGACAATGATTTTTGCTTTATTTCAAATTTTGGCTGGACTGCTTCTAAAACACCCATTGGATTTTTGAATTCTATTATCCTCATGATAGGGATGCAATAAAATATACTAAATTCTCGCTCTGTATTAACATTTAGTAACTATTGAATGGTATTGTCATGCAAGATGTTTCCTACCTTAGCCACGTTATATAATTTTCCATCTGGGTGGAGGATTACACTTTTACTAGACAATATAGGAGAAAGTTTTCGGGACATCACTGTCACTGAATTCCGTTTCAGTACTTCTGACATCTGAGCCTTTACAAACAACCTGCGAAATGGCTCTATCACATTTATAATTCAAATAAGAAAAATAGACCTTAAGAAAAATTTAATACTGGTATTCTTTACTTACTGGAATTAATTAGTTATGAATTATGAATGTCCCTTTATAAGCAGTGTACTTATTATTTTTATAGTTGATAAAATGAGAGAATTTTTCATTTGCATGGATGAATTTACGTCCCTCACCAAGAAACATGATTTAGATTTCAAAATGTCATTTTAATTTAAAACATATGACTTTTATTTGCCTAAAACAGATGTGGGGAAATTTTTTTTAAGACGGGCCATTTGTAATAAATAGACGATTGTAGCGGGCCAAAGAATAATGCTTAATCGTTAAAAAATTTATGTGTTCTATAAACATATACATATATTATTACATACACTTATTATTTTAATAGTAAAAAAGCAAAAGATAAGAAAATTATAAGCACAAAATATAAAATGAATTTAGTGTAGTTCTTGATGTGAAGTATTATCACTTTATTTTCTGGTGCCATTACTGGTTGATGGTGCATGAGAAAAATGAAATTGAGACTATTTTATCAAAATTTCATCATAGTCCGGTTCCATTTGCGAAGCAGAAATTCTTAAAATTGATGAAAGGTGCTCATCTGTAATTCTGTTTCTTAAAGAAGTTTTCCTAAGCTTCATTGTTGAAAAGATTTGTTCGCATATATAAGATGAGCCGAACATTGTCATTATCTTCATTGCATGAGTAATTAGATTTGGGAAATTATTTGGACTTAAATTTTTATAAAATTCTAGTAACGGTATTGTATGAAAAGTTTGTTTCAGGAGAGTATTACAGTTCAGTTCTCTTAACTCAAGTTGAAATTTTGCATCAACTTAGAAACAATTACTCGAGTCGCAGCGGGTCGTTGCAGATGACTGACTAAGTCGCTAACTAACTGATCTTCGGGAGGCCTCGCTTGTATTTATACCTACCTGCAAGGATTGTTCGGGAATTGGAGTTTTGCGGTTTTTTCGGAAAAACAGAACAGTGAATCGAAAATGCGAGAGTGCCTGGAAGTTTCGAGCGAAGAGGAGTCAGCTGTTTGGGTCGGATGGATTTGTTTAGAATACTATTGTGTTTTGAATATCGCCGCTGGTAGTTTTTATGCGGGTCGTCACATTACGAAGTAAGAATGCGTTCAAACATTCTCACGACGGCACTCTTAAACGGGCCGGATTAAACCTTTCCGCGGGCCGTAGTTTCCCCATCACTGGCCTGAAATATCTGTTTTGACTACATTTCCTTTTATTTAATATTCATTAGAAGTTTCGTTCCATTTTTCATTTTCCAAATTTGTAGTACAAACCAGAATCTTTCTAATGTAACTAAAGGGAAAACACACACACACTCGAATTCAAAATTTTGAATGGCATTCTTCAGTTTGTCTTGGATCATTCCCCTGGTGACGTAGAATTGATCATATCTTATTATTAGAAAACAGAAAAAAATGAGCAATAGATTAGAATAATCAATAGTTGGAATCAAAATTGTATTTTATTTAAAAAAAAAAGATGTCTTGCTATTATTTTGAAACAATAATAATTTCTAAAGATGTAGGCGATTGTAAATAGAGCTAATAAATGTTATGTACTTGTTTCAGAAAGAACCATAAAAAAAAACTATGATTCATACGAATGATTAACATGCGAATGACGATGCTACCAACCTTTTTAGATTTGAGTTAAAAAAAAAAACAACCTTCCCCTTCCCGAAGGAACTTTTTTTAATCAAATACGGAAAAGTCCAAATATTGGCAGAGTTTATTTAAAACCTAATTTTTGAATCCGAAGTTATGTTTTAATGTTTCAAGTTGATGGTATCCGAAATGCCTTATTGTCATATTATTATTAAATGTATAAAGACACGTTCAAAATTCTTGAATATGAATTTAATATGTATAAACGCAGTTAATAAATTTTATTCATGTTTAATTTGTATAATATTAATCGAAGTTAATTTACATATTAAAACATACATTCGCGATAAAATCTCTGTCAACTTTCTCAGTATCTATTTATTGTCAGTTTCAAATACATCTAACTATCGTTTTGAGGAGGAATTTTATTCACAAATAATCTCTGCACGTATTATAAGCAATGCATGGAGAGTAAATATATTCACTGTTGTAGCCAAGAGGAATTCTAGTTTCAGTATGCTTTTTGAAAGCAGAATTCACTAAAATTACGATTCTGAATATTACAAATTTTTGATATGTTATCTTTCTTGGAAGATAATCAGTTTGCTGTTACAGGAGATGATATATATATGTACTTTAGCACATTTGCCTGAGGTTATTGAAGTCTCGTTTCGTTATCATTATTATTTTTCTGATGTTTTATTGATGTTACTTCTTTAACAAATTTATATATATTTTCTTTTCAAATATTTTCAAGATATAGAACTCTGCAGTTTTGAGTTAAGGAACTGTGTTATGAAAGAAAATAAGAAACAGAAGACAAAAAAAAAAAACATTTATGAAATTATAATATATAGTCAATCTTTAAAGGAAAAAAATCAAATAATTTTCTTAAATGATCCATAGTTCTATAACATTCGCCTTGAATTTATTTTGAAAATAATCACCTTTTAAAAGCTTTCTTTTTAAATATTGTTTGTCAAAAAGTACACTTTTTGATCGCTGTTTATTTAAGTAACAATGAACGTCAAACGAAAGGCTATAATTTTTACCATATTGAATGTATGCTTTTGTTCGTCAGGCGTTATTCATTTCATTACATTGATAACCACGTGCTGATCAAATCTTCTGGAAGTTCCCCCCCCCCCCCTATATAATTAATCGGTTGGCGTGTAAGCGGAATTTTCAAATTACAAACTTATGGTTGTTTTATCTAAACCAAAGATTAGCGTTCAGCTTTTGAACACATTTGGTTAAAATTTGGTGCAAATTAATTTGGTTAAAAGACAAAACTAAATTGGGACAACCATCTGTAACAGCTGGGAAAAAACTTTAAAAAAAATTAAAAATCAGGAAATCCAGAAAAAAACAGAAACAAGTAGTTGTAGATGATGTTACTGAAATTTGAATATGTTTTATGGCAAGCAATGCTGATCGGTTGTATTAGTTGAGTTGAAATTATTAAGTAGAAAAATGCCTGTAGAGTGAATGGGTTGTTATTATTTATTCTTATTAGGAATTATTATTCTATTGTTCCTTGTAAAATTATTTTGTTCCTTGTTTAATAGTCTTATCGGCTTTAAATGCACGAATTCAATGGACTCTCTATTTATTTGTATGCAGTAAAGTTAGACACATTTCTATTATTGTATATTTTTATGTTCTTTTAGATATTCCTGCAATTCTAACATGCATAACCTACTACTTTTTTTGATTTCCTAGATAATCTGATATTGCCTTTGCCTACATTATATTTATGCAAAATAATCATATATTAAAAAAGAATTTAAAGAAATTAAATGAAAATTAGTTTGGGATTATGATCCTACTGAGATAAAACGCTGAGGAATTTTTCAACAACAGCAAAACCCAGATCTTGACATTTGCTCCAACGGTCTACGTTGACGATATCTGTTACAATTAGGTCACTGCGAACAAGGGGCGTAAAGCTTTATTTTCTTTTCTATTTGGTACTTGAAAGAATAACTTTTTTTTTTTTTTCATTTACCGTGTGTGTGAGGTACACTGCTGCAATTGGCGTTCTTGTCCCTTTGATTTATGGGAAGGCAGGGTTAATTTTTGATGGAACATGGGTAACATTTTATATTGGTCTTCTTTTTGTATTTTATTTTTTCCTTCTTTCGCAATACGTGTTCTCGTCTCGCCGTATCCATCTTCCTTTCCGAGCCATTGTTCTTTCTGGTCAAATCGGGGGATTATTTTGTGGAAACTTTTAGCGTTATTATCCACTCTCGTCTTCCCTTGAAAACGTAATAAATCTGCCCACGGGATATAGCTTTTATGTGGGAATGGGGAATAAATTTTTTCAACACGATCTTGCAGTAATTATTATTATTAATTTCGCCTTAGACAGGGGAAAAAACATTTATTTGTTTTTAAGTTATTTGTAATTTGCATTGAAAATTACTGGAATCTCTGTAAAAAGTCAGAACATCTTGAAAATTTTGATAGAAGACATTCAATTCATTTTTCTTCATAATTGGGAATTTAAATTTTCAATTATAGACGTTAATTGAATAAGAAATCTTTCGGTATAAATAGCGTGCCAATATACGTTTTCATTTATTTATTAGTTCTCCATTTAAATGCACTTTCCATTATTTGCATCAAAATGTCGCGAAAGACTGGAAGCATAAAAAATATTTTATAAAATCGTATTTATAAATGTTTATGTAACCAACTCATATTAAGGTATCCGACTTTGTTCAGAGACGAATTTTTGAAAAATGATACATGAACATTTTTTATTGTACCGCATAACTATAACATACTTGAATGATCACTATTAGAAAGTAAAATATGCACTCATTGTCTTTAATTTGTGGAAAAAAAGAGCCGCTTATTTAATGAAAATTTAGTAAAACTTTCGATGTTAGGAAAATTAATGTAAGTTTAAAAAATCATGGAAATATTTAATTTTTATTTCATCTCTATATATAACACAAACTATATGAAATGTCACAGACTCTGTAAATAAAATGTAACAATGTAAATAAAATTCTGTAAATAAAATGTAACAATGTAAATAAAATTCTTTAGATAAAATGTAACAATGTAAATAAAATTCTGTAAATAAAACGTAA
>JAPMOQ010040745.1:3562021-3626092 GCA_026543055.1 Argiope trifasciata | reverse complement strand
TTTTTTTTCCTAGCGGAAAATAAAACCTATAGGCCAGAAACGCTTTGTATGATATTGGTGTAGGATACTTGCGGAAAGTTTAGTGCGAATTAGACTTTTTTACTGAATTTGTCGTGTAGCCTTGAGAGTTCTTTTCCCTTTCTAATCTCCCTAAAAATATTATGTGTAAATTTTTAAAAATTGCAATTTAAGAATTTTTTAAATTTTATTTTATTATTACTATAAAAATTTTGCATTTTATGTATATTGTGTATATATGAGAAAAATCAATATTTAAAAAGTGAAAACTCGTTTCTTTTGGCGCTTTTCAACTACGTAATAAAGTATGGATTGAATTAACTTTGTCAATAGAAATATTTTGCCTTTCCACTTTAAATTTAGATATTATATTTTAGCTTAAAAATGATGCTTATATAAGATAAAAGAATAGCATAAATATTTTTTTAGAGCTGCGTTAATTCTTGATTTTTAAAAATCTGTATCGGAGTCATATTTAGACATCCAAGAATAATATTGAAATTTGTGCATATTTTCATATTTCACGATTCTTTAAAGTTTTCCAACGTTTCCTTAGAAATAATTAAGAAAAATCAGCTCAATTTATTGCATTGGATCAAAACTGATTACTAAATTGTTTCAGTTTATCGACAACCCTTTAATAATGCCCATTGTTTTATATCATTTCTCAAATCGTATTCACAACAATATTTTCTGAATAAAAATAGAGTTGCAAAAGAGTTGTTAATGAAAAAGTTAGGAAATTCCCTTATTAAATGAACTAAAGTTAAATTTGGGTTTAGAGCGACAGAGACTTCTGTACACAGTTTATCGCAATTCTTTAATATAAGCTTAGCACATATTTTTAAAGCATGTTTTTAGAAATATGCACTGTAACATCATTGCAGGAAATTTTTTTAATTAACTACTGGAATTTTTGTTACATGCGATATAAAACTCCGTAGCCCAACAACGAAACAACATGGATTTAAACTCGTTGCATGGAATTTATATTCTTAGTAAATCAACAGAGGATTAGGAAAGGCTTCGCTAAAAATATTTTAATTGCAATTTAAGAGATGCTCTGCATTACGTCGAGGATTTACTAGAAATTAAAAATTAATGAAAAGGCACTTTCCAGATGCTTATTATTCCGAAGAAATTTAAAAAATAATAATAAAGATTCTACTTATTTAATTCTGCGTCTGAAATTTTTTCATTGCTTTCCCCCCCCCTTACAATGTTTGCTAATGGTCCATCGCAGATCCTCCCTCCTTTTTTAAAAAAAAAATAATAAAAAATTCCCCTCTGTAAGAATGTAATTTTTCATTTCGGATCCTGAGCCTTGGGGAAGTCAAACAGCTGCGAAATCGGAAATGCGTGAAATGTTTCATCTCCAATTCCATTTGCTTAAGAAGATGGTTGCCTGATGTTGCGAAGAGGGTGGGAGAGGAATCGTTTTTAATGAAAAGTGTTTCGCCCAGGCGCCTCTTTTTTTTTTTTTTTTTTGAGCACGCGTCATATCCGTTGAAGACTTCGAAAATTTATGCTCAGATAAACTTTCCCCTCTTTTTCCTATTTTTCTCCTAAATTTGGCGATTTCTTTTCTGACTTTCATAGTATCTTGTTTTAATCAAGGAACACCTCTTGGTTAATTTTGATTAACTTGTTTATCTTGAGACGTCAAAATTAAGAAGTAATTATTTTCAGTTTTTATCGTATCGTTTACAATTTTTATTATTCAGTTAAGTTAGATGCAGCTTTAGGTTTTTCTTATTTTAATTTGAATATTTTAATTTTTTAACCATGAAATAATTACTTGATCTTAATTATATTCGCTTTATGTTTTGCAACTGAAATGGGTTGGTTTTGCGTGTTTATTCTAACAAAAAAGAATCTGATGATCAGTTTGCATCAAAATAAATGAATCCATATGTATTAATGAATATATTATCAAACATTTCGGTTATAAACCAGAAACGCGTTGTCATATTAAAAAACAAGTTTTGCTATTCGCTTTAACACTATGTTAACCAAGGTGTTATTTTCACACCTGTGATAAAACTTTTCGACGATTTCCTTAAAGAAAATTCTTGCCACATTTTATGAGAATATTTTAATTAATATTTACTTATATTTATAAGACATATAACAGAAAATCTTATCTCTTCGATGATTGATTTTAAAAATTAAAGTGAAAAATAAAGCATAGGTGACACAAAGAACTCGATAGAATCAAAATGTGCTTTTGCATTCAAAGTGTATACTGATAGCAGCAAAAATTATAGTGATTTTTATAGTATCATGTGCATTGGGTGTGTTAATAGTGTGAAAATTAATAACAAAACTTAAAACCCCAGAATAAACTCTGATGTTTTAATGAGTCTCTATCGTATAAATCGAAAGGATATTATCATACTTTCAATCAGCTCATCGAATAAAGCTAGATCAGCCGAATGGATTTGCATATTAGTTATAGTCTACTATCTTGGTTTTTATTTTCTTCGCTATTTATTCATATTGGGTGCTATGTCCTGCTGATTTAAGCTGTATTGAGGTCACTGCTTCCTTCCTTGCCTAGTGCTGTTCCTGTCGAGCCAACAGTTGTAAACTGTATTCTGAATTCTGTGCATTTTTTTCTAAATAATTGTTTTTTCATCTTGCTTTCATCTTTGATGCTTTATGTAAAGCATTTGAGGATTTTTTTCTTCAAAAGCACTAATATTTAATGATTTCTTTTTGGATAAATTAAATACCTTGCCTCTGAACAGAAGTGTTGAGTTCTTAAGAAATACAAAAAGGATCATTTTTATCTTAACTCGCATCTTTAGCATGTCATTCTTTTTGCTAACTCACATGTTATTCTTCTAGCATGCTCAAATTTTCCAGTCTGTAGTATTTTTTTATAGACCTTATTGTTATTTTTGTTTCTAAAAGGATCCTTAAAAAAAAAAAAAACTCGCAAAGTAATAGCATAGTTTCCGGAAAAAGACATGCTTTCTTACAGCTGATGGAAACTAGGTGGGCATTTTCTTAAAGAGATAGCTGTAGTGAATAGAAACTATTTTGAATTTTAATTTCTTATTTATGCAGCAATTATTTCTTGTTTCCAGTTGTGAAGTTATTTCTTATTTGTGCTGTTTTCTGTACTGCATTATTTATAAATTATATTTTATGGATGTATTTTATTTTGATTAATATGTACTATATTTCCTACAGTTTATTAGCATCTCTTAGACGGTAGAAAACTTACTCCACTACAAAATTTATTCAGCAGTTCATTGTTATTTTTGTCCTTAATGAAGAATGTTGTAAAATCGAATATTAGAATTGCTTTTACATTTAGAACAATTTTCACTTGCATTATTTGATTATAGACAACTTCGACTGTTTTACTTTTTCATATTTTAGTTTCAACTTGATCGAAAGATGTATAAATATGACGTCGTACTAATCAGCAGATGTCGCATTTTTCAGCTGATAATCATTCAATCGTCAGAGATTTTAGGCAGCGTAATTAATATTTTTAATGAAACCTATAAAAGTATCTTCTATCTAAAGATAACAGTTTTCATCGCACATGACTACTTTGATAAGGACGGAAATAGATCTAACATTTTGAAGGAAAGTTTTTGATACTGCCATTTAGTTGACGAAAAATAAAAATAGAAGTTATTTGCGAAATGTCCAGTCACGTGCAAAACCCTCCGACGGTTCATTAGCTGAGAAATTTGTCATTCGCTTCACTTTGTCCTTCTGATTTCTATCCTTTTCTTTTCTTCTTTTCTAACGTATCTTTTCATTTTTGCCTCATTATATTATTCGTGCAATCTGCCCCCCCCCTTTTTTTTTTTTGAAAATTTAAAGCAGTAGCGGAGACATCAGAGATAGGACCTGTTAAAAGAAAATGCCACGTCGAGCGGAAAGCACTGGAGCGCTGACTCAGTTCCAAGTAAGCGATAAGGTAATGGGATCACGCTGTACCGGAGAACATTGGTTTTGTTTCTCGAGTTTAGTGCTGACATTTTAAATTTCTTTTCGTACATGGGCAGAAAAGAAGAATTGTTCCAATTCCAAATTGCCATTTTTTTTAGAATGGCGAATATCTGTTGTTGCAACCGTCTGCTCCTCCACTTCTGTTCCACAGTTTTGATTTTGTAAAACAAGACTCTTGTTACGTTGGAAATAGTTGTTAGGAGAAAGCATAATGTTTACTGTTATTTTTCTGATAATTGCAGGTGTTATTTTGCGGTATTTGTGCAATTTTTGGATTTCGCAGTGTATTGTTGCTGTATTCCTATGATTGCATCATTTACAGTTGTAGCAATAGTATTGAATTAGGCGACAGCCTGTATCAAATCTTTATTACTTATAAAATGTACTGTAATTTTCAATATGAATGTTAATTTTTGAAGGATTTTTGGTGCGTATTTTCCTAACTTCGTAATGCAATCCACTATATGCAAACCAGCGGGATTTTATAAAAATTATAGCTTTACCCAAAATTTGCGTACTCCCTAATACAGATGTCAGAGAACGTCTGACATCTCTTTTAGGGAGTGTCATGCCAAAGAACATAGTGGAGCACAATAGTTACGAAGCATTAAGTTTTTACATAAATGTATCATTTTTACTGAATCTATCATGTGATTTTTGGCGAGTTGTTTGGACGGTTAATCTCTGGTATGTGTTAAGAGTATTCAAAAAATCGAATTTATATATTAGACATGTTTTTCTCAACCGACAGTTTCAGTCAAAAATTGACACTAAACTGCACTTTTAGTCGCAAAATCACATACCAAATTTGATGCCTTTAAGTAACTGCTTTAAATATCTTTTTTTCGTACTTCTGAAATTACAAACCTTTCACTTCTCATTGGGTTTGGCTCAAAATTCGATAGGATTCTGCAATATAGATTCAAATTGGTCTACTGAATTTTATCAGCTAATTCTTTTCGTTTTGTATTTATCGTGTTAATTAATATTCGAATAGCCGGGCAGACAGGCTAACTTCCATTTATTAGATTCTGATGAAAGCTTGCTAGAAGTCTTATGTAAAGATCGTATGTCAAATTACATCTGCCTAAATCAAAGCGTGTTTGAGATATGGTTGTCTCAGGCAAACATTTCCCAAAAAATAAGCTTTTTGATCTCAGGTTTAAAATGTGGAGATTCGCCTAATTCTCCAGTTTGAATTTTTTGACTTTTATTATATTTTCTCTGTATTATGTATACATAAAAGTAAAAAGAAGAAACCGTAGAAATATTAAAAATAGAAAGTTAAAGGGTGATTGATACTAAATTCAATGCAAAGCGGGTTTTTTTTTTTGAAAGAATTTTCTAACAATTTCTGTCATATTAATTTTTTAACCTAACAATTCCGTAGTTTCTTTTGATTAATATAAGATGGCAATACTTATTTTGCATCATATCCAGCCATGTTTATCTTTCAACCATTTTCACAAGTTACTCTGCATGTCGATTTTCATCCAGTCAAACTAGAAGAGGGAGCGAGAGACAGTGATTTTCCAACTGCAGGCAGCTCACGAAAGCCGGGAATTCTGGTCGAGTGCATCTGCGCCTTAATGGGAAAAAATTGAAGCGAATGACGTGTAGCTCACAAAACGGAGGACGATATTTATGCAGAGCTAATGAGCTCCGTGCTTCCATCCGACTGCGAGATCCCTTTCCATTTGCGTGATCATCGTCGTTCCCCCATATCCTTTCACAAATTAAATTTCTGCTATCGAAGTTCATAGAATTCCTCGCTCTGCGTGTAAATCTTTCTTATTAGCATTATAACGTCTTTCTTTTTAGCTATGTAGTGTCAGCTGTTTCCCAAACTGAAGAAACCAGATCTACAACTACATTATTTACATACGGATTGCGGCATTTCTTTATAATTCAGGATGTTTAATTAGCATAAGAGATGCTGAGATTTAGTTTAATAGTTTTGGTAAATATACAAAAAAGGGTAGGGGGATAGTGAGGAATAAGGAAGTGTGTACCAGCTTTTCTGGAAACTAAAATGAAGCTTGAACCCTTAAATCATTCAAGAATTTTACTATTAGGCAAAGCATTATATTAAAAAAAATGAATAATTTTGACATATTTAACATTTTTTTCTTCCTTTTTTTATCTTGAAAATTTTTTATGGAAAGTTCTGCATATACTACTTGTTTCATATAATTATTCTATTGAAAATTATGAAATTTTAACGTTATTAATACTTTATTTTTATATAACCTAATAATATTTCATGATTTTTCAAAGTATATTGTTAGTTAAAAAGTTAAAAATAATTTTCCTATTTTGGCTGAAAGATATTTTTTTTTTAAAGTCACGTTTTTTTTTTTTTTTTTTTTTTTTTTAAATCAATTTTTTAGATTTGGCTGGACTAAGTACCTTTGTATCTATTTTTCTCGTTTGATTTCAGTAAAATAATACTCATGCCATTTTCGTGAAGAAAATAGGTTAAAATAGCCCATTGACATGGATAATGCTCTTTTTGGATTACAAGTTTTGAATTCTTCGATTTAAAGCAGAGTTCATCAACATTGATTTGTTATTTTATTTTATTCTTGTGATTCTTATAACTAATATGAACGAAACATGGTTATTGACCTTTTTGAAGGATGGGCAGAGTAATAATCGATGGTTGTGACTTTTTAGTATTTTAACTGGAAATTCCCTTGACTTAGAAATCTCGGCTGGAAAATTAACGTTATGAATCTAACTTATAGACGGAATTTCGTTTTATGTGACTGCCATATGAAAATACTTCGTCATTTAATATGTTTATTAAAATTTTAGTAAGATTCTATTATTTTTAAGTTCAAAAAATAGTACGGATACAAAAGAATTATAAATTTTGTATAATTCTTTTTTAAGAATTATGCGAAATTGATTTATTTTTGTTCCATAATATGAATGTGGTGTAGAATATAATATTACCAAATATAGAACTTCGTGAAGATAAAAAAAAAAGTTTACTATTATTATGAATAACATGTAATACACGGATTCAGGTTTAAAACCTCTGCTCGAGCATTTAACATTAGAATGTGTTGATATCGACGATTGGCGATTTAAATACATAAGGTATCATAAAACTATCATTTGTATTTCACATTATTATGAAATAATAAATAAATCGCTTTTTCCCCCCTCCGAAGTAATGGGAGGAACTCACGATAAATTTCTTCTGTGTCATGACTGTTAGATTTGTTTATAGTTGTGTCTTTTGTATATTCAGAGTGTGTTTGTATGTTAAATAAGAATCTGTGCTTCAAATGTCCATTCGTTAATAATTCTTGAGGACTTTATAGATGAATCTCTGTTATTCCAATACGATTACCGTTTATATCTATGTAAATGTTTACTGTACATGCTTACTTCTGTGGAAGATAGTAAATAAATTCCGAGCGATCCTCTTAACGCATCCATAAACATTTCCCGAAAAAAGCAATTGCATACTTATCGTTTATTCATATCTAGCCCAATCACATCTCCTGTACTTAGAAGTATCCTTATTTCGCTATAAATAACCCTTTTCAGATAAGAGTGCAGTCCACCGAGGAAAACAAGTTAGCCATCGCTCTTTATTGATGCGGATTTATTGGTGCCTCTGCCCGAGTGTCCTGTGCATATTTGCCTTGCCTCCTCAAATAGTAGATCCTGTCAGGGAAAGCGTCATCCGGACGCTAATGAGAATCCGAGTGGACTGCTGCGCCTGTCAGCTGGATTGCGACACACATCGAGAATGGAGACGCGATGGGTTTAATGAGTTGGCGCGCTTTTGGCATTCATTCGAGTGACTTCTTAAAAATTGATTGGCGGATATGTAATTATTGTATCTAGTTCGGATGTTACTTGTTTCGGAACGAACAGGATTTGGTTATGAGGTTTGCGCAACTACCTTTTACATTATGAGCAGAGGAATAAGTGTCATTATTGAATATCCTGACTCAGAAATCGTGACAACTGAAATCTTTTTCAGTATGTGACATTTTGTATTAGCCTAGAGATAGATGTCTGAGAGTAGATGTAGTCAACATGTACACTTATTTAATGTACACTTATTTATTGTATTTAATGTACTCTTATTTAATGTATTTTAATGTACACTTATTTAATTATTTTGCATCAATAATTCGTTTTGAAATATTTGACATACGAAGTTTCGATGTCAATTTTGAACACGCAGGTGACCTAGTGGTTAGGTCAAAAATAGAAGGTTTCAGGTTCGAGACCCAATTCTATCTAAGAATCATTGTGTAAGCTGGTCTGATGCACGTTAAATACAATGGGGCCGAACGTCTTTCCTCTAATATGGCGTAGAAATTTGAGAGGAGGGTGCCAGCTCAAGTTATTGTAATTTGAATGGGTTCAAAATTACGAGGTCTATCCCAAAATAGCCCCATTGTTGTAAAAACTAGACATTGATATACCTAAACTTACCAAACTTATAATTCAAAGCTGTTGTTTTAGCTCATACTTTTAAGAATCAGTTACGTATATTTTTTCTGTTAAAGTGTTGTCATATTCATTTTCTAGATAAATTATCATAATTTCGCCAAGCATTAAAGAGGTGTCATATGAAAAATAATTATGAAAACCAAATATCCATTTGAGACATAATTTAAAGAAATGTTCTATCAAACATTATATTGCTCTCTAAACTGACGTATGCCATCATGTATTCACACATTTAGAAAAATCCAATTTTTTCCAATCACTATTCATCTTAATCATTAAAAACTAGCGATGTAAATGGCAGTAATTCATGCTGAACAGCTTATGTAACTATAAATCTTTTGTAAAAAATATGTATTGGAGAGAGGGGAATCCCTTATCTTGGCGTCTCAAGATTGCTATATTATTCAATCTAAGCTTTCATATGTTTTAAACTTGGATAATTGACAAGATTATATGTGTTTGTACACGTGGACTAACTTCGAAATTTATTGTTACTTTTACAAATTACACGATATGATATGTATTTGATTATAATGTATTCTTGTTTGGGTTTATTTACGAATTAGTTATGTTTTCAGAACTCGCGATATGTAATTAAGTAGAAGTTAAAAGTTTTATTTCTAGCTCTTTGAGATCCAATTTTTAAAAAATAATTTTAATTGAAAGGCGTTGTCACTGGAAATCCGCCTGGTGATTGTGTGGCGAGAAATCTCAATATCAGATAATGATGCCTTTTTTCATAAGAAATTCAAAATATGCTCAGCAGAGTACAGTCGAAATTTGCGTATGGAAAGTACTTGATAGAAACATCGACGTATTGCCCAAAGCAAATCACTAAATAACAGCACATCTCAAAATTATTTCACAGACAATGTGTTAAAGAGACATTACATTAGAATGATTGAATATCTGTAACTGTTGAGTATTTATAGTGTTTGTGACAAATCACAGAAGTTTCTCTAAAGTTTTCTACATTTTATCACCTAATAGGAATATCGCCAAAATTCTTGCAGTTCAAAAAACCCCTCATTTTAATCTCCCAAATCTTCTATATGCATCGCCAAATGATCATCTAGTTTGTTTGTTAAAATCTGGAGTCATTGAATTGATAAACCTCCAAAATCTATTAAAATATTTGTATCTCTTAATGTAAAATTAATTGCATAGAAAAACAGTATCATAGACTCATAGCAATATTCGAAATATCAAATAGGCCATTTTGTTCTATTAATTCTGAAATATATTGATCTACCTTAGTTTCATGGGACCATTATCCGTTTACAACTTCTGTATATAGGAAATGTGTATGTTTTTCTATGTATTCTTTAGAAGCTTTATGTAACCAATTTATATTGATACGAATTATGATGCAAAAGTCTAGGCATCTTTTTTTATTTATTAGAATGATGTGATATCTGAGAGTTGCCTCTTCAATTCGTAAATCCATCATTTCGACAAAAGAGCTTAGAATACAGAATATCGATTGCGATCCCTTTTTATCTACTATATGTACTTTTTTATGATCTGGTTTGTCTTTTATTCTTACCATTTAGAACTAAGATCAGGGCCCTGCTGTTTTCATACAAAAGTATGTACAGAAGCTGGGGGAAGGAATGGTAAGAGCGAGGGAAGTAAGAGATCCGTCAGCTGCTTTTGCTGCATTCCTACTAGAAAATTGAAAAATCACTAGGACATCCGAATGATATTGATTGACAAAAGTACACTTGCTCTCCCCCTCCCACACATTCCTTCCCTTCACTTTAATTTTCCTTCTCTGATCTGATGCAGCTCTTTCCAATTTTGTTCCAATCTGGGATCAATTTTTATTTACCTACTTAGTTCCTCCCAAGGCGATTGCGCTGATGGCTTAGCTGGCTGGGAAATAAATTGTATCTTTCAGTACGATCATGGTAAGAGGGAGCAGGAAGCGATGATAGGCCGGTTACAGTTTTGTAATTTATTTTAATTAACTTTTTTCCATTCTGTTTTCCTCTTTTTTTTTTTCCCTGTGAAAAACTGTCTTTAAATGGAATGCTAAGTTTTTTTTTTTTTTTGTCTCACCCTCCCCGTACTGAATTTTAATCTGTTGAAGGTTTCTTCTTCCCACTTTTTTTTTCGCTTTCTTTCCTATGTCATGCTATTTCCTTGTTTTATTTAGATTCAATCGTATTCAAATGCTACTTCGTTCTACTTTGATTCATGAAAATTTTTCAATTGCATTCTTATTTATTTATCGTTAACGAGTGATTTGCCTTTAATACATTTTTTCTCGTTATATATTTAAGATCAATTTTTAAAAGGTGAACAAATTTACACTTTATTATTCTTATTAATTTTTTCTTTAAAAAAATCATTTTATCTTTTTATATGTATTTTCTTTCCCACAACTTAAAAAAATTATTTTTTTTCCCAGTCTGCTGACTTTTAATACATCATTTACAAAACACTTTTGAGGAAGAGTTAGTTAACCAGGCGTTTACCCAGACATTTAATTTCCTTTTCTGTTTTGTAGATTTTTTTCCCTTGATAATTATGATATAGTTATTTTTCGGTCTTATTATAATTATAATTTAAATTATCTATCAACATTGGGATGCCATAATTCAAATGTGTAGCAGAATTTGTTTTTAGATGTCATAGTTCACAGTTTGTTTGTTGTTGTCTGCGATATAAGGCCGCAAGTGCTTCACAGAAGTTTTGAAATTTTCCTTCAATTACTCTTAGCTTTTAATAGGATTATCAAATATTTGTTTGACCCTTGAAACGTGTGTCTATATACATATTCATCCAAATTTCATGTCGGACATTTTGAAATTGTTATATATTAGGGAAACTCAATACTATTGAATTTTTCCATGCAAATTATATAATAATAAATCCACAGCAATTTCAAGCGAATAATTTTCATTAATAGATTGCATAGCTGTTTAAACAATGGTCTCTGTCATTTAACCAATCCATTATGATTGTCACTTGATAACCTTTTTTTTCAATAGGGATAGTTCTTTCAATTCTGTTAGAATGTTATAGCATTTCAAAACTGAAGAATTTGCTGCAAAACAGATGCATCTCCATTTTACGGGAATTTAGAGTTACATGTGGTTTAAAAAAAATCCTTGCTCATTTGGTGCCACAAAGATGTATTTTCATCTTTTTTTCTCATATTTCTCAAGGGAATGAGCTGTCTGTCTCTTGGAAATATAGAATTTTCAGACGTTTTTTACGACTTTCTGAAAAATTTTTATAATACGAGCTATCTGCTTTTTGCAGCAAACCCTTCAATTATTATTTAAGTTCCTCCGCGGTATTCAGAATTTCCATTAAACTTTAAACCCCATTTGATGATCTTGAGGTGTTACCGATTCTTCATGTTTGAGATTTTTCCTAGGTCGAAAAATACAATTTTGTTATTATATATTTTACTAATTCTATTAACACCATAACCAAAGAACATGTTTTAAAATATAAAGTGTAGATACTTATCAAATCTGAAAACAAACTCGCCTATAATTTGATCGTCTGTCAATCTGTGCTATCTTTCGTATGTAAACTCAATAATTTAAAAATGCATAAATGACTTAAATACAGGAAATTTGGTAAGTGATCTAGTGACTGCAGTTGTCAATTTTTTTATTTAATTGAATAATAAAAATACATTGGTAATACAAATTGAAAATGCATTTTTAATTTCCTTCCCCCACCCAACCCATTTTGCATTTATATATGAACTATATCTCAGTGAATAATTTAATAAAGAGCACACTAATGGTTGCATCCTAATATGTTCTTTTTATTATTGTTTGCCAGAAGCATACGAATGATAACACACAAGTGTATTTATTAGAGAACTTGAAGGAGATTATTGCCGTTGGTTATTCTAAGCATTTGAATTGAAATGCTTTTTATGCGAATCTATATCTTTAATTTTATATCATAAATCAAGTTTTGAAACTCGTTAATTTTCATTTTTATGGATGTTAACTGTAAATTTTGTTATCAGGAACACTTTAAAGGCATTTTTAATTATTTTATTAATTCCATTTTCTAAAAGGATTAAAATTTCTCAGCTTTTATAAAATTCTTTGCTAGATTATATATTTTTAAGGCTCAAAATTCTTCGAATGTCTCAATGTTTATTCTTTCTCTTTCCATCTGTATTTTCTAACTTTTCAAAATTACTATGAAATAGTTAAACTTATAAGTTTATTTAACAGTAAGGTTTAAAGGTAGACAATAGGAAATGATTGGTGTTATAACAATTATCTCTTAGTCCTTTGTGATATTGTTCCTAAGGTGCTTGCTTTATTTCTGCACCATTTTAACTCTGCATTTGTTATTTCCGTCTTAATTGATTGTCAGTTCAATCTCGCAACCACTCTAAATGGTCCTGTGATGAGATCTATTCGAATCGGTGATCTCATTTCAGATAGAACATCCGAACTGATGCTATCTCCCGGACTGTTCCGATGATTTAATTTCACCGACATTATCTTCCTGCCTAAATTGCCGTTTTAAAATTGTCCTCCCACTGGAATAGCAATCGCACTACCGGCGGGAAAAGACTTAACCGAAGAAAATCAACAAGTTCTTTCTCTCCCATCTTTCCCAGGAAAGGAGATAGGAAATGGGAATGATAATCCGGAAGTAGCCGGATATTAAGCAGTCTGGAAGTAGCATCCGAAGTAATTACTTCAAGAAAGAATGTTTCATAACTGACTTTTTTCTCTCTCTCGAAACTTGAGATGGTTTTCGACGTCTTTTATCACACTTCTTTTATACCTTATCTTATAGTAATGGAGAGTAAAAATCGATTATCTTTTCGTAGAATCGATAAAAGATCGAATTTCCTATTAAGTCCTGTCTATTTCCTTTCCCTTCTGTATTTTTGATACACAGTATCTATTGGCTTGCAATCTGTAAGTGCATTCCATTAATTTTACTAGTATTTATGTTAACTGAAAAATTGTTACTATAGTAACATGAAGTTCCAAGCGGTATAATTTCACCTAGTTGTAAAGGAAAAAAAAAATCTTAATAAAGTTATTAGTAAAATCAAATTTAATCTACTGTCTTTCGTTTCTGATGAAGTAATCAGCTTTATTTAATTTTATCAGAGTGGATTAGCTTGGGACCATAAATAGTATTTGTGTAAAATTACATCAGTTTAATTTGGGTTAAGTAGAACTCGTATAAAATATTGATCTCTCAACCTTTATTTTAAAAAAATCGAATATTATTATTCTCTTAAAATGGTGCTTTTAGTTTATATATTATTACAAATGTATGTTATTTTAATTTTATAATATTGTTTTCTTACGCTGTAAATCTCTTTGTAAAAATATGTATTTTACAGTTATTACTGATGGACGCCATGCCAGTGACCGCTGGCTTTTGCTATCTTCTGCAAATTTTATAGTAAAAATGGGCATTTTACAGTTATTTCTGATGGACGCCTTGTTAGTGACCACTGATCTCTCCGATCTTCTGCACATAAAAAAATTATGTGCATCTAGAAAATACTAGAATTTTAGCGGTATCTCTATTAGGAGCCAAAATTTACATATATATATACTGTTATGTTTTATCTGTTTGTCACTGAAGTTGATAATTTGAAATTGCTTCTAGCCAGATAAATGAAATGTGGCATATTGCCTAAACATCAGATCTACAGATTTCTGTCAAATTTTGAACGAATACATTTATTGGAATTCTAACTATAACATTATTGATGCTAAGCGTGAAGAACTCGATGGATATAAGTTAACACTCAGATTTATAGTTTTGATATCTATTAAATTTCAAATTGAACCTGAAGGCTTGTTTATCGATCTATAATTTTCCATGCATGTAAACATAACTCATAAATGAAATCATGTTATGAATTAAATCAATATGTGCCAGTATGCGATCTTTCGACTTGATCTGTGGTCCCTGCTCAAGTATTGACTTCAATCGGCTGGGGGAAAAAATTGAAAATATTTATTTGTTGTGTTGATACTGATGTAAAAACTATTTTAGCCATTACTCGTCTAAAAAATCGCCAATACTCGGTATTTGGCTCATTTGTAATTGTTGTTTATTATTATCATGTGGCTAATAATATACTTTTATTAATAAGGATATGGGAGATTTTTTCGATGCACCACTTTTGTTGTTTTTTAAAGTCTTAATTTACTGGAGATATTTAAATTAATTCTAAACTGAATTTATTCTAAAATTAAATTTTTTAGAACCGTGTAGAAAAATAATTAAAATACAAAATTTTTCACATTTTTACCTCTTTCTTTTATTTTACACATTAACACGAAAAGTATTTAAGGAAACCATTCCGCTTTAAATGATTTTATTAAACGGTACTGAAAAAATTCCAGAAAATAATCGATTTTACTGCTCATGTAGTATTTCTCTTCTAATTTTAGAACTACGCCTCCCCCCCCTTCTTATTTTAAAACGGGCTTACAATATAAAACATTCTTTCTAAGACATAGTTTTTCGCATTTATTCTTTTAATCTAATGCAATATTGTATATCATGTGTCAATAATTGTTTTTATAGTATTGTTATTTGAATTATTTGGGCCCCATCGGGATATATATGTTCCTCTAATATTTTTAAATCGTCTTTTCACTTCTTAAGGAATAAGTAAGAATTTATCGAAGTGCATGTCCTAATGGTTTTCGGAGAATGCACTGATGGTCACCTCCACCACAGGGTCACATGTGTCCCTATTAAAAAGACAACTTGGACAATATTTTTTAACAAATTTTTCATTTTATCATTGATATCTTTTCTCGTTTCTGTACTGTTTAAATCAAGATTTTGATTAAATTCCTGTGGTGGAGTAAATATCGTTATGATCCGTGCAATGGAAGCAAAATGGCTTATGTATTCGGGGACATTTCTTTTATAATCACATTTCATTAAAATACGCACAAGTATGAAAAACAAAACATTAACCCCCACTCCCGTAATTGCAAGCATCTTATTATTTTCAATCGTAGTGCACCATGGAATGCGTACGTAATCAGACATCGCAGGATATCCATAATAGAAGATAAAGTAATACAATTGCCACACCCCCTTATAATTAATTTCCCTTCTAAAAAAATTGGTGAGCTGTTTCAAAAATTTAATTTAGGAAAATATTGATACATTTGAATGTCATATATTCTTTTTGAAATAAGGAATTACTCAGTTCACTGAAACAAATTAGAATTAAATATTCTCTCTGACTGTGCCTTCTTACTACCGCTTCAGTGCTTTGGTGGAGAGGGGCTTTTTGTAAACATGCGAGTGAATTTTGCTTTTGCACATAACAATTTTAAATTGAATTTACAATTCTTTATTGGCGGGGCACTTTTTTAGAAATTTTTTTTATCGTCAAGCGCAGTTGTCACATCTTGTTATATTCTCTTTAAAATGTTTTTATTTAGGTAGAAAAATTAGTTTCGAATTATAAAGATAAAAGTGTATCTGGTATTAAAAGTGACTTTTAATTACGCGATAGAAAAAAAAGAGTGCATTTTTTCTCATTGTGTTTTAAAGAATCGAGATAGACTGGATTTATTGAATTTTCACTGAATGTAATTAACGGATGAAGGGAAAAAAAATAAACTTTTTCTTATCCTTGGTTTGCAAAAAAGTGAAGCATGAAACAAATATATTAAAAAAAGGAGTTACACTTTTCGTCGAAGAATAGTAAGTTCATTCATTTATTAGACATTTCTTTGTTCGAACAAAAATTGCTTTACAGTTTAAAAAGTAATTTAAATTGTTTTTCTGTTTCAGATGCAACTTCTAAAAAAATTTCAATCTGCTTTTTTAATTATTCTTATTAAAACCAATGAGTTTCTTTTGTATTTTTAAGTCTTAGTGAAGTTAATTTTTTAAAACGGAAGTGATACATTTGACTGACAGAATTCAGTCCGAAAAAAAGGAAACGCGAAATTATTAACCAATGAAAGCTTATTTTTTATACTAATTATCTGAAATAAGAAATTTGTATAATAGGTTTTATGAATCTGATTAGCATTATTCGTCATTATTATTCAAATGTGGTTTGTATTCATGGTAATATTATTTTTTAAAGCTATATATTTCGCTTATATGACCAATATTGTTAACTTGTCACAAAAAAAGCAATATCAGTAATCCATTGATCAACGGATCCCGTATAATTTGTTTACAGTGACTCATTCAACCAACACAATAATAAAGGCATTTTATTCTACGAAAATACGAACACATAGGCAATAATATTCATCTGAAACCTGCACGATGACAGCACTGTCTGCAAATGACAGAACAGGAACTTCAAGCCGGTCTGTAATAAAAGGACGAAGTGCTCAGGGATAATTCTTCAACTCTTTATCACAAATGATTGACTTGAAAAGTTTCTCGGCATTTTGTACATTCCATGACAGGATAAAGAAGTTTCTAAAAACGTAATTTTAACTCGTGACCTAATGGGCCTACAGCCAAAATTCTTGCTGTTTCTGGAATTTTCGATTTTAATGACTAATTCTTCGTCAAGTCTGAGAGTCATTCATCCAGTCTAAATTCAGTATATCAGAACTGTTTTTTAAACTTTTTTTGCCAGGGACTTATTGCACTAGGAAACATTGAAAATATTTAGCAATAAATTGGTGAAGTGTAAAGTTTTTCAACATCGCTATAACTATAATGGCGTTGCAATAAAAAAATGGTTTTGAATAAAATTTTCATTGTGACTATTATCTGTTCCTTGTCGTTATCTCAACAGCGATGTTTTTATAATATCAATAAGAATGTCGTATTTTTTAGCTTTCTAAATAATCTTCAAAATGCTAATAAATACCAAAAAAAAAAAAATTAAATAAGGAATTACAAAAGAAAGTGGAAAGAATCCTAACGCTAAGTGATAGTAATCCAAAATGAAGAACAATTATTTTTAATAAAATTGATTACTTCTCTAGAACTAATCATTATTGATTTATTTTGATTTTAATGTTGTAATGATCACTATTAAATTAAATATTCTTTAGATAGTACTAACAAGTTTTTAAACACTTTGTTTATCGACTAGCCTTTATAACTTTTTTAAAAAAAAAAAGGCATTCCTATATATTCTGATGTCTAATTAGGGTTATGAATTGTAGACAGTCGATCCATATTACTTTTTGTTATATTACGTGCTATACAAAACTTGTACCGTCTATATGTATATATTTATAAAACAGTTGTCAAAACAAAGGTTCAGTCCCTTTAATCCTTATTACTGATTTATGTGAAAGCAAATGGTCTCTAGATGTATCATAAATGATCAATTGTCCCCATTTCATTTTCCAATTGCGAGAAAAATCAAAATAACAGCAAACGATTTTGCAATTATAATTCTTTGCTAAAAAAAATGGCATTTATGGATTTTTCCATTCACATTCACTCTCCCGATTTCGAACATTTTAATAATCCATCGTTGCATTTCTTTTACGTTGTTATTCTACAGATTAGTCCATGTTTGTGGAATGTTTAAAAATAACAATAAATTTATTTTACTGGGCAAGAATTTTGATCGCGTTTAAGGCAAATGCATTTTTTTTTCGCATTCAGATGAGGATTTTTTATTTTGAATTCATAAATAAAGGTCTTCTAAGGGAGATGAAAAACTCCAACGTGCTTCAAGTGCGCTTGTAAAATTAACGAATTTAAAATCCTTCTTCTGATTTTTTTATTATTTTTTTTAATCTTTTAAAACCCGAATATATTTTTTCTCTCTTTCTAAACCACAAATCAGGTTTTCATAAACTATTTGCTAAACCGGAATAGTGAGATATGTGTTGTGGAAATAAAGTTAGAAAAAATAATAAAACGCCGTCTTCAGATCCATTCCGTTAGTGTTTAAGTATCTGTTTTGCAGTCACGATTTTGAAAAGAGTACGTGACCCCCACAAAAATGACGCCCATGCGTCATCTCCTACCCCTTCCCCATATCATTTACCTTGTCCCATCACTTTTTTTGAACGATGTTATTTGTTTCCGCCTCCTCCACCGCGTTGCTTTACAAGACGTTGTCAGCGTTATAATTTCTCACATTAGAGCTCTCGGCCCGACGTTTTTACTTTTCGCCTTTGAGAAGAGTATTTTTCACGGAGTTGTCGGAATATTGAATCCCGCGGCGCATAATGCTTTAGGACATTCTGCATTCTTAACATTGTACTTGCAGGACCATCTGGAGAAAGGGAATGAATTTCATTTTGTTGAAGAGAACAAGACAGCATTGTTAGCATATCTTTATCCTCTTTCATTGACTAAATCTGAGTTCCGAAATGTATGCATGAACAATAGTATATTTGGAATTTCGATGTACTTTCTTTGTACTTCATGTTAAAAGGGATAGTTTCGAATAAAAAACGCTTTAATCTTAAAAATTTATTGTTTCCCATGGAAGGCAGAATTGAACAATTTTTCTCCCCACCAGCAAACAAGAAATTTTTGAGAAAAAATCTTGTGGGTTACTTATATGTCCCACGTTAAAGACGCATGTAAACTAATTACTTATCTCCAATTTGTTAAACTGGACGGCTGCATGGGACCACTAGATGGGCCACTGTAGCCTTTTGGTACTGTCCGAGTTCGAAATCGTCGAACTTCAGGCTCGAGACCCGACTCCACCGAAAAACCATTGTTTAAGGGACCGTCGAGGCCGAATGCCCTTTCTCTGGTGTTTTGTGGAAGTTTGGAGAGGGGATGATAACTATGGTGTTGTCCTCCTCATCTAACTGTGGTTCAGAATTACGAATTCCGTCTTTAAATAACTTTGTTACTTTAAAGACGGAATAAACTAAATTGGGGCCACTAGATTGAAGGGGAGAGGTTAGGTCTCAAGCAAGTCGATTAAAAATGTCCTCCTTTTAACAGTCGAATAAATGAGTTTGTAAAAATTACGAATACGCTGATTGATTGCTAAAATAGAATATTTCTTTAATATAAACTGACAAAAGCATAATTTGTCAGGTCCTTATATTTTTTATTATGTTTACTTCATTGTTATAAAACCGAGCATGACTTTCAAGAATATCATGTGCAAACGTGAAGAGTGGTGCAAGAGTCATTTTTTTTCCTATACTGCTCTAAGCATATAACCGAGTCATAATAGATAATAAAAAAAGTATTCACAAAATTAAATAAATGAAGATTATTAGCTTAAAATAAATCTGACATTTTAAAAATATCTTAAGATGTGAAATCATAAGTTGATTATTTTATTAAGAAATGGTCCGATTATTTTCATTTCTTGGAATGACAAAACAAACGGAATCCCTGCTGTTGCAAATTCTCCTTATGTATTTTCAATATGGAGAACGGAATTCAGAACCTTGAGAAAATTCAAGAACAGACTATGATTTAATGGGAAACTGACAAGAATTGCTTCCGAGTTGGTATGAAGTGGAAACGAACATTAAACCTGCTATTCTCAGATTTCCAAATTTTAACTATGCCTGTGACATTTGTTCTCCCCCCTCCCCCCGCATTGATTATTAATGAAAATTTCATTTAAAATTATTTTTAGTAAACTACTATTTCTTTTGATAATAAATTTAAACCTATTTGAAGTAAATTTGTTTTAAGGGATTTCTAAGTGCCCATTTGTACATCTTAACGCAATTACAAAATGTTTTCTACTTATTGTAATTAATTGTTTTTTTCATTTGATCTCTGATTTTTTAATATATTATTATGGATTCTTGAACTCGACTATTTTTATAATTCTTTACGTCACCTCTGTATAATAAATATTTAATTTAAAGGAATTTATTAATCTATAATTAGGTAAAGAAAGTATTAAAGTGTTATTTAGGAATGAAAATTATACAAATATGTAGAAAATTACAAAGCTGCTGCATTTCATTATTTTATAATCATGGGACGAATTAAATGAAAGTTATTCAAAACTAGGCTGAATTCAAAAATTCTACTCATTTTAATTAATTTATTTTTCAACTAACATGTGTTTACATCAGAAAGATGTTTTATTTCTTTAAATTAGCTTGAATTAAAGCTAGATTGAAATATCAGATACGATGTCAATTTGCCTTTATATTTTCTCAGATATAATCCCCAAAATATTATAGAGTTTGCCTTGGAAAATTAGCATTCATTTTTAAGCAAATTAAAAGTTTCTGTCAAAGCTCTTCACCTTCCTTTGTGTCTTTAAATCTTATTAACTCTAATTACGGTTCAATGGAAAACCCTGATTCTTTGGAGGCCTTTTGTATTTTTAACTAGATGTGTTTCCAGCGTAATGACGGCGATAGAAATTGAAGTATTTCTTGTTATTTGCTTTACTGAGCTTCCTCATTCCTTGCTGAGCTCGAGTGTTGAATCTAGCGTGGTAATTCTCCCTTAATAATTGTTGGTATGTTGCTTACTTCATTTTGATTGGCTCACAGTGACATTCCCCTGCGAACGAATGAATGGGATTGGCAGAACAAGTGGTAACCTAGGATTTCCGAGTGGGCCTCTCTAACCTAATTGACTCTCACTAACGATCTGATATAAGCATTCCACATTCCGACGCAAACTGTCACTTTACAGGGAAATGCAATTTCTGGGCGTGTATATAATCGAAAGAGAATGTCGTGATAATAATTTCTTAACGTACAGAATTATTTTCGGCTTTAAACCTAACTTTTACCTCATTGTATTACAGTGTATCAGTTTCATCTAAATAAGAATGCTCATCAAAGTTATATGATTTTGTGTTTGATGTTTGAAATTCGTGCTAAGTAAATAAATCATCTGCTTAAACTACTGAATAGATTGTATTAAAATAGTTAAGAAATTTTTGATGGTGTGAATAAGTCTTGCAATCTTAATAGCATTGAGGAAAGTTTCCTATCATTTTAGAAAATGTTACTAAATTTACAGCTGTATTATACATTGCTTCTTCCTTACCTAATAAATGTTATGTTGTAAAATTTCGAATACTTTCTATCTATATTACTTCCAATTTTACCTCTGTTAAAAAGTAGCCTAATTAAGCATATTCTGCATTTTTTGTGGTGCTTAGTATCCTGTTACGTCTTTTGATATTTGATATTTTCATTGTCTCTATATATAAAATCCTGCTATTCTGATGCAAAAGATTCATTTAATAATTTGATTTTGTAGTGGAATGAAGATCGTTACGATCCATGCAGTGAAAGCAAATTGATGTATGTTTCCTGGAACATTTATTTATTTATCATATTTGACACAAAACAAGCATAAAACGTCAAGACAAGCCAAGAGATTAACTTCTGAATACTTTAACATAACAACAGCACATCTCATTATTTTCAATCGCAATGTTTTATGAAATATGTACCGTGTCAGGCATCGCCATTTAATGCAACTGCAGCAATTTCTAAAACCACTTTTCAATCAACATATTTCTTAATTTCATTGTTATATGAACTTTAAAATGTAAAAAAAAACTCTTTATTTATTTATTTATACCTGAAACAGTGCACTCATTGCATTCTCTAAAGCCATCTCTAATATATTTTATAGAATCCAAAACAATTTTATCTACTCTGCCGGCCTCAAATCACGCGACTTCATTACAGCATATACGCATGATTATTTAATAATTTTTTTTTTTTAAATCTTTGATCATCTCATCATTATGTGCCACTGTTATATACTATACTAACAGTAACTTTACTATCCTTATTGCACATTATCCCCATTATTTGACTATATGCAGTTTTCTCATATTTCATTTTAGTTTTGTTTTCTTAATTTCCTCGATATTTTTAAGAATAAACACAGCTTTAATTTATTGTTTGCCTGTCCTAGCAGTAAATTGCTGGTTTTTGATATAACGAATTCTTTTCCATTTTCGCTAGTCAATGTGTTTATTTTTGCAAATAAAATTTGCTATTGTTGGTTTTTGATGTAGCAAGTTCTGGTTCATTATGACAACGTACATTTTCTTAAGCAACATACAGATAATGCACGATCAACATAACTTTTCTGAAACGAAATTAATCATTCCAGATCTAAAAATAGTCTTACCCTGAATGTGAGTAGGAAATCCATTGTTCACTGGCTGACTATTAAATCGATCCTTAACAGAAAATGCTAACCAATTGCTTTCTTCAGTTGAATTTTGTGAATTTAATTCCAGCTTTTACTAGAATATTCTAAAATACATTAAAATTACTAGGAGATTGATAAACTGAAGAAAATCGGTATATTTTATTAATTTCAATTTTAGATAGAAACACCGGAAATCCTTATTTTATCTGTAACTATCTATTTACATCTGTTAAATATGAGAACGTTTCTTTAAAAAGAAAATTTGCATATAATGGAAAATTACTAAAATGCGTAAAAGTTAGTGTTCTAAAAGGCATTAAAAAATTTTTGCGAAGTTTTATGAAGTAATGAGGTTTTTGTTATAAATTGTATATAATTTGAAGATGCAAGTCAGCGCAAGAGGTTACCGAATTTTTTTCGCGTACTCTTTAATTGGCTCATATAATATATTTTTTTATTAATGGTATTATAATGTTTGTTATAAACTGCATGGAAGAGGCGTATAATTGTTACGGGAAAAAAATGTTAAAATATGATCTTTAGTGATTTTTTTCAGCTTTTAATAGCTGCGATGCAGTTAATGCACAAGTACCATTAAATCCAATATATGTAATTTATTCAAATATAGTTCCAAAAATCTTTTTTCCCGAAGTGGTTTGAAATAGGAAATCTATCAAAATCACGAATCCGATTTTAATAATCACGAGCTTTTTTTCTTCGTGTACGACCAACAAGAATTACTCATTTCTCATATAGTAAATATATTTACTACTTGCAGTAAATAAAATGTTTATAAAAAATGCTAAATATATGACATGCTGTACTAAATTTTGGTGGCTTAATTAGCATTTATGGTTGTGTTTATTACACATTTTGAAGACGCCTCTGCAGGAAATAGAAACATAGCGTGGAATTAGTTATCACCTCTGTCTAATTTTTGTTACGTAGTTCTAACATAGAAACATAGAACATTGTTCTATTTTTTTAACCTTTTTATTTGAAATTTATGTGGTGTAAATTTTAACTTAACTAGAAAAATATTAATTAAAAAATCGGTAGAAAAAATATATGATGATGGTTCTAGTTTAAATGTACAGAAAAACTTTAGAGTAATGCTCTAAAATAATTTGGAAAGGATATTCTTACTGAATTCCACCGCCGAATTTCATTTTAGTATGGGTGCATTGCACGAGAACACAATTAGTAGGTCTCTGTAGTAAACGACGACATTTAGTTACATGAAGACAGGACAGCAGTTTACAGAAAACAAATATTTACTGCCAAGACGAACATACAGCAACGACAGTAGACCACAAGCAGTAACAACATCCACAGCAAACAAAGTGACTAGACAGCATTCAGCAGGAGAGGGGGCCCTCGGAGCTTTGCTCTCTGGTCTATACAGACTCTTCTGTCTCTCCTCGTTTTAGCTGCCAGTTCACTATTTCACACAATTGGCTACTATACACAAGATACGACACACAACAATTCAGAACTCCGCCGTTGTTTTGCAATCATCTCGAAGATTCGTTACTTGCCGGAGATTTGAGTAATATTCACGACTTCGAATTTACGACAACTACTCCATAGGCCTTTTATAGTTCCCAGGAGTTTAGGTGAAAAGTTTCTAGACCAATCAGAGCGTATCTGGGTGTATCTCGGTTCCTATTGGATAAATCGTCAAAATATTCAAAGTTTCGAAAATTATCCATTTTGTCGCCAAATGATTGCCAAGTTTGACGCCAAGTTCTTTGTTGACTAATGCGACATCCGATAGCATCCAATACAGATGACTGTAAATCAGTCTTTTTTATGACAACACTATTTGTTTTGAAAAGCAAAATTACATGTTCGTAACAATATTGTGATTAGAAGATTCGAAGCATGGGCTTTAGTTTTGTATTTTTAATTTTTTGAGGAAAAAAATGATTTAAAAAACCTTTAAAATTCATGAAACTACGTTAAGCACTCAAAATGGAGTGAATTAGATTCATATTGGTTTAGCTGTAACCAGTGTAGAATCAATATTTTTCGACAATAATTAGAAACTTTAGTATGGGCAAATGCATACAAAAACAGACTAAACCACATAATGCCATTCCAAAACTTGAATTTTTGTTATGCCGAAGCTAAAATTTTATGCCTTATTCTTAAGACTAAAATCATAATAACAAACGAAATGAAATAAATTCAAAATATTAAATGAAATTTTTGGATGTTAAATTTTAAAATTCCAACTTCTGGATGTCTTTAGGCATCTTTACTGCCTGTGTGGCAAATATCAAGATCTACGCACGCACAGTTCATACTATTTATACTCGCCTAATAAGGTGAAATAGGTTATTGTTTTCGAGTCTTTTATATATGTCAGAAGCAAATATAAAAAAGCCAGCATTTAATTATTAGAAAACATCAGTATTACATGATCTCGTGAATTAATTTCCTTAATAAGTTAATATCATTAATACTGTTAAGAATTGATTTCAAATATGAGTTAAATCTCTTTAAATATTTTGTTGTAACTTTTTACTTTTTTCATTTGTTTATTTTATATTTCGTAAAAGAAGAATTCACGTAACCTGAAATTTTTTTATTGTATCTATATATTCTATTATATTCTTCCTTTACATGCTGGATTTGATTTACGAATGAATTAATTTCTACTACAAATATCTCTTTTATACCGGAAATTTTGTCTATCCAATATTGAAAGGGGAACGATGAAAGATGCCACTTCCATATTAATATCACCCTCACTTAGTATCTTAGTATCTCACCTTAATATCACCCTCACATTAAAAATGCGTTTCTCGGAATAAGAATATGAATGTTCTACTTCCATTATCATTTTAATGTTTCCAGCTAAGACTACCCTAATGAAAGTGAATGCGTTGAATGCAAAATTAGATCTCTTTATGTTACCCTTCGAACGCCGCTGGGATAGTGAAAAGTCCATTCATGGCTTGTATTGACGATTCTAAATAAGTTTATTTTTGTGTAATCATAAATATATTTTAATGGGAAACTTTTTCATACATTATGAAAAGTACAGTTTATTTTCCCCTTAGATTACTTCTAATGTATATATATTATCTTATGTTATTTCTGAATATGTAAATTTTATGTTATTGTACAGAGCAGAACAAAATTTTGCCGCTTCGTGAATTTCATAATAATTTTAATAACTTGTAATTGTGTCTATACTATTTTATGTATAATTTTTCTCCGTTTAATGTATGCGAATCGCTTGAGAGATTTGTATTTGGTGATGTTGGGATAGAGAATATGTTTTAAGTAATAACTTCTGATATGTTTTCGGCTTTCCTTATCGAATTGATATGAATATGGCAGAAAACGGATTTTGATTTATTAAACTGTCCAATTAATATAAAAATTATTTATTAGGATTAAATTATATACGAACAAAAAAATGCAAGTAAATGTACATCGGCCATACATTCCTAGCTCGTCTGGCGTATATTGAAACTAAGTCGTCCCAATAGGTGGTGTTTCAATTAATCTCATCGGAGCAACTCCTTTTCTGGTTCTGATTTCCTTTTATTGAATTAACTCTTTGCACTTGGAGAAGTCATTCGATGCGTAATTATTCATCTGACATAAAGACTTGTTTATTGCTCCGAAAAATAAATGTATATAATGATTTTAAATTGAATTTTTCCGTTTAATTGTTCTGCACCATTTTGCCATTCTCTAACTTTTAACGATTAAAATTGAAAAATAAATAAACGGAATGTCAAAAAGATGGTGAGTGAGAGTGACCATCTAGAGTAAAGGGTTAAATATGGTGTGAACTGTAGAGTCGTTGACTTTGCATGTATAGTTTTCAATTAGACAGTGATTTATATTGTCTTAAATTTTAAAAATTAAAACAAACTTAAAGCTAATAGACCTGTTTATTGAAAGAATGATGTGCCCTTTACCACACAATATCCAGATATGCTAATAACTACCACTTATTTTATTTCAAATTCGCCACAGATCTGATTCTTGCTACTTTTTATTTGTTGAGAGCCGTCGAAACAAAACAAAAAAAATCAATTAATGAAAACAATATCGAGAATTCTTAAAAGCAAGATCTGAACATCACGAAAGAAAATATTGTTTGGTCATGTATCCATCACATTCAGAACTTCTTCGAGATTTATTCTTTGTGTTTAGCCTCTCCTGTTAAATCGCAGAATGTGTTTCCGGAAATTATAGTTGGAATCTACATTTGATGAAAACCCCGGAAGATTTATGATGTTTCCTGACGAAGATTTATGTTCCTCTGAAGAGCCTTGTCACTGCACCGGTTCTTGCATTTCCAGTATATTTGTTTTATTCCTTGTTTTCCTTATTGTCTTTTACTCTTGCAAAGATTATTTCGCAGTTTGACGATTGCAATTACAGTTGCATTCCTTTAAATTCCTTTTTTTTTAAATCTAAAATTAGTTTAACGTTTCACAATACACATTATGGGATATATCGTAGTATACAATATTGTTAAGTAAAATAAGACATGAAGACATCGGGTTAAAATGTGTTTAATCGTGTCAAAAACGAAACTATTTGTGAGTTTATGAAAAATCGCAATATTTTGTAGTTAGTTTACGGCAAAAAGAAGCAAATGGTTTATTCAAATGCACTTTACACTTCATTTGGTTTTCCATATAAAAGTGAATTTGTTTCTCAGAGTCCTCATTGTTACGACTCTACAATGTTTCTAACTATGCTTAACTATTCTTTTCTTGTTAAATGTTATTATGAATGCAATAGCATTAAACGACGTTTCTTGCTGAGGTATCGTTGAGTAAGAGGAATGCGCCGAAGGATATGCTAAGATTTCTTGATGAGAATACAGTAATGAGATTTAACTTGCTTTCAGAAAATTATAAATGCCACATGGAATATGTTTTGTAACACATTTAAGAAACTGTTAAACACAATTTAAAACAATGTTTTCATGTCCTATTTTATATTATTATGTACAACGTCATTTTTCCCCTGGTGGTAATTTTTTGAACTTTTTCTTTTTCTTTTTTGTGCTTTAAAGATATATTTCACGATCTTTTTCAAACTATTACCAAGTTTGATAACATTTGGTCCAGTAGTTTTCATTTGATGACTATTTCAAAATAGAACTTTAATTATAATCACTCTTTGTGATTTTATAGATGCTGAAATTTATGTTTAGCTAAAAGTAAACATTTACACATATTTAGTATGATAAACAACGTGCAAAGAATTTATCATAAATCATTTTTAACCAAATCCTCCTCCATTCTATCTTAAATAGTTTGTAAGATTAAAATTAAAATTTATTGAACAAGAAATTGGCACATTAGTATTTTCTACTTTTCGTTCTTTCTGAATAAATTACACTTAATTTTTTTTTTTAAATCGTTTCTAATATTTACACTATAATTTGGTAGCAACAATTTCAAAATTAGGTAACGTAAGGTCTCATAATGCAGAATAAGTCTATCAGATTTTCCATTAAATCAAATTCTTTTTGCTCCTCTAAATACAGTTGGAGGTATTATTTTCTTTAGCAGTTTGAATTATAATGAATATCTATATATTCACGAATGACAGATCTTTGCCTTGATTGTTTTAAACTCTCTATTATAAAAATAATAAGAGAATTTTCCATGCCTTTTAGTATTTGAACTAAAGTTTTTTCAATTTACTATCGTTTTTAAAAATTTCTAGAATTTTTCTTTTTTGGATCCTTTGGTAGATTTGATTAAAACTCAACAAATTCTTCTTCTTATAAGAATGAGATTTTTCAAATAAATATTCAGATTTTATTCCGCTAAAATTCTGTATTCTTCAAGCAATTTAACTTTATCAACAAACTTGAAACTGTTAGTAAAATTTTCTTTGCTATATATATCTATGTGTAATATCTTTTATTTTCATAATATTTTGTGATAAAATGATATTAATCATGTCATATGAAAACCCTATTTTGTATAAATCATATGAATTTTTTTTCTAGACAGCTCTTTTTTTTCTCTCTGATATTTAAATTCATTTCTCTTTGTCTTTTAAATATTATCTCACATTCGAAGAATTGCAATAAGAAAGAATAAAGAGACATGATTGCAATCGATAAGAAAATTTGAACTAAGAGTTTAATCCACAATTTTATTTGGGGAATTGGTAACTTTTTAAAAGAAAGTGCTTGTATTCTGAGAATCAAATCTACTAGTTTATTACAAAATTTTACTATATCAGGCATAAATCATTCTTTGCATGTTCAGGGCTCTTTATATGTGTGCATCGCTTTATGAATATTTCTTTGATCATATTTTAATAACTATATATTTATTTTAATAAATAAATATTTACTAAAAGACTGCCCAGTTTTTTTATTGGATATAAAAATAACAAATACTGAATTTTCTTTACTCTATCATTATATGATTTGATAATTTAATTTGTTTTTCTTAGTTTCTATATATACAGCCAATGTTTTGTACCTTTTACAAATTACTTTGTGCTTGTGAAAGCATCTCAAAAGAGTTTTCAGTAACCCATTTATGCGATCGTATTAAAATTAAGGGAGTGATATTCTGTACATTCACGATAAAAGTTCAGCTCAAATTTCAAAATAGGCAGCCAAACCTAAGTAGGTTAAGCTTCATACATTGAAGACGGCACACTGGAAAGATATATAAAGCTTTTCACCGAGGATTTTGAACTTTTTCATCTCTGTCGGTATATTTTGTGGGTAAGTCTTAAAAGAAGTCGCATACCCTAAAGGCTTATTGCATGGAAAAAGCTTTAAGTTGCTGTTTCGATTTGTTTCAGGAGAAAAAAGGATTACCCCCGGGATTACTATGACTGCTGCTGTAGTGGCCTCTTTTGCTGTAGTGGAAATATTTCTTGTATCGTAATGAATGTTCGTATTCGAGATTTTATTTAAAAGACGAAGATTGCTAGTGCTCATTTGTTCCTTTTTAAATTAACTTTATCTGGTTGGAGTTTTTTCGGATATTGAGTATGTATATTGAAATTGCATGTGCTATTGAATTTTTCTGAAGAAATTCAAGAACCGGATATTCTTCCTATTTTTTTACAAAGTTAAAAAAAAAGCTGCTTTTTTTACATAAGTTAATACGATTATGTTGTTGATATTTCTGTTACCAAAAGTCAATGGATGCTTAATTTGTAAATTCCATTTGGATGTTTTGCACATGATCAACGCAAAGGACTTGTTTCAATTAAATTTGTAGTTTTACCTTTAAAAAATGTACTTTCCTGTGGAAAAAATTCAGTCCTTTAAATGGGACACAAAATACAATTATTCTTTTCAGAGTCAGTATTTAAGTTCAGGGTGTCGCAAATTAAAGTTACCCCATTCAGAGCTACATACCGCCGTAACTATTCGTCCGAAAATTCTGAAATTTTGAGTACGCCCTAATAAAGGGATCGGAAAAACATTTTGCTATAAAAAAATTAGTTCCAAATGTTTCCTCTAGACGGCGTATTATTAACTATTTTATTATTATAATTACACATTAACTTGGAAATTAATCCAAGTCATGTTCGATATGATGGCTACCATTGTCAGCTACCCTCTGAAATCTGAAAATGGCATGTTCAACAGTAGAGCGTAGTGTCTGCGTTGAAATATTGATCATTTGGCGGCAAATACGTTCTTGGGTTGTCACGGCCAACCACATCCTTCAAATATTCCCAGAGCCAAAAGTCGCATGGATTAAGGTCTGGGAATCGGGTTGGCCAAGCATTATTGATGTGGTGGCTTATTACTTTTTCTTCTCTAAAATGTGTTTTCAGAATTTTTTTACACAATTTATAGTGTGTGAAGTTGCACCATCCTGCATAAAAAGCGTTCGGTCAAGAGATAAGCATGATTGTAGTGCCGGAACAACTGCATTCTCCAACATCGATGAATATCGCTCTTTCATGATAGTGCATGTCACTGCACCTGATGGAGTTTGTTCCTCGAAGAAGTACTGCTCCGAAATAAAAGAAGCATTAAATCCACACCATACCGTTATTTTCGGTGAATGTAACGGAACATCTAAGGCAGAGCAAGGATGTTCTGTAGCCCAAATTGTCCTGTTATGCGTATTCAACGAGTCGTCTAAATGGAAATGATCTTCATCGGACAACAAAATATTATAAAGCCAGTCAGAATCGACCTCACACCGAGCAAGAAACTGCAGTGAGAACGTTAAGCATGCGTTAAAATCTTGTGGATGTAGCTGATGAGCAAGCGAGATTTTGTATAAATAATATCGTAGGATATTCCTGAGGGTCTTATGCGCAGTGGAACTTGGCCTATCCAACACTGTTGCGACATAGCGAACACTACTGCTAGCCATGAAATTTGATGTTTTGTTCTCTTCCACTTGAAGTGCAAAAACCTCAACGTCTTCTGAAGGAATTCATTTTCTTCCTCTTTCAGGACGAACACCCAGCGATTCTGTTTTTTCAAATTTCGTAATCATTTTCTTTAATCTTGATAATCTTGAGACGTCATTGGACCTGTTCGAAGATCCTTTAAGGCTGCTGGTGCTGAATCGTAGTTTTGATAAAACAGTTCGACTAATAAAGCGCAAGATTGCAAATTTAAAGTCATTTTGAGTCGCGAACACATTCGCATGAAGTTTTCAAAGAATGCATTCCCTTTTATACTTACTAGCTGTTAAGTGACGTTGCAACATTTGCATATGCTGTAGTTTTAAATGTTTGGTTAGTTGAATTAACCTCGCACTAGAGCTGCGCATTGGGTTTTTGGCGACGGTTCGAGATCTATCGCGTAGGACAGGCCCGTTTTACATAAATACGCCCTCTAGTGGCGACGTTTGGAACTAATTATTATTTTTTAAAGCAAAATGTCTTTCCCATCCCTTTATTAAGGCGCACCCAACATTTCAGAATTTTCGGATGAATAGTTACTTCGGTATATAGCTCTGAATAAAGTAACTTTAATTTGGGACAGCCTGTTCAAAAATGTTTTAGAAAAATCAAATGAAAATCTGAGAGTTTGCGTGTAAATTTTAAAAAATTCTCCTTTAAATAGACGTATCGCTAAACGATACATGTTTTTTAGAAATTATTATTATGTATTAAATTGCCTCTTGCTAAATGTTTTGTATTTCTGAAGTAACAGAACAGTTTTTCTTTTTCTTTTATCTGACTAAAGGTTGAGGTGTATATAATCCTTTCGGTACATTCGACGTATCACAACTTTCCATGTTTGTTTGAATTTTTGTCTGATATATAATATAACATTCTAATTAGCTTAATTTATTTAAATATCATGTAGCAAATATTTTGAATAATAAGAAATAAATGAATCTTACTTAAGAACTACTGCTTTCATATTAAATTAAATGCGCTTCAAGTTGAAAAGTCGTTTCAATATCAATGTGTACTCAAAGGGTTTAAAATATCAGAACCATTAAAGCAGGCCATAATCGTGTGCCATTTGCAAGTCTAATTGCATGTTTATATTACCCTCTTATTTATGCCATGTATTGTTTAATATAAAGCATACCGGTAAGAAAGTTTTCTTACTGGTACGGTACTTAAGTTTTCTTGTCATGAAAGTATGAATTTGATAATAATAATAAAAGAAAGTAATTAAGTAAAGCAAAATCGAAGTTTTTAATGAGCCATTTTTAATGTAACCGATCCTGTAGTAAATAGTTTTATTTCTGCGATGGAAAGTGACTTTTTTCTCGATAAATCCATCCAGCCTTCCCTATCAACTTTAGTTTATTTTCACATTGATGATGAACATTTCAAGGTATATATATATTTGAATAAAAAGCTTTTAGTTAATGTTTTATTTCTATTTCAGTCAATTTGTTTTCATTTTTAACTTAAATTTCAAGAATTCAATATTCTTAAGTATATTTTTTCCTTTCAGTAAAATCTCCGCATTAATAATACATCATTTTTAAAAGCCAAGAAAATTGTTTACTTGAATTGTATTGTCTAGAACTAAAGTAAATTTAGTTTCAATTTTTTTATTTTATTAATTCATCTCTGTCCACTTATGTAATTGAAAATCTCTTTCCGTTTTCAGACTTCAGTGTGGAGTAGGTTTCACTGGAGAATTTTATATTTCGATTAAGTTTCATTTCGTTGCTTTTATTAATAATGGCATTCTTTTCTCATTGTTGTTCTTGGGTCTTATCGATTGTTTCAGTCTCTTTTTTTCTGAGTTAATCATATTATGCAAAAGTCAGACATTGGCTGTTGTTATAAAAGGCTTTTTTTCTTTTGTATTCCTTTAATGAAAAGAATACTCAGCATAATTAGCTTTTAGTTTTCTTTAGCTGCGGCTGTTTTTCTTTTTGCTTTTTTTACTTTGAGTAGCATATGATAGATATTTCGAGTCTTCTAAGCAATGTTGAGTATGCGTTGTTGTTTCATATGCATAACAATTCACTTCAGTGCAGAAGAATTTTAACATATACTCAATTGTCTCTTAGTTATTAATCTTACTAATCTACAGTTTTATATAGATAAAATGAAACAATTACCGTTGATGGAAGTGTTGGAATTTCTTTATGTAACTGAAAAATTTATTTCATATACTTAATGTTTCCTATAGGGTTCGAGAATCCATATGGGGCACACCTCAGTTCCATCCAGATTATCGATGCTTCTGCAGTTCTTTAAATAAAAACAATCAGGAAAGCATTTAAACCGATCGAAGAGAGTTTCTTGCTGTTGTCTTTTGAGGCGAAGCTGGGTGAGGGTAGGGGACAATCAATGGACTTTTGGGCGTTCACCCTGCAGCAAATGTTCGCAGAATTCCCAATGGACGAATCACTCATTTTCAGTACATGGCCCACTTTGGCAATCTCCTTCTTAATGCATGGCGAAGGAGAAAGTGCCTCGTCTACTTTGTTATCGATCTTAAATGTTACCTTTATGGTTAGATTGAGCTTAAGTGAAAAATGTGAATATTTCTGAGCCTAGTACATATCTCTTTCTTGTTGTAGCTATTTTCTGTATACATTTCATATTTAAACTGAAATTGCCTGCTAGAGTACAATCAGGATTTTAATTAACTTCTTGATAATGAAATAAAGCATCCCTTTTTTTTTTACATATTCTTTGCTAAGATCATTTGAACAGTTGCCAGTTGCTTTTCTGCAGGATTTTCAAGCTCTTTTGTTATTAAAGTACTACTTAAAAGTAAGACATAAAGAAGAATAAAATAATTTTGACTTCTTTTAATAATCTCATATACGAAATATACAAGGAGAAGGTTCTGATAATAAAAAAAAAACTCGGACTCGAAATTTTCACATTTTGTTTGTCTAGGAAGACGATAATTCAAAAACACTGCCAGCTAGATACGTAAACTTTGGTATATAGTTGTTGCCTCAAATTTGTAGATATCTGTCAAATCTTGAATAAAATCCTTTCAGAGAAACACTACCTGCTTGTTTGTTCAAATAAACTTGTCTTTAACATGGTAATTTTAAAATGTAAAGATTTAAATAAAATTTAGTATATATAATCGGTATTTAAAATATAGATATGTGTTAGATTTGGAACTCTATCCATCAACGTATAATCCAGAACGTTCATTTGTCGAAACAAAAAATTACATTAAGTGTATTTTTTGCGGAATACGGCTTAAACTGCTATCTAGAAAGATTTTAAGGTCTTAAAAAATATGTAGAATTTGATTAAAAGAAGTCACCACAATGCCTTACGGGCTCTTGCAAATTGAAATATGTGGCGTTTCTTGTTTAGCAACAAGATATTACCTAATTGTCGTTTATAGTAACACATTTGTATTTGCTAAACAAGAAACCTCAAATGCCCAGGGCAATTTCTTTTGTGCCAAGCAACAAAAGTTGATTTTTTCAATGTCGAGTTGCCTTTTCGGGATTATGGCAGGAATCCTCAACATCCAGTTCTGTTAGTTGTTCACTTCACTTCACAACAAACTCCATTTATGAATATCATTTGCAGAGATTTCTTAGGGATTGTGAATAAAATTCTCTGAATTTACAGCAATAGCTCCAAAAATTTCTGATCAAACATACTAATTTCAGATTCCGACCCATTGTTGAACATAGATTTTGTTATGAAATAGATAAAAAAAATATGTTTTTATAGCCACTTCATAAAATTTAGCACAGTTTTTAAGAAACTTTAATAACTCTCATGTATATTCTGTGTTACTTATAATATTAGCCTTGATTATGAATAAGAGTACTAAATTGAGTAATGATAAGCGATGTGCCGCTTTCTCTGGTTCAACCTAAACATAGTGATTCTTCAAAACCAGCATTGTATTTATAATTCAAATTTTTTATCAGTTACAAAATGGCTCTCACCTTCCTGTCCACCAATTCATCCAATTTTTGTCTTTTGGAGGAACATTCTGTTTTTCAAAGTGTGACGAATACAACCATGACACCTTTATTATTTATTTCCTATAAAGCGTGATTCCGCTTTCTATGACAATTTCTCGTATCTTATTTAAGGTACTTCGAACTATTGTTAAAATGCTTATGAGTTTTAAAAGAAAAATTGGAAGAAAAAAAAATATTTCCTCGCACATAAAATAAAATATCTGACATTATTTCCAAAAATATGAGTGTATTTAAAAAAATAATCTGAATTCCAGTTTTATTATTTAAACGGTTCGGAGTTTAAAATTTTTGCGTTGTGTCTTTCCCTCATTGTAGAAATTTTACATTATTTATTTCACTTTGCTTCTCATTTGTTTACTTCCTTTGCTGAATAGTTCGCGTGTTGCACTGTGTTGCGTGCGAAGCAATTGCTGAAAATATCGAACGTTTAGATTCATTTGGCTGAAAAGAGAAAATGAAGCATGAGAAAACGCATTCGTGCTAAATGGTGAATTATTTTTCCTTTCTGTGCGAATTCGTAATTACGCCTTGAAATTTAAGATTATGATTAAATAGTGTAGACGAGATGATGGTATGAGAACTTTCGAGAATGTTATATTAATTTTTTGCTTTAGATTTTTCCATGTTTTACCCAAAATATATTTGATTCCTTTTTTCCCCGACATGAAATCTCCCGAAACAGGCGTGCATATTGTTACTGAAAATACTCTAGTCCGTCTGGTGGAAAAAACGTTGGTTCATCTGGTGTTATAGAAATATACTGTATGAGCAAGGATTTATTCGACATGAAAGCACGAATGGCAAAGGGGAAAGGAAAAAAAAATAGACGAAACATACAGCAAGCAACACCTGCAGAAATCAACAACGCCGAGGTCGCAAACCGCAACAACATCAAGGGTTCAAAATGAACTCTTATAAGAAAGAATTCGCTCAACTATTCTCTCTCGACTGACTACTAATTTCAACGCTGTATCTCGATTTTTTATAGTTCTCGTGACATGCAAAGGTTCTTCCGAAAACATATCTTTTAAACGTGGTAACGTGAAATTTATAGCCGTTCCATGAAGGCTTGTTTTTGTCGACATATGACTATCAATTAGGGGGGATGACATTGACAGCTATTAAAATATCTGTAAAACATTCTCCCTTACCGTGATACTCTTCGCCATCGGTAGCGATTTTACAGATTCGTCATTAGTTAGATTTACCATGAAATGTCAGGATTATGAAGAAATTATTTCAAAGTTTCTTGTAATTTGAGTTGATGTTACTCCCTAATGTTTGATTGGATCTTAAATGAATTAATATCTTTATAAATGCAAATATTTTTTCAATGTAGTTTGAGATTATTCAACTATCAATATTTAGAGTTAAAATTTTAAAAAGCAAATATGATCTAGATATAAAGAATGAATTGCTGCGGTCCTTGATTTAAGACAGGAATAACCAACGGACTATGATATATAAATAATAAATATATAAATCTTTCCTCCTGTTTTCAGTCGAATGAAAATAGCAATAATTGCTTCTTATAAGAAACGATAAAAGATGACGTGTAGAAGATACCACTCATGTATATTTACATTAAAATCAATCGTATTCGTTGTTACCTTTCACCATTTATTATTTCGTTAATATAACAAAAGTTTCCGAATCTGTTTTATTTTTAATATTATTTATTTCGTGCGTTATTTTTTTCCCCTTAATAATTTGAGAAGAGTTTTAACTTGTTTAATTTTCCAATTCTAAAATTAAATTTGAATCTCTTAAATATCATAAATTCTACCAAATCGGATACTGTATAGGATTAAAAAACAATCTTTCTACGAACTGCATATTAGAATATATGTTCGAATGTATATTTCTTCTTACCCTTACATTTCTGTCCAGAAATGTAAGGGTAAGAAGATTCCGCACTCCTACGCTCCCTCACCATTTCCTGTTTCCCTTTTCTAAAATCTAAGAAGCTGGTGGATAATGCAACTGATATGAGCTTTTGAATAAGAGATCACAAGTTTTGATTAAAAAAAAAACATTAGGGACTTTTTACACCCATGATTTTCAGTGAAGAATTATTCGTTATACATATTCTCTTCAATGACATATTTGAATTATCTATTTTCATTCGATTTATAAAGTAATTGAACTTTTAATAATAGTTTTGCACCGGCAGTATTGTTCGTTTTAGATACCGAGATAATCATATTTGCAATGATTTTACTTCACAAAGGATGGGCACATTTCTTTAATTCTGTATTATTATTTAAGCCATAGATTCCCAACGTGGGCGATAACGCCCCCATGTGGATGTTTGAGACTTTCGGGGGGGGGGTAAAAGACCCAGAGAAAATTAGGGGGAGTTCATATATGGCACGGATGGGAGTGGGAAGTTTAACCAAATATAATCTAAAAAAGACTCAAAAATCACGCTAATAATTCATTTCTATCACGTTTGTAGAAATTCATATATTTCGGTATGAGATTTTACTGTTGAGAAAAAGTGATAGCCCTCTGGTATATACAACTCTGTAGCTTAATGTACCAAAGCAATTTATTTATTTAGAAAGCAATAGTTAATTATGGATTACTTCTTTTCATCAAAAACCCAGCTTGTCCTTGTAACAGGTTAACTAAAACTTTTATTCCTCTTTTTTAAATAAAGAAGAAACTCAGTAGCATTTCAATTCCAACAATATTATATCTAATGGTTATTTTTTAAAAAATTAATTCTTGTTTTCACCATGCATTATGTACGCTCTTATTTCTCTGGAGTGGGAGGGGGGCGGTTTTGAAATATTTACGAGAAAAGGAGGCAGGCACCAGTTCAAAAACGGTTGGGTACTTCTGATTTAAACCGTTACTTTTGTTCACGTAGATTCATTTTCTTTCGACTCTCCGTCCTGTTTTCTTTCTTTCTCTCCCCTCTCCCGTTCTTATCGTTTGGATCATGCTATTTTATTTTGATTCCTTTGATTGGTTTTAATGTGAATAAGAGTTCAATTTATTGCCGAATGGAAACATTTCATTTCACGCTTATTTCGATGGAATAATTGTACCCTGACGCATGCGCGGTACAGCGGAGTTTTTTTTTTCGCATTTAAAAATTGATAGCGATTATGGCCAGAGCTGAAGAATTGTTGTGTTTGTGGTCACTCCGTTAACGCCTGAAATCGTCATTCTTAGCAGGATGAAATAAAAAAAATAACCCACTAAGCCGCTTTATCTTAGATGACTTTTCTACTATTTCGACCAATATTTTTACTCACACTGGCAAATATTAAGTGCAATAAAAACATCTTTTAAATGGTAGGTGGGTGAACATAGAATTTTAAATGTCATGATGCATGGAACTATGACAAATTTCACCTTGGATGCGCCATCCATTGCAATTTCTTTATATATCTAAATTTCGATTTAGGTTTTGGGTTGCAATTTTAAACACCTTTTCGAAATTCAATCGATGTGTAAGAAATGAGTTTGTTTCAAGTAATTTATTTTCTTTAAATTGACTTGTTCTATATATGGAATCTATATGTGTGTACCATATATGTATTATGACGCCCAAAACAGTTTTTTTCTCGACCGTCAAGTTAATGGATTTTGCAAAGATGAAAATAGACTGTTACAACTAAGCGAAGTGTTTCAAATTTTTTGAATAATGGGTGGAAGGTGTCATTTTCCCCTGATCCACATGATCTTATCTGATCGCAGTTGTATTTAGTCGTTTTATTTATTGTTGATGTCCTTTTCAGCACTTTATTGAGTCCACACCGCCATGACATGATGAAAGATTCGCCCGCCATGAAAAAGATTTCCCTGATGTTTGCGAAACCTTTATTTTTCTTAACTTTGGGATAAAATGGGACTTCCGTAATCCCTGTTTCTAAAAACATTTTTCTTTTGCTACTTTTGGGAATACCGCACGTTCGCAAAGCAATATCCTGGATATCCCTTCGTGCATTTCTTGCAATTTCGCTTTTCTTCAGAATATTTCTTTTAGAAAGGATGAAAGGAGTTGACTGGCATTCACTTTCACCGTGGATTTATTAAGCGATGAAATATGTGACGAAAGGGATATTTTTACAACATAATTCCTAATTCTTTGTGTTTTCACATTCTTATTTTCTTATAGTGTTGATTTTTTTATTAACATCCGCCAGACTAAAATAATATTAAATATTTTTTAGGAATTTTAACTATAATCTGACATTCTTTCTTTCTTTTTTTTTTCCTTTAAATTTGTCTTGTGCCATTTAATTAATATTTTTTAAATGGTAACAGAGGAATTAAAAAAAAGTTTACATGCAGAATGTGTATTTACTATTCGTTTTAGTATCCTGAGATGACCACTTTAATAGTTATGTAAATAAATCTTGGTGTCTAAAGTATAAATGCTTATCAAATTTGAAACATAGTTAAATGATAAGTCATCTGTTGATCTGTGTTTTTGCATGCATATAAATACTTAAATCTTTGAATTTTGTTATTAAATCTTGTAACTACAACTGTAATATAGTGCCAAAATTTTGTGTCAAAAAGGCGAGCAAAAAGTACACATTCTTACAATAGAGTCAGTAAAAGGGCGGCTAGATTCAAGCCAACATTCTGTATTTCGAAATTGTGATTTTCGAATTTCTTTGTCAGTGAGTATGGGAGAAACTTCTGAGTGGTTTTAATTCTTATGCTTTATATACAGTCATCTACACTCTGCAGTTCTTTCAACCATTCCTGTTCAAATTTAATTTTTTTTTTTTTTGTTATTTCTCATTTTCTGCCTTTATTAGCTTATCTTGGTTTTGGTGATCAGTCATACTATCTAGATCATTTATGTATAAGATGACTGTATACTCTATACCATTAAATATTATATATACATTTAAAAAGAGAATGAAACTAGTAAGCAATTGACCAGTCCTAACCATAGGATCAATTTCGCAATTACCTTTATATAAGCTGTCGAATGTCGTTAGCTTATGTTTTACACTTTCACTTTTTAAGGGCAATAAAAAATACATATCTTGCTATTTATTCATTATGCTTTCTGGAAAACTTGTGCAAAGTTCCCAATCATACCCATTATACTTTTTATGCATTTTTGCATTTTATTTGAACGACTGATTTTTTGGCCTTCAAGATTCGTCGCCTACACGTTTCCTCTACATTTCTTACATTTTTACTCATTAAAACTTAGACCTGTTGTCATTCTCATCTATTGAACAAATTTTGGTCACTGGTTGGTATTGAAGTATTTATTACCCACCAGAATGTTCTATATTTTCTGCATCTTTTACATATATTATCATTATCGTACTTTTATTATGCTTTTGTTCCTCGACTAATCTCACGAACTGTAATTTTTTTATGCTGGCATCTACAGCAACCATATTGTTGACAGCAATATAGCTGCCTGACGAATTTGAATGAAATAAGTCTTTCTGAAAAAAAAAAGTAATGTAAATCATGACTGCATAATTTTATCAGAACTTTGTTAATTTGTTACATATACGTGCTAAATACAGAAATTTCATTCAGCGAAAATCGGTCGATTTCTGAGGTTAAGTACTTTTTGTTTTCTTTGTGTTAAAGTGTCTTTCGAAAATGGAGAGTACAGAAGTATCTAAAGATCGTAAGCTTTCATACAAAATGAAAACTTGATCAATTTTCCCATATAATATTTTATTTAGTGAAAAAAAAAGCTGCTAATTCTTATTTTAACATGAATTAACGTTATGAACTAACGAACCTTGTAATTTTATTCAACTGATATTACAAGCGGATGATGAGCATAACTGCGCTTATCATCCAGATTATAACTTCTCGTTGTCTTGGGCTGTAGCGCGGAGCCCCATCATTTTCATGCGGCAAAATGTTAAAGCGATTCCTGGATTAAATTGTGCTTTGGGGTATAAGCATATTATAACGCTTTTGACATCAATTCCATGGTCTGGAATTTATTCCAGAATGGACATTCCAGGTAATGCATTAATTTCTATAATCAATATTTAACACCGAATATATGATTAAAAACGCATGAAAATACAATTAAAACACCATTCTCCTACTCTCCATTACTCTACAAATGAATGTTAAAAATCATGATAATTCAGTTGCTGCTTGATAAAAATAGGCTGGTACAATATCAATAGTAAATTTAATTGCGAAATTTACTCAAGATGTAGAATTTAATTATTTTTGTTATTATATTTTTACTAATAAATGCGGCAAAATAGGTTCTTATCTACTTTGCTGTTAACTTTGGTATTATTATTTTGATGTGTTTACAAAATGTCAGAATAGACCATTCGAATTGCATACATCGTTCCTTTATTTACCTCCGAAATATATAGGTGTTCCAAAAGTTTCTTTCTCATCACGTTATGAATGGTCTTAATCTGGCTCTGCTTGTAGAAGTATGCAGGCTTGCGAAATACTGGCATCAACTGGTTCAATTAAAAAGAGAGGGATAGGGAAGAGAGAGAGAAAAAAAGAAAGGATGAAAACAAATATTACATTAGTCGTAAGAGAAGAAGCTCTTACAATTTGATTGGGATATTTTATCGCATCTTTCATACTCCCCAAATTTCGTTCCATCTAATTATGGCTTCTTTATGTCAAAAAATTCTCTTCACGATAAGCGCTTTAAACCCATCAGCGAAATAAAAGAGCACCTCGAGGATCATTTCCAGTCCAAAACTCAACAGTTTTGGAAAGAAGGTATAATGAGGCTTCCTGGGGAATGGAAGAAGGTAATAGAGCAAAAGGTTTTCTTATACAAAAAATAAATAATGCATTAAACAGAAAATATTGTGTATTCGTTTCATATTAAAAACATGAAAGAAGCTTCTGGAACATCCTTATATAATAAAAATAATTTTCCTATCCGGAAATTCTGATCAATAAATGCTAAGCTGTCTGTCTTTTCCGGAAATATTTGATAAATGTTGTAAAAGGTGATGTTTAGGGGTGATCTTTTAATGTTGTTACCTTTTTGCCTATCTAATTAGGGAGATACCAAAGTCGTATCTTTTTTTTTTTTTTTTGCAGAAACCAATTGTATGCATTTCTGCCGCGACGATGAAACATCTTTCGATTGGGTTCATAAAAGTTATGTTTCCCTCTCTGCTATTACGGGGTGATCGCTGGTCCGTGAGTCGAGTAAAGATGGGAACCTTCTCCTTCCCATAACACTGAGGGAGCGGAAAATACGTCATGCCGTAAATTACCTGTCTGCTGCCGGCAGCGATGGCGCAGAAATTTACGGGCGTGCCGTTTACCACAGACACACGAGGATACCTTCTCCATCCATCATTTTTTTTTTTCTTTTTTTCTTCCACTTCCTTCACCTTTTCCGCCATGACGGATCATATTTTATACTCTTTTACTGTCCAATTGCCACTGAGTTCTTTATCACAAGAGCGAGATTGAGGTCCAGCTTTTTACAGAGGGACCTCTAGAAGGTTATCATTGACGGAGAAAAGATTAATTTTTAGTAAATATTTAATGTATATTCATTTACCAGTCAACCTTATTTACCATCGGGTTCTGCTGAGATAAAGCCTATATTTAATTTCAGTTAAATCATTTCGATAAAACACCGTGTTCCGCCATATTGTTAAAGATGTGTCATTTTAATAGAATTGTATTTGTTTTGGGCCATTGTGTGCATGTAATTTTCCTTTCAAAACCTATTGCGTGAATGCTATTATGTCTTCTTCACCTTCTATCTTTTTAATTTATTTAGCCGTGCTGTAATATCCTTTTTTAAAAAAAAAATCCATCCAAGAAATACATAAACAATGAAAATAATCCTTTTTTAGGTTTCATTAATGGAAGAAAATCACGCACTCAAATATTTGATGAAACAGTGAAAATGATTCCGGTTTGCATTCACAACTATAAAAATATTGTTGTAGAATGTACTTCGCTAAATAAACTTTTTGCAGAACCCCCCCCAGTCTCAAGAGGTTCGATTTAGCCGCTTAATTTCGCTTTTTTGAAACATAGCTAACCGTTTAGAAAGTCCTGTTTATTATGCAATTTTAATTTGAACTAGCCTTTTTTTATAGTATGATATAAAAATTATCTGAGCTGATAGTCGTGACTAAATTAATACTGTTAGTATGATGGATGAGCAGTAGGACATTGAAGGCGACTATTCAAATTTTAATTTTTATGTGAAAGAATTAATGCAAGTGTTAGCTTAATGTAATGGATTCTTCTACGTTTCCCCCTCCCTTTCTTTCAATAAACTGCGCATTATTTTAAAATTAATTCGTACAATTGTGAGCGGACTTAATAATAAAATCTATGTCTATCTCCTAAAAGCCAATCGCTAAAAACTTCTTTCTCCATCATAGTTCATTTAAAAATAATTTTCTCGAGGAAAAAACTTCTGAAGCGCTGATTAATATTGATACTATTGCGGATCTAGTAATTGAAGCTAATTCTCATTCCTTAAATCGTTCCCTCTCGTGGTTAATTCAACCATTTCTGCCAGACAGATTGATGCAAATTCATCGTAAGTGTAAAGTAAGTGCTCCCAGAAGATTAATATGGAAACGGAATCACTTCTGACATCGCAGAATAATGTTTGAAGTTTGAAAAATGAGAAAAGGAACTGCTTGAAACGTTATTCATTCGTTAATCGGATAAGAGTGGGCTGTTAAGTAAAACTGAGTGCTTGAAAGTGCTATTAAAATTTTATCCATTCGTTTTGATTTATTTCGCCATTTATTTAAGTAATGTGACAGCGTTTCGCATTGATGACTGAAATAAAAATTTTAATGTGGTTTGGCGGTAGACTTATGTACTACATGCAAAAATGTGTTTAAATAAGAATCATTCCTATTATTAGTTTATAAAATCTTTTTTTTTTTTTACCTGATTTGTCTTTTTCAATAAAATTTTCCAAATGTTGCAGAAAAAAAAAAATGCGCTCTTTTAAACATATTGCCAAATTTATACACGTAATCTACTTATTTTCCTTATTTGATTATTATTCCTTACTTATACTAACTAAAGTTTTGCCAAGTTTACTCTCTACTAGATATGAGATGACCAGTATGTAATGGAAGCGTAGATATTTTGGCAAATGTCTGCTCAGTACATAGCAAGTACTTGTTCCGACGAGACAACAACGTGCCGATGTATTGTATTTTTTCTTACTGCACATGCGTCTCTAAAATTTAACTTTTTTTTTTTTTTTTTTTTTTGCGTAAAATTATTGATTACTTATTATAGATTAATTCCAACATCATTTCCCTCTTTTTTTCTTTTTGATGCGAGTTTGCTTTTTTGTTGTTGTTGTTTACCATTTTTTTTTTTCTGCAGTCATCCAAATTTTGGTATATTAACTTTTTTTTTACACATTTTTCTTCGTGTAAATATCCGTAATTTTAATGCGATATTAGGTGAGAAAGAAAAATTCAAGGGACATCAGCCATTCTATGTTTGGATATAGATTGCCTTGAATTCATATTATGAAATTATTGTAAACATAAATCAGTCCTTTTCTACGCATGCTTTGTCTTATGGACCATCTTATAATTGGCCGTGTCTTAATCCGCATTTTAGTTTATTAAAGAAGATTATTTAAATAGAAATAGAGGAACGGAAATATTTATTGGCAACATTACGCAGGAATTGTAACATTTGCGTTTATAGCTTTTTTATTAAAAATTATAAGCTGTTCATGTTATGTAAATTTAAGCGCATGCTTTATTTTTTTTAAAGTTGTATATTATTATTTTTTTCGAGTAAATAAGGTCTCTCTCTCTGTGTGTGTGTGTGTGTGTGAATTCTCGTGATTTTATAATAATGTAATATTCATTCATTTCTAAATGGATTTGGAAATGTATGACCATACCGTATTCCTTTTAAATATTGAAGTTTTCATCGAATGTTATGCGTTATTGCACATTCATCTGAATTTCCACATTATGGCCTTCTGATGCTTTTGTTGTGTAAATTCTTATCTAGCGATTTAGCTAGATAAGAATTTTAAATAATTCTTTATTGGATTTTTTTGTGGCTTTTTAAACAAGTACAATCTTTTGAGTGGCTTTTGAAATTGTGGTGAAAACAAGTGGCTTTTGAAATTTTATCTAGGAAAGAAAATTATTTAAGAAAATATACAAATATTGTTTTTCACATTATGCAGAATGTTCAAGTCTTTCATGTAAAAAAAAAATTAAACTCCCAAGTTTCGCATTTTTTTAAATTTCCTTTCTATTGTTTAATCTTAATTTTATCCGTTTATTAAGTAAAAATTATCAAACTGTTCATGTTTATTACTAGTTTGATCTATGCTTATACAAAGAATTAACTAAATATTTTGGCAAATTATCGATTTATTTTCGTAAAAGCGTATTGCTTAATTCAATGTCTTATTAAGCTTGTCACATAGATGAAGTTAACACGTAGATAAAAGGTGGTTTTTTTTTTTTTTTTTTTTACTTAAGTCAAAGATAACACTAATTTCAACTTGAGACTTAATTCAAGGAACTAAACTTTACATCTGTTTTTCTACTCAAGACGAAAGGACTCGAATCTTACAAACGTACAAAGATATAGAAATTATGAGAATATTCTAGAGCAAGCGAGAAATAACAAAAAGTAAATCAGTAACAAAACAATTTTTAAGCAGTTTTCCTGCCGTAATTTACGATTTTGCATGCGAACTTGCTAAGTTCGAACAAATTTCACTACGATATATTTATAAATCTTCAGAATTGTTCTGATTAACAGCAAATATATTCTTCTGCACTTGCTATTCCTCATAATTGATTTTTTTAAATATTGGCAGCCAATAATTATGCTCTAAACGAATTTTTATAAAAAAAATTTGTTTCTAATAAAATTGTTATGGTTAAAGTTACCGTGTACCTTTACCTCGTGATTAATATAAATATGTTATGAAAACCGCATATGGGAATAAAGGCAAAGCGTTTCACAGCAAGAATTCAATAAATTGAACTATAACTATTTATATCATCGATTTAAAGTTAATTAACTGCTGGTCATCCTTAAGAGCATTCCTGGAACCCATCACTCAAAGCGCCAGTGTATTAGTCGAGTGAAATCGATTGCATTAATGGATATAAAATCCCTTAATTTATAGATGTTAATGCAGTTTATGTTTGACAGCCAAAGGAAAGCTGTGTTACTCTTTCTCATCATCCCCATCGATTGTAAAGCCGAGAATGGGCATCCATCTCTTAATAACCTTCCGCCATTAGATGTTGCTATCAATTAATCAGCTTGCCTTTGGCGTCTGTTTAACTACTTTACTCCCCGAAGATTTTAAATAACCGCAAAGGATTTTCTGGTTCACCACCTTTAAAAAGATTACCAGTGAGTTAAATAAATGAATTTCCTAACTGACATCTTGACGGTATTCTTCTTTTGAAGGCGTATTGTTCCAGGAGTTGCATTTTTGTTCGGCTTGAAGTATACACGAAGTTTCGTCACTCGTATAGCAATCATCTCTATATTTCTGTACGTTGAAATTATTAAAAAAACGACAACGCACTGTAAATTAAATTTATTGTTCAAAAATGTTATAAAACAATTAATTTACTCTACGATCAAAAGTACCTTGCCACTTTTGTATTTATGTTTTTAATTCTACAAAAAAAAAAAAAAAAAAAAAAAAAAAAAAGAGCAAACTACTATTGAATTTGGTCTTGTAAAGAATATACAGTTTAGATGTAGTCACTTGAGCATGATTGAGCCTTCAATTCAAATTTACATTCATATTTCAATTAGCAAATATTTCATAAAGCTCTTACCTGTCAAAAAGTGACTGGTAACTGGTGGTGGTAACTGAACGGAATTTTCCCCATTTTATTTCAAAAGCAGCTAACATATTTACACAGGAACAAAGCGCACAAGACTAAAGAACTAGACATCACCTTATACAGATAGCGATTAACTCCTTATAAATAAACCAATTTGAGGTGCACAACTTCAACACGTTAAAAAACTTTAGACATCAATTGTACAAATAAAGTTTTAACAGGACACTTGTTTTATGAGTTTATATTGTATTAAGCGTTCTTTGAATTTTAATAATTCCAATATAATTATTTAGATATTTAATTTTAAAAAAATGTAAGTAAAGGATTCTTCTACAGTTTCTGAGAGAAAATTAGCTTGCTGTAATTCCTGTTGAATATCTAGAGATTAAGACGCAGCGGAAGTCCTCTTCATCATTTAAAAATGACTCGAAAATTACGGAATTCCCTAGTTTGCGTCTAGTAACCTTTGTGATTTTGAAACATGACTTTTATTAATAAAATTAAAAGCAGTTCCTTTCTTTGCATTTCAATGGCACTGTAAATCCCCTAAAATAACTTTGTCCTTCTAACAATTAGAAGTTATATATTGAAATTTTCCTGTAATGAATCTCTCTTAAAAATGGCGATAATAGCTCGCGAATCTTTCTTTCGCCTTTATTGTCATCTTTATAAATATGAAGACTTTTTGTTTGTGACTTCATTATATTTTTATTTGCATATGAAAGTGCCTTATATGAATTTTAAAACACATTAAACTAAAAATCTTTTTCTTTTCCCCTCCTTTTTTACATATTTATCTCCATCGTTTTCTCGTTTCTGTTAGGTTAGTTGATAAAACATTGTTTGCGATGTGTTAAAAATTCGAAGCAACGGAAGGAAAATAAATATTATTTGAATAATAAAAATAATTTTTTTTTCCGAGGTAATTCCAATGTATTGCAGAGTTTTTGGCATATTTATACCAGGCTAGAATAGCCTTCAGAAAAATTCTCTCTCCATCTGACAGTCATGCATGAAACGTATAAAAATCCTTAAGATATAAAGAAAGGAAAGAATAAGGTAAAGCATTTTTTCAAAAAATATTTTACCTATCATTTCAAAGCTTTCAAACTGTCTCAGTTTTTGATTCTGTTTCTTTCGTCGTATTCAGTCCGCCGGGTCGGTATCGTATAGCTCCAGTTAGCACGCAGTGACGGTCGATAGCGAGCTGTCGTTTCATTTTTTACCTTAAAACACTGCCGCCATAATCCTTTATAACATAGTTTTCATCTTATATTTTTGTATGATGTTTTACTTTATCACTGATACGGAATAAAGAACTGTGAAAAATTGCTCATGATAAATAGGAAAATCTTAAGCTTTGTGAAAATGTTACTTTTATTGGATGCTTAAATCAATATAAATATATTTATGCAGATCAATGGTGATTTTAATTTTTAGTCTAATATTTCTAACATAATTCAGTTAATGTATAGCTCATGAATTGGGAGTATAACAACTTTTGTAATGAAAACGGTAGGCAATTGTATCCAATGGCTTATTTATTTTTTAAAAAAAGAAAAGAAAGAAAATTGTTTTCTTTGGTTCTTTCAAGGGAAATCGGTCGATATTTGTTTCCAATTTTGAAATAAACAAGGGGAAAAAAGCACCAATAACCATTCCTATCATTCTTTGCCAAGAATAAATGTCTTCATTTATTTATTTACTATCACTGACATAGCCTACTCATAAAGTTTAATGCATTGAATGGTTGGAAGGAAACGAAAATCTGCCTAGCAGTATTCGTTCTCTTCCATACATGCAACAATAATGCTAATTAAAAGTACAGCGGGAGCGTAGAATTCACATACGTCTATCTATGTTTTAATTTCTAATTAAATCTTTTTTTCTTACATAAATTTTCCTTTTTTCGGATACTAGAAATTAAGAGTTTATACAAAATTGAGCAGTATTTTGTATTCAAACACAAGCTGTATGTACACAAACTCATTTTAAATCTATTGGTTTTTAAACTCGAAACCAATTCTAGAAAACTAACTAATGGGACTTTAATATAACCTTGGTTTTGGAAGCAATTTTGGCGCTCGATAACCTCTTGATTGCTTATGTTTGCAAATATTTTCCTGTTGATACTGGAGAAGCGGGTCGGGGAGGGGAGGGAACTCAGAAATTATCTTCCTCATCTAATCAGGGCTGCGTCTCAAAATATCCCTTGTGCCACTTCATGATTTGAAGTTAATAAAACTAAACTCAGCTATCAACAGTACCTGAACTTGTAATATGATAATTATCATAAGAATTACAACTGTGAGTGCACACAAAATCTTTGAAGGATTAAAAATTACCGCTAATCAAAAATTCATAAAAAAATTTATGCCAATGTCGGATTCGATCTGATCAAAGGACCCAATCCAAATTGAGAGAAACACTTTTCAGAGTATTATGAAACCAGATATATATTGAGTAATAATTCGTTCGTTGACGATGTGGATATATTGCTTCAGGGAGGTTTGCATCGCATATGTGATATCGGTGGAACTTCCTTTGTTGTTATTATTATTATTCCCAGTTTTCAGTAATCTAATTTATGTATGTGGCTGCTAGCCCTAGGGATTCACTAACATCGCTATCTGCTGCAAATAAAATTTCAGTTATCATATCCCATGAAGGCTAAATTTCACTCCTTGATACATTAGAGATATGCTTTGAGTTCGCTTTTTTGATGGCCATTAACTCGCCTAATGCTATTCATATTTTTTCGTGAAACTCTTGATCGCATACAGGTCATGTCGAGTGTCGATCATTCATCTTGCAGGGACATCTACTGTTCTATGCCTTCTAAGTTCTATTGCTTACCATGAAGAACTCTCATTAAATCTTTGATGTTAGGAAATCATTCTATATTTAAGTAGGATTTTAATTCAAATACAAAATATTCAGTCCAAGTTTAATTAAATGAAGCAGTAAAATGTACGCTTATATTCTTGACTTTTGATATATATTTTTTATCTTTTGACCGAAGTATTTGAAATGAAAATATTTTCTATTTCGTATGTATGACATACCATCAAAGTTAGAATATACTTATGTATATTATAACTTTGATGTGTATATTCTAATTATTCTTCCCTGTTGTATCATAACCAATCCGGAAAGCCAAATCCCGCAAGGAAATGCATATGGAATATGAAGTAATGGTGGCAGTTAAGTTGTTTCTGTTTTTAAATATTTTGATGATCAAATAGGAAATATTATATTTTATTTCATTTGCTGTAAATAAGCTTAACTTTCCTTCTATTTAATAGACAATGGAGTTTAATAGTTTGTAAAGTTAAATTTCGTAACATCATATAATTACGAGTCACCGGATTTGCCTGTAGTGGTGTATGGTGTAAAAAAAATCAACAGGCCTCAGTAGAAAACAACAACGGTGTATATGAACGCAAAGAACGCGAGTGCACAGACAAATATATAATCGAAACGAAGAATTAGCAACATATTACAACAGCAGTAGCCTACCAGTAGAAATCGACCATTGCGCACCAGGCTTCCTGACGGAATTCAGCAAGTGAGGAAATCTTCGGAACTTCGCTCTACGGTCAATCAAACGGCTGAATTTCTTCACTGTCTCCTTGCTTTAGTTGTATCCAGTTACAGACTCGCTATCACACGACTAACTACTCCATACACATCTTGATGTTGCGCTTCTCAATAAACACATGATTCGACGCACAGCTCAGTTCAGCAATAGCTTGTGCTCCACACAGCGCTAGCACTCCGCCGTTGTTCCGCTGCCCTCTGAAAATCTTGTTACTTGACTCTTACTTCAACTGCGATTAATTGTAGCTTGAGACTTAGAGCCTTTTATGGTTCTCGAAAGGTGGACCTAGAACCTTCTGGGCGAATCATGCGTGATTCAATTCCTATTGGACGGATGGTGAGAATTTTCGAAATTTCCAGCATTATCCATCTGATCGCCAAGATTTGGAGTAACTGGCTCGGCACCCTAGTAGTATCCAATGCAGTTAATTGTAAATCGGTCTTTCCATTGATAGAACTAACCCTACTGGGAAGCTGCATTACTGGTTTGTAACAATATTGTCATTAAAAATTTTAAAGTTTGGCTAATCGGTCTTCTAATATCGCAATGTCTTTCGATGATCTGTCGCATTTCTGGTGTTAAATTGTCCAGCCATTAAACGGAATTCTTCATCTTTAGCTTTCAACAACGGAGAAAATCGAGTCATTAAATGTCTGATAAAATGATGCAAGTGGTTTAAATTTCACTACAACTATAAACTGCGTTAAAAAAGAGAGAGACTGAGAGACCCCCCTCCCACCTACTTTTTCTGAATGCTGATTAGAACAAATGATTCAGACGTTCATTCTAAAAAGAAATGAAACAACCATCACAAGACTTATGTTATTATTTATAAACGGAGAAAAAAAAGGCGGAGGACATCTTTTATTCAGCAGTGGGAAAAAAATCCTGCTGTGATATTTATTTAAAAAAAAAATTTAGACAGACACATCTAGTTTGTTCGAACATCTTTATTATTTTAATATTCTCTCGTGCTGTCTTACATTCTGAAAACATTAACTGTGTTAGTTGATATACCGATAAAAAATGAAGAAAAACGTATATTTGATTATCATGGAACAATATGCTTCGTGGCATATCACAATCCATTTTTTTTCGTGATATGGATAAATTGAATCAAGCTTTTGCTCGTTATTAGGCTTTTCACTTTGCATGTATGGATTTCATATTAAGTTATCGTTGTAATGATTCTGCTGTAATTATCAGTTTTTATGTCAGAATAATTAGCATCGAGCCGTCTTATTTGCGTGTTACTCTCGTGGTTTAATTTCTATCACAGATGGAATTAATATTCTTTCTTTTCCATTGCATATTTCCTAATCTAATTGATAGCTTTATTGTCTGGTGATTTTGAACAATGTTTAGCTTTCGTGTTTGTTGGGGGTTTATTTCCTTGGACAATTTATGTACAGAATAGAAGTTCTTTCATTATTATTTTTGTTCGCAATTACTGATGATCTATATTGCTTGATTTAAAATCTCTATTAAGATGTAGCAAATATTTAACTATAAAACATCGAATCCAGAATTATTAGAATTTATTATTGGTAAGTCAGAATAAATGTTTAGTAAATTTAAAAAAACAAATTACTCAAACCAATTTAATTATTCTAGAATTGAATAAGTTCAGAAGTACAGATAAAGTATTCAAAATTGGCAGCATTCTGTTCTACCAATTAAAATTATTAAAATTCTATTGTTTTATCTATTTCAAGTAATATAAAAGAATGTATATAAATTTTATGCATCCCTAACTTTTATTTTATGTATACTTACGATGCAAATAAAATAAAGTTTATCCACAATTCTTTAATTATATTTAATATTCTAATTAATGTTAAATTACGAAGTTTCAAAATGCATTTGTATGATTAAGCATTTTAAAGGTATTATATTCAAATTGCTGCATTATTGCACGCTTTTATCTTTGTGATATTTTTTGAAAAAATAATTATAAGCTTATGGTGGAATGAAGATCATTATCCATGCAGGAGAAGCAAGAGGATATATTTTCGCGAATATTTCTTCAATGATTTAATTTCACACTGAAACGAAAGACAAGACATTACCGCGCGCACACCTTTACCGAACAATATCTCATCTCATTATCCTAACAAGCGCAATGCACTGTGGAATACGTACCTAATCAGGCATCACCATCTCTCATCCAAAAGAGATGATAAAGTAATGCAACCTTTGCAAGCTGTTGATTTCAATTCTAAAATAATTTATATGATAAAAACGTTAAGTAATTAAGAACTCTTATAATCTGGAACATTTTTATGCTGTTATTAATGTACCCTTTTTTATTATCATATAAAATGCATTGCAACGCTATAATTTCTTTCTCAGTTTAAAAGAAGTGTTTTTCTTTAGTATTTCAGATTTTGTTAACCAAACAGTGAACGGAATACTAATATAAACATTTTTCTATGTACCCGTTTATTGGTTTATTATAAATCTAATTGTCTAAATGTTATTTATTTTTATTCGAAACAAAAGCGGTTATTATGTAAAATATGTGCTATGCTCTTTATTTTCTTATTCGATTCAGTTAAAAGAAACCTAGGTTGATATGAAAGTTGAAGACTAAAGAAACACGCGAATATATACAAATCACTTTTCTCTCCTTTTTCAATTTTGCGCAACCCATCCAATTTCATCTTGAGCTCTCGCTTTTTCCTCACCGCACCCCTCTTTCCTCCTTGACTGTATTCTTCTTTTCATTTAAGCTCTCGTCGCTATAATGTTTTTCTTATTGCCAGTCTCGTTTTTATTAATTTTTATCTCGTCTTGAACCTCATCGCTCTTCATCTTTTGGTGCTGTCGTTTTTTATTTTTCCATCCCCGCTTCTTGTCCCCTTTTTTCCCTCTTGTGTAGTACCTCACCTTGTAAAATTTTCTGCCTTGGTGAATTTAAAGGTTATTAATTTTCTATTTTTCAAACATAAAAAACCGGGGTGGGGGTGGATATTTCTTCTTTGTTGAAATATTTTCGCCAAGAATAGGATTTTCGTATTTGCCTTTTGTTTAAAATTATTCTAAAGTATTCAGGAAAGTTCAAGAAGAAAGAAATATTCTTTTTTTTTTCTCTCTTTATTATGCTAGATTGACGAAGATAATAAGCTTGTTTCAAAAAATCAGTATAAGTTTATATAATTTTTTTTTTTCTTGTAACGCATCGCACATGTATTGTCCTTAACTTTTAACTAGATTTTCAATTTCGGATTATATTTAAATTCCCGTGCTAAACACATGAAAATCAAATTTAGATGTCGTTGGCATAATAGAATCGAATATCTTACTGTAATAAATAGTAACAAAACATGAATCAAATTTCTCAATTATTGATTTTAGTTGTCGATTTCGTAAATAACAGTCGACTTCATTGCAGGAGGGGGGATCATTGCATTCTCATGTTTAATATTTGTTTGTTAGCAAATTTATTGACAAGAGCTTACACATATTAATTTACTAACAAATATCTCACATTCCTTTTCTCACAGTTTTAAACCGGGGCTAGGAAGGGGGAGGCCTTGGAATGAGAATGAGAAGCCTCCGACATGACGGTTGACTTTCACCACCCTGGAAGTTACACAAAATGTTGGGGGGGAGGGACATCTCCTCCCGTAGATGGCGGGAAGGGAAGGGTTGTACTTTGATCGGCGGTGGCTGATAGGACTCAACCACAGTTTCTGCCAGTACTGCTTTTGCAGCGATCCAGTCATTCAAGTTTTTCTGGATATATAGTGATCAGTGATAGACTTTCCTCAAAGATTTTAACGGAACTGCGTAGTTCTGCTTTTGGTCCTTGAAATCCTTGTTTCTTGTTTGTATTTTATAGTGTAACACTACATAAGGGCATATATAATAATTAAATTCACTGCACATTTAATTATGTCATGTTTGACTATTTAAATTATTGACTGCAATTATTTATAAATTTTGAATTATTAAAACAGGAAAGTTGCGGATAGATTATAAATCAGACTAGTTTTTCGGTATTCTTCTGATTGTTATTATTAGCTAATATAAGGCTCAATAAAGTGGTTTTAGAGACAATATTTTCTTGATTGAACTTCTGGATTTCTCTAGCATGTTAGAAGAAATATAGTGTAAAACGATGTGATAGATGTATCTTTCTGAGAGCCAGAAAGTTATGAATATCGTATAAAGAATTTTTCTAAACGCTTGCTGTAATTGAAATTTTATCGCTAAGAAATATTAGCAATTGATTGAAAAATATGTTTGGGATTGTATGTGTATCATGTAAAGCAGTTATCCCAATATGGTGCCATTTTAATCATGGATATAAAAATTTAATCAATGCCTCAAGCAGGACCTGCTGCATTTTGTCAGTAATACAAAAATTATATAAAACCGATTACTACATTTCACAGCTTATAATGATTCTCTTAAGTATGAATGATAGTCGGTTCAACTAGCATTTTTCTATTGATAAAAACTGGATTAATATGTTGCAATCCATTCAATTTCACGTTGTCACTGGATTTGTCATTTTTTTTACTGCAGTTACACAGTCATAATTATCTTTTTATTGCACTAACTCTTGACATACACAATTATGTATTTCAAATGTTCACTATTTTAAATAGTATCCCACTACATGCGATTGAATATGACAAATGTGACAGGTCTGAATTGAAAATTAATTTAAAAAATGATGATTCGATTGTCTGCTGTGTTTTGTTGACGTTCAAGATTCGAATCAGAGCTTTGTGATTTTTTTTTCTTTTGTGTCCGTAGCAATATGTTCGTCTGAAAATCTTATGAACGAGCATACAATTTGAAAATTTACAAAGAATTGAATTTAGTGTAGTTATTTGACATTTGAAAGAATTCACATCAAACTGCTTTTAGTTCTTTTCAATTTCTTTTCTGTCGAAGAGTACGATATTACCACGGGGTTGTCAAAGTTCCTAACTGCGTCGCGAGTTACAAATTCAGAATCCCTGGTCTAAATATCAAGTGATTGTATATCTATCCGCCTAAGTTGAAATCCTTTTGAAATAAATCCGTCCTGTCGAATAAACAGCGAAACCAATCTTCTCTCTTCGGTTGCCTCTTGGAGACAGTCGGAATTTGGTCAGGGTTGGAATAAATTCGCTCCAGTTGCACTCGTAAACAGGGCAGAGAAGCACTTAAATCTACTCAGCGGGGCGCAACTAATGAAAGAATCGGCAATATGCGCCACTCACTGCCTGACAAGATCACTCCAAGAAAGGACGCTTTATTCGTGCATTCCTGTTGGCTGCCAAGGAAATCCAATCTTGACGCCATTTGTGAGAGCTTTTGTGTGCCCTTTCAGATATATAAATAATGTATTAAAAACAACTAGGCCCTCAGCATTTAAAGGAATCCCATTTCCAGTTACGCGAAATAGCGTTTTACTACATGGCTTTTTAGAAGGGAATAAATATTTTGGCATCCTTCTACAAAAAGTATGCTGATTCTCGTGGGAGTTTCCTCTGCATTTTCTTCTGTTCTATGATACCCCTCTTCCATATTCCAATGCCTTCGAGAATGTTTTAAAAAGAAATCCCTGATCCCGCTGTGTATTTTTCACCCTGATCTTCTCTTGTATATACCGGATCCTCTTCTTTTGTTTAACTCCTTTCTTTTGTGGAGTCTGTGCGATAAAGTGTTTTAGTTTACATCGATGCTTTGCATGTTATTGAATATTGAACTCTTTTACTTCAAATTGGATGTGAAAAAAGTGCAATATAAATCTTGTTATTTCGTCTGATATGTAAAAGGCTTTTTTTGGAGACGATAACAAGATATCAGCAAAATGATACATGCTTTTTCCGAAACTGGTCGATTCGTGCAGTTTTTTTGTTCGTTTTATTCTGTTTCCTTCAAACTGCAATGGAACTTCCTCGATTTCTGATCAAAATCATCTTTTTGAAAAATTTGTCTTAAGAATATCACCTTTTTTAAAAAGTAATTCCGAATTCTTGGTTTAACGACTAATCTGGATATAATACAATATTCTTTACTGCAAAATCATTTTTGCTTCGTATTTATTCTCTTCCTGCCTTCCAAATAATTGTAATAATATCATGATTTATTTCCTTGGGAAATCCTGTCTCTGATAGTAATTTAAAGTTGCATCTATGAAAAATGAAGCATTTCACTTTGAAAGAAATGGAAAAACTTCCTTCAATGAACCTTGGGACTTTTTTTTCCTTTGCAAATAGTGCCAGAAATCTTTATTTAAACGTTATAATTTTATCAGACCCATGCATTTTAAATTATTGTTCGAAAAGGGCAGTCATGGTGTCTGCCTTTCGGGCAGTTTCGATATACATATTTGTGTGTGTGGGAGTCATTTTTCTGAATAAAACAAAAGTATTAATTGAAATAGAATAGAAAAAATTATTCTATAGAATTTCACAAATACTTTTAAACGTAAGGAAAATTTTCTTGAAAATTTCGTGACTATTAATATTAACTTTTTAGTGATTAAAAACTGTTTCTTTTGCACATACAATATGTTGGTGACCAAAAATTAATAAGTTATTTTTACATACATTAATAATCATTATCAACGTTAGAACAAGAAGTGAAAACAATTAAATAATCAAAACCAGAAAAATGATTTTTAAAGAGTACTAAAGATAAGATAAAGAGCAAACATTGAGCATTTAAATATTTAAATAACCAAAATGAAGATAAAGGGTTTTTAATGAGTAGCAAACTCAGAGGGAAAAAAAAAACATGTAGCAATATAATATTGAAATAATGAAAAGATGGAGTATATAGACTAGAAATAATTGCTCGCCAAAATCATTTTCTTTTTCAAATGCTATGAATTAGAAGTTTGACATTCTTGGCTAAATTTTAAGAGATTTTGGCGAGAGACATTGTGAATAACATGATACAAATCTAGCATTTCTTTAGAGATGAAAATTAATGGATCACGTAATCTTGGTTCTTAAAGAAGGATGTCTGACATTTATCTCTCCATATTCACTATTAGGAAATTTAACCATGATGATGATATTTATTGAGAGGAAGCTTTAGTTCGAAAATAATTTCTCTTGTTTTATTCTTTTTAGCTGATTTGTGTATGAATTAGCGAAAATATAATGTGTAAGATTAAAGACGTGCTTTAAAACGTTTGAGACACTTTTATGATATAAAACTTTAATTGTTGGTAATACTCGCAACTTGATTTTGTCAGTTGAATTTAAGAAGTGTTATGTTTCGTTGCAAACTAATCTTAACTCAAAAATCGTCCTTTAACTTTTTAGTGTAATATTAATGAATACTGCCATCAACACTCCGTTGTCCACATGTTTGGTCGGAGTTCATATGTTTGTCACCAATAGGGCTTCTGCCTTTGCCGGTTTTCAAGATATCATAATTTTCATTCCATAAAATAAATAATTAATTAATCAGAATTATGGTAAAATTCATCATATAAATAATAATTGTTAGTAAATAATTCAAATAAGATCATTAAAAATCCATAAAATAAAAAACATTCCATGTAACATTAAGATAATGTCATCATTGTCAGATAGTTTCCCAATGGCACTAATATGGTATCACCAGCTGATACAGTGTTAATAGCATTGAAGATAAAAGTGAAAAAACAATTATCAATTTTTCTTTCATGTATAATTTCTTAACGAATTCGAAACATTTATTCTAATTAAATGTTCAAATTCATATTAGATGAATCTAATAAGTCCATATTATTATTTTCATCAGAATTTTTTTACTATCTCAACATTGATGTTAAACTTTTTGAACGTTTCTATTTACTATTCAAACATTTTTAAATATGAATACAAGCGAAAATTTTATCCAATATATCAATAAAATCTGAAAGGAGGAAATAGAAACCCTAAGTTTCTAAAATAACGAAATCACTACAACGAAAAACTCAACCAACCATAAGCCTAACTCCAAAAAATCCATTGATTTGTTTTGTGAATGGAATTTGAAATGAGATTCATCTTTCTTGGTCGTAAATACTGTTTCCTGTTACTGAAAAATTGATTCAAAACTTGACTGCCATCTTAAAATAGTGGATAGGAGATCAAAATTTGATATTTAAAATTACTGCTTTCATGTTGTTGTAAAAGCAGAGTTAAGCTTATAAGTTTTTGTAATAATCTTTATTCAGATAGATAATTCATAATGAAAGTCTTATTTATCTCATTCTTGTATCGATTCCGATTATTTTTATTTTATGATTAAATCATTATTCATTCTGTTTAGCTATTTCTGCTTTAAAATAAAATCAAAATTATTGTGATTTGAAAGTTCGGTTAGTTATATTAACGTCCCTTTTTGCAAGCTACACTAGGACTATTTTGGGGTGGACCTCATATTTTTGAACGAGGTCCATTCCGTGGAATCCGAACAGTCAGATGACGAGGATGACACCTGAGCTGGCACTCTCCCTCTCCAAACTACCACGTGAGGACGTTTCGAATTTAACTTGCACCAGACCCGCTTACACGACGGTTCTTTGGTGAAATCGGATCTCGAGACTGAAACCATCCGGTTCCAAAGCCGAAACCTTATCACCATGAGATCGCAGTCCTATTATCACTTGAAATCTGTTATCGTTGAGCGATTAATGAATCATACCATCCAAGAAAGTTGCATTAAACAAATATGATAAATAAGTTATAAAAAGATCTCTTTTACTGCAAGTCATCGAAATTTATAGCATGCTAATGTTTGCTTACCATGCTGGTCATTCTCAACAGTAAGTTTCCGCAATATTTATGTACATGAAATGCTCCAATTTGTTACTAAGTAATAAAAGTTACTGTTTTTTACTTTGTGTGTAAACAAAACTCCAAAACTGTCTTTATCTTTTGCTGTGCAGTTCCTCTTTAAAAAACCGTGACATCATTCTTTTATTTGAAGCTCTATTACTCCGAAAGTCCCCATGTACTGGTGAAATGAGAAAGCCATCATTTTTCAAAAAAAAAAAAAAAAAAAAAAAAAAAAACATTTTTTTTTTATCTGCTGCTCGCAGTCGGATATTTCATTTATTTATTTTTATTTCGGTGCCCGAGCAACGTTGACATCGTGACAAGAGTTGCTTCCACCAGAAATTGCTCTGGCCCCTTCATTCTGAGCTCTAGTAACTCGGGTTTTTGCTTTTTTTAGTCCGTAATTTCGCTTTTATTATCGCATTTTCTTGTGCAGTTTTTTTTTTCTTTTTTTTTTCCTCTCTTTTTTTTAACCCCCTTCCTTTCCTGACCCGTTACGACTTCGGCCCAGAAAAGATTTATTTTGGAAACTCGCGAGTGATTTTTAAAATGTCGCTGCAGACTATGTTATTGGAAGCCCTGAGGTTAAATTTCGAGGTAATGCTACGAAGTGAAGGTGATTTTGTTTTTTATTTTTCACTTTCTTCTTCCTGTGTTGTTCTACCGTTGCTTCTCATGTTGCATCTCCTTTGACATTTTCTTGGGCAGTTTATTTTAAAGGGCCGGGTCGCCTAGTTCCTGAAGGAAATGCTTGTTTTTTGTTGTCTCATTCAAAAGGAGGGAAGGATTCGAATGATGCAGTTGTTTGTCTCTGTCGCTGAACATTTCGGAAAAGTCTACCAATTGTAGACTCCCCCACCCCCTCTTTCTCTTTCCTTCTGTTTTCTTTTGTGGATACTTTGTTTCAAATCCCTTCTCAAGTACAGTGTTTGTTACTTGCTTCTTTCGTGAAGTTTTCTGCATATATTTAAGTTTCTGCGTTATTTATATAAAGCTGGGGTGGGGGGATGATATCTGTGTACGATTTTCATAATTCTGATTTCGAAATCAATGCGATTTTTAAACATTCTTGTTTGAATTTCTTTTTCTGTTGTTTCATTTAGATTTTAATCTTCGATACAGTTAATGAAACTAGCTTATCCTTTGGGAACATCAGTGTAAAAGTCATAGTTTAACTTTATTTTAAAGTGGGAAGAGTGAAACAAAATAATAGCGATAAATAATCCTCTAGGTATCAAGTTAGTTCTTTATTTAAAATTAAAGAAATAAATAAAAAATATTTTTAATCCTATGAGTCAATTAATCCCTGAAAATTAATTTTTCCCTTCACAGAAAAAAGGTATTTTGCTTTAAGACTCAGCTGACCTAATGATGATCCCTTCTCTTTTGATTAGAGGATTTTTTTCCCTTATTTAAAACCAGCCGCTTTTATCGATCAGTTAATTTATAATAAATATTCGTTTTCCTGGCTGTTCAACTATTAATATCGAATGTATTCAGCTAAAATTGTATAATGCTATTTCAGAAGGTTGAGAAAATTATATGAAAATAATTGAGTCTATTATAAATTATTAAACATGCAAACTAAGAAGTGCGCATGTTATGAAACAATGGCAGAAGTGAAAAAATTTTATTTTTGTGTTAATATAAAAAGAAAGCAATTGTTTTATATTATTTCTTTTATTACGACATGGTTGGATGCTACGTTTCACTGTTATGGTGATATTTAAACAAGTATGTTTAAATGTAAGCATAACAGTAAAAACATTGTTACGAAATATAAAATTAAACTTTGAAAATTTATTAAAACTAGTGGTTTTTCTAGAAATAGAATCCGTAACTTTAGAATTATATCCTTAAAAAGGGTAATTTTTGTAATATTTTTGCAACATTTAGATATATAAACATCAAACGCTTAATTTTTTTCATTAAGTTATATTTTAATAAATTTTTAGTCTCTGAAATTGTGATAGTTACCGCTTTCTTGTATTTAAATACAAATATTTCATCGTTATCGTGCAAAATTTATAGATTTTGTATCAAAGGCAATTTACATTTTTATATTTATTAACTAATAATTGCAGTTATACATAATGTTCTTATAGCATGCATAATTTGTAATGTTGATAAGCTGTTATTTTCTGCAGTATTTTTTTCCGATGCAAAGGGAAACAATTGAAATGTGAAAGTGAACCTTGTATTCATTTAAAAATATTTAGAAAAGAATAGGATAACCCTTTCTTTTTTTAAATTAATGACCAAATTCCATAATTTTTTATTAAGTTAAATGATTACTTAAGTCAGTTAATACTTTAATTCCTCAAAAACTTACATTTTTTCAATAAATTTGTATAGCATGAGACAAAAACACTGATAATATTGAAAGTTATTATAAACGTAATATTCTTTGAAGTGTAGCATAAACTAAATGATTAAGATTGCTAATGAAACTTAGATTGCTAAAAACTTCTTAACTTCTATTAGAACTTAGTTGCTAATGAAAGATGGATTAAATACATTTCTCGAACAAAAAGCTATAGTATGAAATTTGCATAAAGTATTATAATGACAATGACAAAAATGACATATATTGTTACAACATAAACATTAAAGAATGAACTTGCATCTGAATATCATTAAATATGTTACGAAACTTCAAAATGTACAAAGAAACTGGAATATTAGACATTTCTTTTTATGGTAAATTATTTTTTAATTTAAATTAAACATGAATATAATTAGAATTAAGATTATAGAAGATATGCAGCTTTTTTAGTTTATTTTTAGAATTACGAATACGAAGAATAATGTCATTTTACTCTGCTATCCAACTTAAAATATAACTTTTATTTTAATATCTAAAGTTTGTAAAATTTTTGCTTTGAAATTATGCTTCATTAATTTTTAAAATTCTTTTTTAGCAATAAATAAAATGCTGATTAAACTTGCAGTTTTTGTAATAATTCTTTACTACAAAGCTTTAAAAGCCTGTTATAAAATATTATTATACCTGTCATAGGGGTTTATCCACTTGAACTAAATTACATCAAAAGATTCACACTAATACTCAATGTATATATTTGCAAGGTAGGAGTAAATAGTCGGATTTCTGATCACAGAAGCAAAATATTTAGACATATCATTTTTTTTTAAATTTCAGCATGGAGATAAGTAATAATACCAGGATATTCTTGTGTTTTTCTGTTTACTACGAAGATACTTCTAAATTTTTTAAAAACCGTTTTAGTTAAATAGATATCTGAATTTAAGTTAAAAACATCTTTAATATTAAGCTTTTACTATTGTTTGTTTAAATATATTATTAGATGGGGTCATAGATGTTTTCTAAGGCTTCCAATTGAAATTCTTGTAGAATCTTATCAAATAAAATATCTGGCACAAATAACTCTTTAGTTTTCGTAACAAAGTCATCGTTTTGAATTCCTTTTCGGAAGCCTTACTTAGCTAAATGTTTGTCGTTTTGGCATCGATTTTGCTTTATTCATTCTTTTCTTCTTCTGCCGACAAATTTTTAACTGTCTCTTCCATCTGCTGTTTGAGAAAGAACCTTCCCCGCCTCCACGAAATATTTCCATGACAATGGTCGTATGTTTAGAAAAGCGCGAGTTCGTTTTCAGATTAGGGGCATTAATTCTTCCCTTCAATCGAGCTGGTCCAGTTGATCTTTGAATGCGAATCTTGAATTTTTATTGAACCGTCGTCCTCTCCTTTTGAGAATCCTTTAAAATGCTTCCTATGTCGGAGGGCGGAAGATTAGTTCCTGCCCCAGCTGTGCTTCGCTCGCTGAACAGCTGACGTCTTTTACTACCTTAACTAATCAATAAAGGAGTCGAGGGGACGCCTATCCAGTTTTGCTTTCAAAGACTGCCTTGTATAGGCTTGTCAGAAAGATTTCTGGATGGGAACTTCAAAGGCAACGAGAGAAGGCATTGGAAATTGGAGTCTTTTATCTTAATTGAAAAGTAATTTGTGTTACCAGACATTTTTCTCTAAGGTTTAAACGTATAAAGAAAGTCATGCACTTTCTATTTCGTGACTTAAATACTCTCAAAATTTAAATTTTGTACTTTGGCGAAACTAAATTAGCAGTATGTTGTCCGTTCTTCTATAATTAAAGAAAAACAAGTGAAAGCTGAAAGTTATAAACTTTACGAATATCTATATTCATCACGGAAAACCGTTTGGTCAGCCATCAGGACTTCACTCTACTGACCTGTTTTTAAGGACTTAAAGATAGTTCACGTCATTGTAATTCATTATTTATTCGGTTCTGTCAAGAGGGTGCTAATGTCTGAATTTCTCGTTGATGCTTATATCGTTTACTATTTACAATCATCAATATCTTGCCAACTAGACTTCTTGATTTTCATTGTCTTCTCTCATCTGTTGTTGTATTAATCTTACTGTGCAAGTCAAAAAATATGTTCTTGACAGATAAAAAAAAAAGATTCGCCTTTTATTAAATTTTTTATTCAATAATTAAAAACATGCAGACAAATTTGAACCGAACACTGAATACCTGAAGTACTGTTGCCTTCTCTATATCGAAGCAAAATTTGAATCTAAGCATTAGCAATATACAGAATGTTCATAAATGAGTATCTTAATTTTTATACATTATTAAAAGAAAACAAATAAGTATAACTGTTGAAAGTTTAAATTTAGCTTAATTATAAGTGTCCAGTATAAGATAAGAATCGATTGTTGCCATCATATAGTCTTATCTGCAACCTTTCAAAGCTTCACGCCAAAATTGCTACGAAAAATATGGGTAGGTTATCGAACTGCTTCGATATCAATCGTATTTCTGAAGTGACGCGTATTGAGTTCTAGTGTTGATTTTAGGACTTAAACTATTATTATTGATTTTTACCTGGTTGTACTTTGTTTTGATTTTCTTTAAAAACCCTGCAAGGCTGTGTATTCATTTATAAACACCCTATTTGCGTGTATATATATATATATAT